>OY744519.1:195426272-195486272 GCA_963556195.1 Sepiola atlantica | reverse complement strand
AGTGTCATTGTGTATGTTTACCATACATGTGTGTACATTATAGATGCAACAAGGAGCATCCCCCCCCCTAGAGAAGATTAATGGATTAGCAAAACTTGAACGTTTTGCACTACTTTTATGCTTTTTTAGAAAGTGTAAAGTATCATATAATGTTAGAAATCTAAATATTGATGTAAAGCCTACTTAGTTAGTTTGACTCTAAAAATGTCAAAAATGTAACTTTAATGGGTCTTATGAGCCATATATATGTTTAATGAATGTGAAACAGATGTAGTTTAAATAAGAAGTACTTGAATGTTTAAATAGACTGGTGAACCTCTGCCCCATTTGAAGGTTATTGATGATGTGCAGAAAAGTATCTGTAATTTGATTATCCCTATCCATAGTAAAACCAATTTAATAGCCGAAGAAAAACCGGGAATTTAGGAAAGTTTTATTAATTGACTAATATCTATTATAACAATTTCAGAAAAATCAGAGCTATCTGAGTTTTCATTAACTGCTTAAAGTACATAGTCAGCCATTTCGAATGAAAATAGATAAAACTTAATATAGTGAACTTGACATTACGTTACAACTGGCAGATGTATTGAAAAATTAATCAAAGTAATTAAATTAATAAATAGTCGGAATATATCAATGCATACGCATACATTACTTTATGTGATAGATATACAAATCGCGGATATGCGGTTTCATAGACCGTCCATTCATGAGACGTGCATAAAAAAAACAGTGAATAGTTGATGTAAATTTGTTTGCAAATGCACTAAGAAAATATGTAAGGAGATGTATTGAAAATGTTCTGATTAATGAGGGAGTTGCATTTATTATTGTGTTGCTGATGTCACAATATCGCTTCTATTCAAGTTATACCCACAGCGTCGGCATCCTCGTCGTCATCGTTGTTTCACCAATTGACAGAGACCCGCAAGTAACTCCTTTTTATTCAAGTTGTTTTTCTTTAGTTGAGACACGTTGACAATTTCAAGCGATCAAAGAGAGATATAATCAAATAGGTAACTAACGAGAGATATACAGAGACGGCTTTGGCCGCCATACTATGTGCGTTTACGTTCTCCACCCACAATACTACCTACTGAGCTTTTCCGGGTAGAGCAAACAATTTTTTGTAACAGCCAAGTTAGACCGAAAAAGAGATAAACACTTCTGAAATAACGTGATCTCATAAACAACCGCTTATTCGCCGAGGTTTTACTTTTTAACTACCGATCAGTCAATCATTGGTTCCTCTCGTCTACAGGCTTCCGTTAGGTAATCAAAATTCGCTCGATTGATTATCTAGAATATAATATCTCTGTGTAGGTATTACTGATATATTAGAATTTCAGCTGTGATTCAAGTGACACTTTCCGAAAATGGTTGCGTGTGTAAATACTTGCTCAGAGCTACATAACTGTATTCACATAACATGATCACACTATATGTTCTTAAAAAGCTCGAAGGTTGTTTCTATATTTTTAATTTCATAACCTTGACGAAACTTATAATAACTAGCTAAAAATGTAAACAATAACTCAAAATCGACTGAAAGGATATGCAGATATCATGATTATAAATTATTGTTATTCGCTGTCTAACTGTTATCCTTTGAAAAATTATCTAACAAGCAGGGTTAAAACTAAGCATAGAATGCGTGCAATGTTTAATCTAAAAATGGGAATAAAACATACAAAAATACACGTACAGTCATGGAAAAAGATATAGAGTTAATGGTAAATTCACAAACATGAAAAGAACTTGATAAATACGCACATAATATATATATATATGTATACATATATATATATATAGATATAGATATATATATATATATATATATATATATATATATATATATATATATGTATATATATATATATGTGTGTGTGTGTATACATATTAACAGCACAACACCAATGCATTGCACGAATAAATATGTAAAGATCTCATTAAATAAAAGCGGGGAATAGATTACATAATTTGAAGAACATCTGCTACAATAATATTTATCGAAAAGACTGAGACTAAAAACATCACGGCTGTGGGTGAGAGGGGCCAGAGAAGACGAAAGGGTAAGGACAGTCAAATTACAGATAGTTTTCTGAACACTATCAATAACCTTCAAATGGAGCAGAGATTCACCAGCCCAAAGATAACAACAGTACTCCACACATAGTCTGATGGTCGATGTGTAGACATAGAGAATAACCGTAGCAGAATGAGCAATGGATCTAATGAAAGAATAAAAAAAGATGTGATGAGAATTAAAGACCAAGAAGTTTCAGAGTAGTTTCTTCGTTAAAGAGGCATTTCAGTTATTCAAACATAATGCATCAAGAATATTACACACATTAAATAAGTAAATAGCCATCAGTATTATCATTAATAAGGATGATGAACATCATCAAGATAATATTTGTTATTTTGCTTTTTCTGATGAATTTAAAAATTACTCAGTCAGTTTTTTTAAATGTTTCCTGCGATCTGATGTAGAAATTCATCCACTTTAACTGAACCATAAAATATAGAAACTCTAAAACTCTAATTCTAGTTATGATAATACCATAGATACATCTTTACATATAAGGATTACATTAATGCCTGAAACACCATAACATATCGACAGTTCAACCTTTTTTGACAGCTGAGTTCTGGATCCCCGAGTGCTGGCCGTCGACGAAATTAGAGCACATTTTTCAACATTTCTTTGTGAGGTGTCTATTATTTTTTTTCATATGCAGTTGAGTAATGATATAGCTGTATTATTGCATGTTTATTAGGTTGGCTACATGTACTTGGAATACGACGGATGTTTAGCATTCATAAACGCCTTCGTATGAAAATTCCATCAAGAACCTCATTGAAGGAAATCTCCCTAATTACAATTTTATGCTCACCCCTAAGCTCCAGGTGGGTCAGGGCGACCATCCCAAATGCGACAAGGCAGTATTGATCTAGTACTGACGTCTCAACAAACGCAGCTGACAACTGAGCATTGCTGCAAGCAAATATAAGCAGGAGAGAAAGATCGATTACAGGGGAGAGTATTCGCAATAACGTGATCGAATTCAATTAATAGGTACCTTCAAATACTTAATAGATATAATCCACTAATGTACGTCGACTATATATATATATGAATGTATACATATATATATATATATATATATATATATATATATATACGTATGAATAGATATATAACTAGATATGTATGTCTCCCTCTCTCTATATATATATAAATCAATATATATTAATATATATATATGCATATATATAAATATGTATGTATATATATATATGAATATATATGTATATATATAACTATCTATGTACTATAGGAATATATATGTATATATTCATATATATGTGTACATATATATGAATATATATGTATATGTATATGTATATATATGAATATATATATATATATGAATATATATATATATATGTATATATATATAAATATATATGTATGTATATAGAAAATATATATGTATATATATAAATATTTACATATATATATATACGTAAATGTATATATATATCTATATAAATAAATATATAGGTATATATAATATATATCATCATGGACTCACCCGTCGATTTCGACGTATGAGGTCTTGACAACTCGAAATTTCTTTTGTCTACGATGGAGGTAGCATCCTTACATTTACTCACTCGTAAATGGCATTTGAGTCCTGCGAGAGATGTGCAAACCCGCCCACAATGTATGCAAGAAGGAAGATCTTGAGAAAAATCGGCTGGGATACTTGTAGATGTTTTTGTTCTTTCGCGTCTTTCGCGCTGTTGATCAATGGCAGTTACAGAGAACCGCCTGATGCCCCTCTGGCAGTCAGATCGCCATTCCTTCCGTCGAGAAGCAAGCTGTTCAAAATCACGATAAGCAATATTGATAGATTTCAAATTCATCTTCAACTTGTCCTTAAAGCGAAGCAGCGGTCGACCCACATTTCGGCTTCCACTTTTGAGCTCGCCGTACATCAGTTGCTTTGGTATTCTATGATCTTCCATACATATAACATGTCCTGCCCAACGCAGTTGTGATTGCATCCAAAAGCTTTCAATTCCGCCAATACCGCAGCATGTAAATAGGTCCGCATTAGACATCCGATTTCTTAGGGTGACACCACACATCGTTCTAAGGCAATTTTTGTGAAAGACATCAAGCTTCTGAATGCACTCCAATTATCTTACTCCCAAGATAAGTGAAGTTTTTCACATATTTCAGATCTTTACCGTCCACTTGGATTGGAATATCTGGAAAACAGTGTACTGCTGGTCGTTGCTTTACTGGTGGCCGTTGCTTCACACCCTGAACTTGTTTAGGTATGAGGCGAGGTTGGTGAATCACTTCTGTTTTCTTGATGCTGATTGTCAGACAAAAAGCCTTGCAAGCAGCCGAAAACCTGTCCACAAGCAGTTGCGCTTCCTCCCGATATGTTGCACAAAGTGCAGCGTCATCTGCAAACAAAAGATCCCTGATGACAGTTTGTCGAAGAAGGGTCTTAGCTTTGAAACGTTGCTGGTTGAAGAGATCATCACTTGTTCTAAATTTAAACTTCACCCCAGTATCTATATCAGCGAAAGCATATCTCAGCATAACTGAAAAGAACAAAGCAAATAACACAGGTGCCATTACGCAACCCTGTTTGGTACCATTTGTCACATTGAAAGGTTCTGAAGACTCTCCATTTGAAACAACGGATGCCTTTATTCCATCATGGAAAGAAATAATTACATTCAGCATGTTGTCAGGTATTCCCAGCTTGTCCAACACTTTCCAGAGGGCTTCGCGGTTTACTGTGTCAAAGGCCTTTGTAAGGTCAATGAAAACCATATACAACTCGTCGTTCTTTTCCCGAACTTTCTCGGCAACCTCGCGGAGGGAAAAGATCATATCGACAGTACCCCGACCAGCACGGAAACCGCACTGAGATTCGGGATAGATATCATCAACAAGGTGTTTAATTATTCTGTTGAGAATAAGCCTTGCCAAGACCTTTCCTGCAATTGACAAAAGTGAGATGCCTCGATGGTTGTCACAGATGTTTCTATTGCCTTTATTCTTATACAAGTGTTGAATTAATGCATCTTTGAAATCCTGAGGGAAATTTCCACCTTGCCAGATCTTCACAAAGAGACTGTGCAACTTCTTCACTAGTGTCTGGCCACCGTACTTAAACACCTCAGGAGGTAAGGTGTCTTTCCCTGACCTTTTGTCTGACGACATTTGCCTAATAGCAACGAAAACTTCATGTATTGCTGGAAGGAAGGAGAGTTCCGGAATCTCAGGTCGTTCAGTGATAGATGAAAGTATTTCTTCATCAGTTGTGGAAGTATTGTTTAAGACCGCTTCGAAGTGCTCCTTCCAGCGATTCAATATATCCGCTCTATCATTTATCAGTGTGCCATCATTTGCAGATACGGGAGAAACGCCAGATTCGTGCGGTCCAAAAACTTTCTTAATACCTTCATAAAAAACTTTCAAGTCTTTTCTGTCAAATGCTTCTTGCATTAATTTGGCATGTGAGGACCACCATGCCTCTTTTATCTGCCATAATGCTTTCTGGACTTTACTTTTGCATTCCTTGTACAATTTCCTCTTTAGTGTTGAGTTCTTATCCAGGTTTTATGAGCCTTATGCATTTCATTGATCAACTCATGGGCCTCAACATTCTGGTCATCGAACCAGTCTTGATGTTTACGGGCAGGTAACCCCAAAACCTCCAATGCAGATCTGTGAATTACGTCCGGCAAGGATTTCCAGGAAGATTCGATATCATCGGTTATCTCAACAGAATCCAATGAGCGATCAAGACGGGCCGACAGTGCTGCCCGCTGAACGGTATTATTTAATGGTGGAATGTTTATCTGTTTAGGGACAGAAGAGCGTTTCACTCGTCTGTGCTGTAAACGAAAAGACGTTTTACTTCGAAGCAATTCATGATCTGAAAGATAGCAACTTGTATGGAACAAACGAGTGATACGAAAGTCCCCAAGGTCACGTCTCTTGGTGATGATGTAGTCAATCAAATGGCAATCCCTAGAACGAGGGTGCATCCATGTAGTCTTGTGGGAGTTTTTCTGCTGGAATACAGTGTTGGTAATGCACAGATTAAGCTCTCCACAAAGAGACAACAAACAAAGACCATTTCCATTTATACGACCAACGCCATGATGACCCAGAACACCACGCCATGATGTACTATCTACACCCACACGTGCATTAAAATCACCCAAAAGTATAAGTTTGTCCTTGTGTCGAACATTAGTGATAATTTCTCTTAGTTGCTGGTAAAAATCATTTTTCTCCTGCTCTGGTCTGTTCAACGTGGGAGCATAACAACTAATTAAAATAGAACGGGTATCACATTCAAGATTAAGGGTTAATGTAATCAAGCGATCCGAAACCCTCTTTGGAAGAGTCGGCAAGATTGGACTTGATAGCAAATCCTACTCCAGAATGTCGAGGCTCCTCTGGGCCTTTGCCACTCCAGAAAAAAGTTATAACCACCCTTTTCTTCTGTCAGTTGTGAATTTCCAGCCAGGCGAGTTTCACTAAGGACGGCAATATCGATGTCAAACCTTTTAAGCTCAAGTGCGACAAGAGCCGTCCTACGTTCTGGCTGAGTATCATTGTCAAGTAGAGTACGGACATTCCGAGATCCAAAATGAAAGTTTTTACTTCTTCTGTTATTGGGACTGCATGTTGGATACCCAGACAGCTGCAGTTGGCTGCCAAGGGTAATGATGAGCAAGCATATGTTTAGGGCTCCTTTTATCGCCCTCTCCCCAGCATAGGGAAAGCAGTGCTATCCCTAAACAGGGCTGCTTTGTCACCGATAGAGAACACGGTCTGCACAATTGCTCAAATGTTTGGGCAGAACGGCCATCACCCACCGGTCGCCAAAGTGTAGAGATCGAGCTAAGAAGTTCCAGTAATATCCATTACCTGTTCCCGTCGCCTTACCCTATCGCCTGTGGACATTTTTTTGTGTGCAAGACTTTGGTATAAACTTAAGTTGTCAAGAAACCCACACAAAAGATTTGTTTATAGTGGTGAAAGCCTGTGTAAATACTATCCACACTTTTTGGACCTTTTCGATAAACCCAAGTCGGTGCAGAAAAATCGCCACAGATTAAGCAAGAAAATACCTCAGGTTTAACATCAGAGTTTTCAATCTCCTAGATACCTGTCTTAACAAAGACTAAGGGAGGTATCTTGCCCAGTGGTATTAACGCGCCTCCAGACACGATCCTGGGAATTTTCATAACCCGGCACCATATATATATATATGTCTATACATATATAGATACAGACCACTACCCAGTGGCAGGGGGTTAGATTGGTGAGCGCCGGGACATATCTGCATGCCAGCAGGCCCTGCACACTGCACATCTGGGGTTCTAACCTACACCGAAGTCTCTAGTCTATTAGCCTGGGGCCGCAAGGCGCCCAGTTACCATAGTATACCACGGGGATATCAGACTAGAGTCTTGTCTGGGGATAGGCTATATACCAGCAGGGGAGAATTACTCACTCGGCTCCCTTTTCGCTCAGCTAGTGGGCTATCTGTCGGCTAAGCAATGAGTAAGAGTACTGCACTAGACGCATCACGCAGACCTGTGGATAACTCCACCACACCATGAATATATATATATATATATATATATATATATATATATGTATACATATGTATATATATATATATATAAATATATATATGTGGTATATATATGTATATATACATATATATATATATATATATATATATATATATATATATATATATATTATATATATAAATACATATACCTGTATATGTATATATAAATATGTATATATATATATATATATATATATGTATATATGTATATATAATTAATATATATATATATATATATATATATATATATATATGTATATAAAATAAATATATATATATGTATATATATATATAATAAGTATACATATATATATGTATATATAATAAATATATATGTATACATAATATATATATATGTATATATTACAACTATATATATGTACATATGTAAATATATATATATGTATATATTATAAATATATATATATGTATATATATATGAATATATATATATGTATATATTATAAATATATATATATATATGTATATATGTATATATATAAACATATATATATACATATATATATATATATATATATATATATATATATATACATACAAGTTTCATGTTCAGAACAATCAGTGTTGCTATATTTTACTGTTCTGCCGTAATTAAAGTTTACATCCGGATAATCATGTATGTGCTTTTGTATCATACATATATAAATACATTATGTAAACATTTAAAATTGTCGCCACAATTTCAGTTATGTTTCAGGGCCAGGGCTTTATCGCTAGTATTTAACACTTTGGAACAGATATTGGTTGTCACTTTTTTATCAATATACTTGCACGTCTTTAATTGATTAATAACTATTTATAGTCTTATTTTTTTCGGTAAAAAAGTATGCATATATATATATATATATATATATATATATATATATATATATATATATATATGAGGTTAATACAACAAAAGATATAAGAGGAAACTAATATCTTTAATTAGTGAACATCTGGATAAAAATGAAGCTCAATATACTGGATAGAGCATTAATAGCAATAAATGAAGTGAACGAATAAAATAAGGGGCGAATCAAATGTTATTACAGTTCAATGTTGAGGCAAAGTACTTTACATTCCTTACCTCATGAGTTTACAAATAAAATGTTCTCCTCACAGGACCATAACCGCAATGACATTACTGCAGGTAATACAAATTAAACTTTGAAAATATATAAAAATATATACATAAAAATACATAAAGTTATATAAAACATTTAATATATCGGCCCAAAACATACTTTTTTGTAAACCTATACACTTCATACAAGTCAAAAAGTTTAAAATAGCTCCATATGTCAAATAGATTGATTTAAAGAAATGTAAGTGGTTAATAGTGGTCCAAAAGCGAAAGAAGTTATCAAGGCGGGAAATTTGTTTGCTATTGATGAAGTAGATAACAGTGAAAAGGGTATTCAATGGCTATGCAAATTAATAAAACGATAGAAAAAACGATAGATAAACCAAATCATATGAAAAGTTCAGAAAACTCACTTGGGGTTGATTATTATGATGTCCCAATTAAGGGTTCTTATGAGCTTATAGGAGTAATGCAAACCATAACTTCTTGGTTATATGCAATATCCGCTAAATCCAATTCGAATAAAATTAAACGGACCTGAGGTATTCGGCAATTTTTTCTTCCGTGTCCGATAAAATTATTCCAAAGAACAAAAATAGATTCGAAGGTAATCAAGCTCGCCTAAGCCTAGTAGACAGCGTAACGAATCAGTTATATGTATACCGGATGTTATATGTCTGGGGCAAATCAATTATGTATATATTTGAATATTAAAAGTCTGAGTCACAGAGATGGATTTGTAAATTTAGGTCAGAGCCTCGATATAACCACTCCTCTAAACTTACTAGTTGATCGTCTGCTTGTAGAATATAAATCAAATTCACACATCTAGCACTATCATATAATTTAGAAGATTTATGAAATTAATAATTAGAAGGTGTTAACACATTTAGAATTTAATAATTTAAACTTTAAAAATCTAAAAATCCAGACCCCTGCAACTTAGAAATTAAAAAATGTAATAATTTAAAAATTTAACAATTCCAAAATCCAGACTTTTGCAACTTAAAAAAAAATTAAAGAGATTTAAAGAGATATTTACACATATTCAATGTCCAAAACTTTTTAGGTAGGAAAGATTTAACACACGCATCTCCAAAACTGGATACTCGGAAGCCGGTCCCGACACTCACTCAAACAGCTACGGTGAGTTTGGTGGTGGGCTGAATTGTGCATACTTTAATTTCCTCCTATGGCGACATTTGGAAACTAATTCATTTCTAGAGTTGATTAAATTTAAACGTGTAGGTGCTGTGACAATCATCACGGCCTCTGAGTTGAATAGACTGCAAGATCTAGATCCTGGGTTATAAGAGCTTGATTTTGTCAGTATGGACTATTCTATACTGTGTCGCATATTTTGGGATCTAACATTTTTAACTAAAGTAGTCAGTGATGTTTTGTTGTTTCTAACATCGTTATTGAGGGAGTAGTCATGCATTGGTATGCGGGTTTTAATTAGAGTTGCTGTAGCCCCAATATAAGTGTGTAGCTTAGGAGTTGCTATTGTTCCTGCACCATTTGTTTTTCTATTCACGGGTCTACTTCTGTTTACTGTATTTTCATGACATTGATTAGGTTGGTTAATTGATTGTATATTATGGTTAGCGTTATCAGTATCTACCGTGGGAAGATCATGTTCGGCTTCCTGAGGTTGACGATGGATAGTAGAATTATTAGGTGTAGCACCATGTGCAAACTAGTCATGATGCTCAGTTGCGGAGTAGTATTAGGTGCTGCATTTATGTGATTTCTAGGGTTTATTGTAGAATTATTTAGTTCAGTTACAGTACAAGCATACACAATGTCAGTGTATGTGAATCTGTTATCCAATGGACATTCACTTGTACGCCTGCAATTGCATGCATTTATGGGGTTGGAACAACTAGTATTGGATTGGATAGATTTTATTTTTTTGCTATTTGCTGAAATTATTTTTTGGGCTATGTTAGGCATTTTTGAGTAGGAAAGTTGGATTGAGTTTTTATTAGGTATAGAGCTATATTTGTGTGGGGGGGGGGTTAAATGAGTGTTCTAATATTTTAAAGAATTCCTTGGGAATATTGGTTTTAACGTTATTATTAAAAGGTCGGTTAAACCAGATTTTTTTTTCCTTCTAATGTGTTTACGTGAAGTAGGTATGGAACTATCTATATGTTGCTCTTTCACACCATGTTTGATTGAATGTATCTGCTGTCTATGGTCATTTATATTTCTTTTGGTCCGGCTCCTATTTCTAATTGTCATATCATGCGTAATAATATTTAAATTCATATATCACTGTTTATTCTGGTTATAAGTTATTTTTAGGGTATGCTGAGTTAAGTAAAGCATTATTATTAAATTGTTCGTTTTGGTTAAAAATATTTTTATTGGCGGAAAGCCTAGATATTATATTGGAAACCGAAAGGCCTATTGATTTGATAATAACTTTCGGGTGGTTAGATAGTTAGTACACATAAAAAAAGAGTTAGGTTTATTGAAGGGACTATATAATCCATCATTGAGGTTAGAAGTGTTCCTCTCAGGATTAACAGTAATTGATAGACCGAGATTTCTGAAAAAATCATGCAAAACTTCAATTGTTTGCTATACATTCTAGGCCTCTCATCAAAGACAAATGATGAATCGTCTCTATATAGGCTCGCTTTTATGTTTTTAAAATTATGTTTGATTTAATTTAAGAGCAATACACCCACTAGGTTTGTTAGGTGGGCAGAATCCCATCCCCGTAGTAATATCGAAATCATTGGGGGTGTCCTTTCTAGTTCATAACTTGCCCTCGAATTGGAGGAGAGATCTTCTGGCTAGTGTAATAAGTTTAATTTCCAAATCAATAAGGTATTCATTATTTTTCGCTAAAATTTATTTAAGAGAGTTGGGGAAATAGATTGGCAATATTTGTCTATGTCAAAAGTTGTAAAGCTTAACGTATGTGTATCCTTAAGATTCAGGAACCATTCAATTACGTTATCTGATGATTGCCACAACTAGAAAAAGATTTTATTTCTGATAGCTGGAATAACCCTATCTAGATTTTTTGCTGATGATGCCTAGGTCAGATTTTGATGGGCAAATTAACCGTATTGATGGGTTTAGTTGAAAGTTACTCTTATGGTCTTTTAGGGAAAATCTAGGTGTGGCTGTCGTTACTACTTCTGCATGGTTGGTTAGATTCATATATGTAAGTAGTGATATATCTATAATCTTATTGGGGGGTGCAATTTTATAGGATTTCTGTAACTCACGGTGTATTAAGTTCCTGTAGGAGATATAGTCCAATTTGTAGTAATAATTAGTCTTGTCTGCCGGAACAATGAGATCCGTATGCCTGTTAATCTTCCTGGTCAATCCATTTATTTTTTATGATAGAGCCGACGTGCTTAGTCCGCTTTTTGAATTTAATTATTCTGACCAGGTCAAAAATGGCATTCTCAAACTCGACCAAGTTATCATTCTGCCTAGGAGAAGATGTTGTTTTAAGGTCATAAGGAGCTGTGGCAATTCTCTCAGTTTTTTAAGCACTTTAAATGAGTTCAAATGAAGGCCTCAGCGAGGAAGATTTTCTTTGAAAACTCATAGGTTAAGGACATTCAAGTACTTTGCCTGAACATTGCACTGTAATACAATTTGATTCGCACCTTATTTTATTCTTTCACTTCATCTATTGCAATATATATATATATATATATATATATATATATATATATATATATATATATAAACATTAGTCTGATCATTCGTCAGTAAATCAGGTTTCAAAGTACAAATAGAGGATCAATATAATGTATAGACTCATTTTACAAATGCATATACTCTTGCCAATATAATTATTTCATTGGGAGTTTGAATTATCTACTTGAGAGTTATAATTACCTACTTGAACGTGGTAATTACATATTGGACACCCTTCTCGAGTAGCTTCGGTCTCACTCTTCAAGGGTTTTTCAAGACAACCTACAAGTAGGCCCTGACTTAATATTCAAAATAACCAAGCATGCGAAGTCTAAATAAGATCTCGACACGGTTATACAATGGATTATACCTGGAATGGTGTGCACTCTCTATTGTTGATGTTACGTCTAGTAACAACACTTAGCTGGATATTCCACCAGACTAGATGAGTTATTGCTGTTGAATCCAGTAAGACAAAAGTAAAACAAGAACGATATAATTTACCAGGTCAATTGGGGAGAGGAAAATATATGTTCTTCACGTCTTTACTAATTATACGTTTGAGAGGCAAAAACAACTTTAATGGAACAATCTGATATCTATGTATCGTATGTTAGCCCCAATCTAGGGGCCCAATGATTTCTGAGAACTTTCACCAAAGTAAAAATAAAAATAAATAAGAGCCCTGTTATTTCTACGATCACACTTTCGTAAGGAAATCGTCAACTGCCACTAGTTTTAGGTCATAGCTCATTTGGATAAATGAATTCTTGGTCACGGCACTTGACAATGTTTTCATTGCAATTTCACTTACATTCAGTCAGTGTCGAGTGATAGCACAGTTGTAGAGGCACGACTATCAGCTTTATGGGCAAGATCACACCATTGCCTGAGACGCTAGCTGGTCTAGCAACACTGAAGAGCTGTAATGCAGCGAAACAGAGTGAATGAGGTGCCCATATATATATATATATATATATATATATATATATATATATATATATATATATATATATATATATATACATATGTGTGTGTAGGGGTATATATTTATTTATTTCAATTGTGTTTAATTGGCATAAGATATAATAACTCATACTCAAAGCAACACAATGGATGTACAATGGTTTACAGTAAACACAGTATCCAAGTTCTGTACCATATAATACAGGTTTGTTTCTTCAGAATCCTTAGTTTAAAACATAAACATGAAAAATAGAGTTCCGCTTATGGAGAAAATAAGAGTAAAACCATCAGGATTACAACCATGTCAATCAGTCACTCCAATAAAATATAGTTACGAACATATAATACACATCTGCTTTACAGATTCAAAATCCAGGATGTTATTTATAACATCATGCCCAAAGAAACATTTCAAGTAAGATCCGAACTTTCATCCCGGAATCAATTGAAATCATAAAAATTTTAAAAGATAGATAATTGAATCAAATAGTAAGGTCCGTATATTAACGGATCTGAGATAAACCAATACTATGTTATCGATAATTATACAAGGATTAAAATATGTTAAGGTAAATTGAGCTATTTTTGATGTATTATGAACACTAGTTCAATGTTAATGGCATCGTGACTTAATGGAGTTGTCGTTATTGGGCTCTTACATATCCGAGGAAACTGAACAAAGGGCAACATCATAGCCCTTAATTAACGGTTTCCTGTGCGTTTTGTCATCGTTCATTTGGTTTTTAATTTTTTTTTTGTGACTGAGAGTACAATCAAGGCTATGTACTTTTTTTATGAGTTACAGTAGACACTTATTCCTTTCCGATATATGTGGGTTAAGCCCAGGGTTGAATCAACGGAATAAACAAAACGACGTAACATCACGTTCGATTGGTGGATTCGCCAGTCACTGGTGAATACGATACAATAGCCAGTGACTGGCGAATCCACCAAAGCATAACACTTCATAGCTGCGACTGAGGAATAAATTGGGTTCGATTGTAAGCTATAGTACTGTTAGTTAACGGCAACCCAGTGCTACATCTATATGAAACTCGCACATTAACACATTTCAAGGAGGCAATGCGCATGGATTTACCATGAGTCGATTGAGAAATGCCTATACTGCAGAAGCACCTCCAGCCCTTTAGCGCAGAAGTACTCCTGGTCCCTATAGTGCAGAAGAACCCCCGGTCCCTATACTGTAGAAACGTCTGGGTCCTATACTGTAGAAGCGCTACGCTTCCTATACTACCGGAGGACCCCTGGTTCCTATACTGCAGAAGCCTCCGGGTCCTATATTGTAGAAGCACACCCGGTGCCTGAACTTCAGAATCACCCTTCGTCCGTATACTGCAGAAGTACCCTCGGCCCATATACTGCAGAAGCACCCCCGGTCCGTACTCTGCAGAAGCTCGCGGACCCTATGCTGCACAAGCATCTCCGGTGCCTATACTGCAGAAGCACTCTCGGTCTCTTTTGAGCGCACCAGCGCCCCCGGTGCCTATAATACAGAAGCGCCCCTCGGTCCCTATATTGCAGAAGCCTCCACCTCCTATATTGTAGAAGCACTCCCGGCGTTTGTACTGCAGAATCACCCCTTGGCTCATATACTGCAGAAGCACCCCCGTTTCATACTGCAGAAGCACCCATGGTCAGTGTTCTGCAAAATCCCTCGGACCCTATGCTGCGGAAGCACCCCCGGTTCCTATACTGCAGAACACCCTCGGTCCCTTTAGAACAGAAGCCCTCCTGGTCTTTATACTGCAGAAAAACCCATGGACCTATTCTGCAGAATCCTCCGAGTCCTATATTGTAGAAGCACCCCCGGTGCCTGTACTGCAGAATCACCACTCGTCCGTATACTTCAGAAGCACCCTCGGTTCATATACTGCAGACGCACCCGCGGTCGCTATACTGCAGAAGCCTCCGGGTTCTATATTGTAGAAGAACCCCCAATGCCTGTACTGCAGAAGTACCCCCTGGTCCCTATACGGCATAAGCCTCCGGGTCCTATATTGTAGAAGCACCCCTGGTGCCAGTACTGCAGAATCACCCCTCGTCCGTATACTGCAGAAGCACCCTCGCCTCATATACTGCAGAAGCACCCCCGGTCCCTTTACTGCAGAAGCATATGGGCCCTATACTGTAGAAGCGTCCCCGGTGCCTATCCTGCAGAAGCATCCCCGGTCCCAATACTGCAGAAGCCTCCTCGTCCTATATTGTAGAATCACCCCGGTGCCTGTACTGCAGAATGTTTTTGATACATCCGGACAGAAGTAATGGAATGACCTGATACAGCCGGACAGAATTTAGGACAAGACCAGATACATCCAGAAATGGATTATGAGACATGTTCAGTGAGTCAGCATTTTTATAAAATTAGTACATGAATACATTGGATAATTTCCAAATTAGTACTAAATAACGTTAGAAAAAGTGTGAAAAATACGAAAAAACTACGACCCGCTGACGAAAACTGGTCCAGTTGACCATCATTAAATGAATCGTTTTTTTGTAAATTTAGATATTATGATCTCGGGATAAGTGCGGTCGTAAACTTATCAATTTTTGACATGTTGCCTCGTAGTTTTTGAGGAGATGCTGGAAATTAAAACACACACACATGCACACAGACAACTGCCCATTATATAATAGACTAGCGGGGCTACCCGGCGTTGCTCGGGTCATAAAACATATATTTGAAGAAAACTCGCGTGTGTAACATCTTTATATTCACACTTCTATTTCTCTCCCTCTCTCTATAGCAGTCTCTTTATCTTTCTACCTTTCGCTTCCCTGGTCGCCCCATTTCACCGTTACTTTCCCCCTTTGCCTTTTGCGAAAGCTGTCACTTCCCCACCATTCATCTTCTGTTGCCAGTATGTATGACATATTTCTATAAAAAACTACTACCTCTGTCTGCGCCTTCTATATAGGTACTTATCTCCGCCCCGGTTCGCATACTATATATATACCTATCGTATCCCCCCTCAAAACAAATCCCCCCCCAGAAATATGTTCAGTTAGAAAAAAAAGAAGTCCCCCACAAAAAAAATCCCCCAAAAGATATTTTCTGATGTAAAAAAAAAATCCCCCCCTTAAAAAAGTTCCCCCTAAGGAATATTTTCATTTAAAAGAACAAAAAAAAAGAACACAAACAATATAATCACTTGGTTCAAACCCCCCGTCTATACTGCAGTAGTACCGATGATCCCTATTCTGCATAAGCCTCTGGGTCCTATACTGTAGAAACGGCCCGGTGCCTATACTGCAGAACCAGCCCCCGGTCCCTGTACTGCAGAAACGTCCAACTCTTATGTTGTAGAAGCACCCTGGGTGCCTGTACTGCAGAATCACCCTTCGTCCGTATACTGCATAAGCTCCCTCGGCTCATATACTGCATAAACACCCCCTGTCCCTATACTGCAGAAGCACCCCCGGTCCCTTTGGCGGAGAAGTACACCTGGTCCCTATACTGAAGAAGCACACATGGTCCTAATTCTGCAGAAGCCTTTACTAAGGCCGGGCACTCTGAGAGAGTTTAATAACAAGGAGCACTACTAGCTTCATTACGCGATACAACACGATTGGTTGTTGTTGATCACTCTCTGCTTCTTGTTGTAAATACACGCCTACTTGGCGTTTACAAAGTAAAATTCCTCCTTACTTCCAAGCGAATTTGTGGTGGGCGACGGGTAACGCTCTTGACTGTGCATCAGTCGAATTTTGTGACTGGAATTGGCGCCCGGCGATCGTCGGGAATCAGCTTCCTGCACTGAAGATTGCGTACGCATGAAACATCGATAGCTGTTGGTAATAAATAATTTATATTTATTTGTAAAATGTTATATATATATATGATGTAGGTAAAGTTGACAACAAGCCGTAATTTTGTGTAATTCATATGTATTCGCCGCGCTTCATGGATTATCTATCGGTTGCTTGCAAATAGCGGCCGTGTTTGCTATTTAGATGTTCACTTACTTCCCGTTTCTAAATAATGTGCGTAGAAGCAGCAGTACGCGCCTCCGCCACTAAGTCGAACATGAATTTGTTATCACGATTAGAACCGTGTGACCGTCGGGAATTTTCTCTTCTTATACTGACGATTGAAATTTTGGCATAAAAGTTTATTTCGAAAATAATATTTATTTATAAACAATTATATATATGGATATATATATATATATATATATATATATATATATATATATATATATATATATATATATATATAGAATCAAACGCAAGTGTATATGGGTTCATTTTGAATCATATCCTTATTTATGCAACAATGATATATATATATATATATATATATATATATATATATATATATATATATATATGTATAAGTACATGTGCATGCATATATGTATATATATATATATATTGTATTAGTGTCTGTAGATGTAAATCCGTTGAAACTCAAGTGTTTATAAAAGGTGTTGAATAACAAGTAGAGTTGTTTATAAGTATACATTTTTATTTATACAAACATTATTGGTTACATATGTGCATACATGTTTCGGTTGCACTCTTCGCAGAAAGTCAACCTCGTCAGACCAAGGTTTACTCTGAATCCTTGGTCTGACGAGGTTGACTTTCTGCGAAAAGTGCAACCGAAACATGTACGACCATATTTACCCAATAATGTATGTATGAATAAAAATGTATCATTATATATATATATATATATATATATATATATATGTGTGTGTGTTTTTTATGAATAAAGATATTTTTCAAAATAAACCTATATGCATTTGCGTTTCATTCTGCATATATATATATATATATTTATATATATATATATATATATATATATATATATATATTCATATTTTTCTATTCAAATGTTTCAAAGTAAAAAGCTCAATAAATGATTATTAAATAAAAGATGGTGATTGACTACGATTGGAAAAGCCAGTGACAATATGTAATGTAGCTTAAATTAATGTGAAATGTTTCTTTGCGTTTTTTTTTCATGATGATAAGACTCGATCTATGCACTTTTGAAAAGTGGCATGTATAGAAATTTCCAGGATATATATATATATATGTATATATATATATATATATATATATATATATATATATATATATATATGTGTGTGTGTGTGTGCGTGTGTGTGTGTGCTGATATATACATATATAAATATCTATATGTACATATATATATATATATATATATATATACATATATATAATATATATATATATGTATATATATATATACATATATATATATATACTATCAATTATATGCTTACTTATGTCACATATATTTGCTATGATATGATGGTCAACGAACATATACTACACTAACCTCCCAATATGGAGGTGGTTTTACCTATGGCATATCATGATATCATGACAGCAGAACAGATACTACACTACTCACTCCAATTACAACTTAATAATAGGTTAATTCTTTTTTTTTCATTCATTTTTAACTGTGTAGCCATAAAAAACAGTGTTATGGTTCCTTAGCCTTTTAGATGAAGTCAAAGTTTAGTATCTGTTCTCAGCATCCCAGTGGCATCAGACATTTCTCTACCGACGAAAATATTGTGCATATATAAGAAAAGATTACAATGCAAAATTACAACTGTATATTACGTAATATCAATTTATTAGAAGTTGTTTACAAAATAAATATGCAAATTGAGGAACCTAAAACTATCTGTAGGCGTTTCAAGTCTACTATATATGGCATTTCAAAATATTACGTCGTCTCATAGAATTAAATTAGCACAAACTGTTTGGATGTACATATAGTTTTGATAGATGGAAAAACATTCACAGTTATTCATTTAGATGCATATATAAATATATATATATATATATATATATAATTAAGCTAATTACTCTCTCTATCTCTAATTCTCTCTACATACATATATGTATATATATATATATATATATACACACATATTTATATATAAATGCATACTTATTATATATGTCTATATATAAATATATATATGTGTATATATATCTGTGTATATCTATGCATAAGAATGTATATATATATATATATATATATATATATATATATATATATATATATATATATATATATATATATATACAAAACCATACAATTATGGAAATACGAAAATATATTTCTTTAATTTTCGATAAAATATCTATTTTTAAAACGTACTGTTGATGAGACAAAGAGCTTAGCCAGTATCATTCACAGATCACTCGTGTGTTACTGTGCTGATACTAATAACTCGACTAATAACCTTTTGTGTGTGTTTCAATGTAAATATAAATTATTATTCAGTTTATTTTCTTTCTTTAAATCATAGTTTAGAAATTGTCACCGGATGTTACAGTACGATGCTACACATCTATCACAGTTGACAAAATATAAAAAACATAACACTATACATAACAAAAATATAACAGAGTGCTTACTGAAAAGGAGTTACCATTCTCTACCTTAAGGAAGGTTATAGGCACATAAATTATAGAGGTATTTTGCATTCTTCTGGATGTTCAGTTGAAACGTCCAATTTTATTTACTTTCGATTATTCTCGACATTTTTAGGTCCATTAAAGGGAAATTTAGCATTTAATGAGAGTTCAACAATCCTATCACTTTGATCTTTACTTACTCAACTTTGTAAAAATATTCCAGAAAACTCGTGGCGCCAAAGAAAATACTTGTACATGTTGCAGGTGCTTCCATAAAATTCACATGGTTTTCATTCCTTTGATACAGAATTATGTTAAAACCAGTTGATTACTGATTTACTTCTCAATATATTTACTTTTTACGATATATACTTATGAAGGTCTAGAACAACTCGAAAATACGAGTTGATGAGTATAAAATAACAGAGAAAATGATGATCATTTGTGTACTAACATAGATTAGTGGTATGAACTGCGTTTGAATACGAATAGGGCGGTCCATTACATGACTCCTTTCATATTGGATTTGAAGACGACAAAGAAGTAGTCACGCCCTGATGTGTTTTAATGCTAAGAAACCCATGTAAAGAAGATTTGTCCATTGAAAATTCTGTCTTTCCGTAGGAACATAATGGAAGACAGAAAAGTTTTTTTTCATCATAGTAGTAAGTGAAGTTCTTCTTGTTACTCTATTTCTAGAAGTAATTAAAACTTGCAGATCAGTCGAGCATAATCCATGGAAATATGTATAGATTAGATCAGGACAAGCAACAATTATTTTCTGAGAAATGGGCTGTATTAAAAGCAAGAGATCACACCTACTAGATTACGAAGTCGATTTTGTGCGTAGTCAAAGAAGAAAACGTGTCTCTCTGTGAACATCCCAAGATGATGGCAGAAAATGTGATCTTATAACATATCTGACTTTTATGTAGGCAGAAGATTGCATCAGACGTCAGGTATTTTCGGTAGCGTTTCAAATATACAACTATTTTACCAGCGACCTTAGCATCCCCTGTCCATAAAGTTCGACCGTATGTCATCATCGACTGAGCAGCGATAATGTGCTAGTTTTAGAGCAATCCGGCTCACAGGGCTCTCTTGAAGATCAATGAAGAGTCGATATAAAGATCCGCCGTCAACTGGTAGTCTCTGTCCGTACGTGTGACAAGCAAAGACGTGTAAGGTGCGAAACCTCCAATGAATGAAGTGAAAGTGACAATGTTCATTCTGTGCCATTTGTGCGTGTGTGCTGGGATAAACAATGGCCAACTTTGTATGCAATCGTTGAACATTGCTGCTCTCAGCGTCGGTGGTAAAACCTGCAATCTTCAACTTAATGGACAACTGCGAACAACGAGGAGGACCTAATGCAGAACATACACATCTAGGGTACGATCATCTATGTGAGCTTTGCGCATGAGTCCAAACTGGTTAATTAAAAACAACAACAACAACAACAGAAGCTACACACAGAATATATCAATAGACTGGAGTATTGGTCTGCTGTAAAATTTAGTCCAAAAAGCCCCTTCTTCAAACGGGCAATTTCGTTAAATAGCAATCGTGTACAAAGTAACGTGATATACGCTTGTACTGTTAATTCCCTCAAAATGACATAATGCGAACTGACACTAACATGCAATCTCTCCCCCCACCCTATAGATCTCCACACCCATAACTCTCTGTACCAAAAGACACCCTAAATAACACCCCTTGCACTTACCAACAACCCACGCTAACTAAAAATAAACTTGAGCTCAACCCATCAAATTCTCTTATTTTCTCCACCTAACAATTCCAACTTAACTTTTTTCATGAGTCCAAACCATTTAATAAAAACAACAACAATAACCTTAGCTACACACTGGATAAATCAATAGACTGGATTATTGGCCTGTCGTGAAATTTAGTCCAAACAAGGACTTCTTAAAGGAAATTATTCAACAAGTGTCTTCTTTTCATGAGAGCGCCATTAAATTCTTTTTAAATGTCTTTCCTTAACAGCAAGGTCAAGGAAACCTACATTTGTATTCTGCGATAAATCTTTGTTTAC
The DNA here is from genome assembly GCA_963556195.1 of Sepiola atlantica. Lineage (NCBI taxonomy): Eukaryota > Metazoa > Mollusca > Cephalopoda > Sepiida > Sepiolidae > Sepiola > Sepiola atlantica. Next base: position 195,464,362 of record OY744519.1, on the reverse strand, counting down.
GGGTTTATTAGTAACTAAAATGTTCTTGAAATTGCGTCGAACGAAGAATACAGATAGCTATTATACAGTATGAAATATAATTTTTTTCCGGCACTATATAATATATCACGTAACTTATTGAGGTGTGCACACGTGTTAGTTTATGTAATACCAAACAAACAGACACACACACACACACCACCCGCGCACACACATGAATATATATATATATATATATATATATATATATATATATATATATATAGTAAAGAGGGAGTGAGTTCAATAAACTACCATCAAAGCATGTAATAGGTGTGATATCTATTTTATTTTAAAAGAAAAAGAAAAATTTAAACCGATTTTATTTTGCTTTTTTATAAACTTTGATTTATTTTTTAGTTTATAGTTATACAGATAATTTCGACAATAAAATTGTCCTCGTCAGTGTGTTTGAAGATCTGATGTTATATATATATATATATATATATATATATATATATATATATATATTGTTTAAAATAACACACTTCGTCTGTTTAGTCATACTTTTAAAATTTTTGTCAATTTTTCGGATGGTCTTTCTTGTATTAAAATGAAATGTAATTAACATTCCATAGGTTTCACGAACGTTTTAGATCATTTGTCCAATTATCCTCATGTGTAAACAACAAATGAGCAAAAAAGCCGGGTAAGAGGATGAATTATAAAAAAGACCGCGGAGAAACCCGCATAGAACGTTTTTCGCATTGTTCCAGGAAGTCGTTGAAGATTTAAATTCAGCAATGCTGGATGACATCACAGAACAAAATATCATTATGTTAAGCATTTTGAAATGTCACTACTGTTTTTTATGCGATGATGTTAATTTTAGGTTGTTGTGTGTTTATGTAGATAGCTTCCAGTATGATTATTTTTATATATATATATATATATATATATATATATATATATATATATATATATATATAAATGAGTGTGTGGTGTGTAAAAGTTTCATCATAATTCCATTTGTCTTGGAACTGAAGAATGTAAAAAGATTTTCGACCAAAGGGCACAGGTGTCTCTCCGGGGCTAAAAGCGTGGCACTTATGGATTCTGGGTTATCTTCGCTTTAAAATCGTCTTTGATTAATAAGTAATAACCTTATTCATTCTGCCGTTTACTTCAACACCTTCCATTAGACATCAGTAGGGATCCTTCTTACGTTATCTCTGCAACATCCCGACCGCCCTCCTCGATAACTATACAGTAAAATGGCTTCTCATTCACGCGATATCTCATGGGCGGGCTGCGAATAATTCTTTTATGCTCGCATTAATAGACCCACATCTTCTCCAGAGGTTTGGCGAGAATAGGGATATGAGGAGGCTGTGAACACGTGGTTAATATGGCGTCATTCTATTCAAACATGAGAAATTGGCGCTAGACGTTCGTAAAGGGAACTTCAAAAGCCTTTATGATATTCTGTTTCAAAACTTCGTGGTGGGTTCTAGTAATTTGTATAGTGGACATCATCTGAAATATCTATAAACTCGCAAAGAAAGTAATGTACACTATATTTCGATATAATGCCCTTTAATTATAAGATTATATATATATATATATATATATATATATATATATATATATATATATATATACTATGAATATTTCTTTATTAAATATTAAATTGTATTTACATACGGCCAACGTTGTTTCAGACTTACGTCCTTATCAGCCAGGAAGTGGTGGTTTAAGGTAGGTAGATGGGTGCAGAGGCAGTTCGTAGACTCAGAAGAGCGTCACAATTTTACGTCCTAATACATTAGGCGAACGGAAATCACCACATACATTAGTAAAATTAAGATACATTTAAAGCCGGTGGCGAGGTTACACCCTTCTGAGATCAAAAGATTGCTTCAAAACGCGGACGTGTACGCTTTGCTTTCATAGCTAAACGTACTCACATTTTAAGAAGTTCAGACAATGCTCGACAATTAAGATGTATTACTCTTAAAGGGAGCTATTTCTATGAATATATTTTTTAATATTCAAATCTATTTACCTACACACAACGTTGTTTAAGACTTATACACTCATCAGTGTAGACAGTGTTGGTTTAAGGTGGTCTGACGGGATCGAACATAGTTAGTAGACTCGGAAGAGAGCCATGATCTCACGCCCTAATCTATTAGGGCAAATATATAAATATTAACATTTAATAGAAAAGCGTGACCATGTAGGTCACTGGTTTAGCTCAAGTGATGATGTTTGAATCACAGAATTCAAAATCAGCATCTTCGTTCGCTATAACAATCCATCGAACCACAAAACTGTTCACTAACTCAATATAACCGGCTTACTTGTGGTTGATTTCTTTTTCTAAGTTGTTGAGAGGCATGACTTTGAATTCGTTGGAAACGCCACTAAAAACAATCAGTTTTAAGGAACTTGGTCTACATGACGTGCTGGACCTCGGACGGACTGTAGATTATTCAGCTCTTCATATTTACAATGAGCATTAGTGTAGGTTATTTTCTCAGCGTTTTTTTTTTAATCAGCTGAAATTTAGCAAGGAGAGTTGTGTATTGGTAAAATACATACTAATACCAAAACTTTGATCTATTTTTCACCGTTATTTGAAGACATGGCAGCAAAGATCGTCTCATAAATACTCTTAAAAACCCTCGTTTTCGAAATATTTAGACTATAAATTAGTTAGTCAATCACAATTTTCAATATTTATACCATAAAAAGTTGTAATTTTGTTTCATTAAAATAAAATTAATAAATTAAAACAAATGGTATATAACTGTAATTAAATTTTCTTTTTAAATACCCTTTCTCATTCCCTGACAGTTTGCATTTTACCTTATGAATTAAGCTGGAACAATGATAACATTTTGCATGAGTGAAAGAACAGGTAATTATCTTTGTTATAAATGAGACTAAAAGAAGACAAATATGTATACTCCTTGGCTCAAATTAGGCGGCCATTTCATGTAGAAAACACAGTTGTAATTTGAAAATCTGAAATAAAAAACAACAATGTGATTTGAAAATGAAAACTTATTTTTTTAAATATCTTAACTAATTGTTAGATGTGAAAATGTAAATTATGTACAATTATACATTATAAAAAGAATTGTGCGTGATCATTAATGTAGTGTCTTTCATTTCTCTATGTACGATCTACTAGAAGCGCATGAAGGCCTCATTTTATGAAGCAACATCTTTGTAAGTATTTGCTCGTGTCTTGCTTCAAAGTAATGCAGTTATTGGCAAGATTATGCAGTCAATTTGACTGCCTTTCTAACACTTTGGCAATACGAGGGGAAATCTGGTAACTTCAGCTTTTTCAATTCATGAGTGACTCCAAAAGCTCATCTCCAGAAAATGCTTCCGGTGTACAAAAGTTAATTAAATCATACCAATGGTTGGCTTAAAAGTTGATTTTTGTACTTAACATTTGTGTCATCATAGCTTAAAACCAGCAGTTTACAAGTACAAGACGCAATGTCAAACAGTCTATCTAACTTTTACTGTAGATGTTTTTCGTGAGAGGCATGGCGATATTTTCTATTGATTTGTTTTGCTATCTAAAGGTTTATGATGTTCACCTTACCTATAATAGACCTTTTAATTAACAGAGATTAACTGGTGTCTACTGCCTTGTAAATGGCAGTTATGTATTTTGTTATTAATGTAGAAATAGGAAACTTTGTTAAGTCTGGAAATGTATTCATAAAGAAATAGTGTAACACCATGTGCTGCCCTCCCGACGACCATCAACTCCAACGTTGTGTGTCCCTGGTCTGCTTCTTGTCTACATCGTCTAGCCGAGTCGTCTATCCACTGACGAATCGTCGAGGGCACAGCACTGGTCCAAGCGGACTGTCGAGACTCCCATTGTCGTCAGCTCATCTCATCACCTACTAAACCTTTTCCGAGCTTTGTTTACGACCTGCTCTCGAAAAGAACTGAGTTCAAACTCCGATAATTCGTCTGTCGAGGCCACCACAGCCACGAGGTTGATCAGTCCATCTCATTGCTTGCTCGGCTAGACTTACTATCCCTTGAAGCCGACACTAAACTGAATCTCTTCCATCCGAGTCCCAACCTCGTCAACTTTTTCCCGTAAAACTGTCCCTTTTCGTAAAACCAACCCCGTTGTCGTCAAAGATGTGGTAAAACACTGTAACTCCTGAATATGTTATCTCCTTTATCTTAGTTACCGACAAGACCTCGACCTTGAACAATAGAAATTGTCTACTATCGTATTTTCATTCGTGCGCGTTTATGAGTCATTTCCTATTTCTAACCGTGTCCCGACCTTTGCGGCAGCAATAGTTTCATAATAGCTGTATTGAATAACTTGTCGAAAAATTGAGGTTATATTTTATATAATTGGGTGGGTGGCCCTGGACATTTTCTGGCATCATTACTGTGAGGTGAAATTGTTGTATGTCTTTCTCCAACATTTTTTATGGAAATATCTTAAAAGAAAATATAGGGTAGCATATTATCAGAAGTTATACAAATAAATAATAATTTAACATAAAATAAGAAAAATTAAATAACATTTGATCTGTCCATCTTGTTAACCCTTATTCTGCTAAGTTGTGACATATTAGTATAACAAAAAAACAAAACAAATTTTAAATTAAAAACGTACATGTGAGTAATTTATTTCTTTATAATAAAGTATATTTTAATAAAAAATAGATTTGATTAAATATACAGAATACCAAATATTTTAGTGGAATTAAACATTTGTTGATTATATTGATATAGACCAATGGAGCTCAATAAAAGTCCCGGCTATTACTCTCTAAACCAAATTTGTATTTGATTAATATTTCTTATTGACATTGTCCAAACACATTAAGAAAGAATAACGTCATAATCACGTTGACACAACGTGAAACGTCTTGTGAATGAAAAACAATACATTTTCCAATGAAAAATTACACCAACGTTTTTTAAGTAATTGCATTTATATTTACTTGCCTCCCCACAGAGGTCAGACAAAGGCACAAGGTAGGTTTTTCATTTCAGTAAAAGACGGGTAAACTGGATTGGGAAACAATCAGAACTGCATAAGTTTAGGAGCATCTCTGTTTCACTGATCGAAGACAAAACTTTTAATTTTAAGAATGAAAAGCAATAACTTTAAAATATAAAAGAATTTAAAAGGTATTTTTATAACATTTTCTTTAATAATTTAGTATATTTAAATTTGAAAAAAATGATTTAATTAAAATGTTGTTTCATAAAATAATTCCACGTGAAAAGCCCTAGGAATGAAAACAACTTAAAACCGTCATTTATAAGCTTTTATTCATATAAATAAGTCTCTATTTACACGCGTTTCACCGAGGTTTCGGTTAGACGGAAAGTTGTTATTTATATGGGAAAAATAACAGCTCTCCCAAAATGGAAACTCTGGACTGAAACAAAAATAAAGTATGCTCCTATGATATAATATTTCGGGAACCACTTCTTCAGAACCGTGCACAACTCGAGTTCAAGCGTGCATATAAAGGTCTCCGTCGGATGTAGTCTCGCAGAAAATTCTGGTTAAATTTGAATTCTAACCAGATTTAAAAAATAAAATAAATAAACGTTTTTTTTTTATATTTTATTCATCTATTTTTATCTAATTTACTTATTCATCCATTTACCTTTATTAACTTTTTTTTTATAAATCATTTTTTGGTTTTTAGAATTTTTCGTTTTGCCATCAACTTTTAAATATAAGCTAAATTTAAATCAAGTCTATTCATTTAAATTAATATGTTGGTTAATACTGTCATTAAACATTACATCATCTGTTCGTTTCGTATTATTATGTATAATAATATTTAGTTTATTTATTTATTTTATTTTATTTTTAAATATGTATATTTTATTTATCAATTCAATTCAAGCCAGTATTATCTGTTCACCGATCGCTCGTATCTGTCTATTGCTAATTATAACAATGAAGGGAGGTAATTCGGTTGGGGCTCTCTAATGATGTTTCAGTCGCTTTTAAATTTAGTTATTTCTAATGTGTAGGCTAAAATAGTGTTATTCTCATCATACGAATGTATTTCTTTCCCTTTTTATTTTTTGTATTATTATTACTTAATGTTATAGGGTATTATTCTCGCCGGGTTGGTTCCGGCATTGTATTCCCTCTTATTATTGTTGTTGTTGTTGTTGTTGTTGTTATTATTATTATTATTATTATTATTATTATTATTATTATTATTATTATTATTATTATTATTATTATTATTATTATTATTATTATTATTATTATTATTATTATTATTATTATTATTATTATTATTATTATTATTATTATTATTATTATTATTATTATTATTATTATTATTATTATTATTATTATTATTATTATTATTATTATTATTATTATTATTATTATTATTATTATTATTATTATTATTATTATTATTATTATTATTATTATTATTATTATTATTATTATTATTATTATTATTATTATTATTATTATTATTATTATTATTATTATTATTATTATTATTATTATTATTATTATTATTATTATTATTATTATTATTATTATTATTATTATTATTATTATTATTATTATTATTATTATTATTATTATTATTATTATTATTATTATTATTATTATTATTATTATTATTATTATTATTATTATTATTATTATTATTATTATTATTATTATTATTATTATTATTATTATTATTATTATTATTATTATTATTATTATTATTATTATTATTATTATTATTATTATTATTATTATTATTATTATTATTATTATTATTATTATTATTATTATTATTATTATTATTATTATTATTATTATTATTATTATTATTATTATTATTATTATTATTATTATTATTATTATTATTATTATTATTATTATTATTATTATTATTATTATTATTATTATTATTATTATTATTATTATTATTATTATTATTATTATTATTATTATTATTATTATTATTATTATTATTATTATTATTATTATTATTATTATTATTATTATTATTATTATTATTATTATTATTATTATTATTATTATTATTATTATTATTATTATTATTATTATTATTATTATTATTATTATTATTATTATTATTATTATTATTATTATTATTATTATTATTATTATTATTATTATTATTATTATTATTATTATTATTATTATTATTATTATTATTATTATTATTATTATTATTATTATTATTATTATTATTATTATTATTATTATTATTATTATTATTATTATTATTATTATTATTATTATTATTATTATTATTATTATTATTATTATTATTATTATTATTATTATTATTATTATTATTATTATTATTATTATTATTATTATTATTATTATTATTATTATTATTATTATTATTATTATTATTATTATTATTATTATTATTATTATTATTATTATTATTATTATTATTATTATTATTATTATTATTATTATTATTATTATTATTATTATTATTATTATTATTATTATTATTATTATTATTATTATTATTATTATTATTATTATTATTATTATTATTATTATTATTATTATTATTATTATTATTATTATTATTATTATTATTATTATTATTATTATTCACTCACTAGGAGTTATCACACTGTTCATCGTCAGTGATCGCCCACTGCCAACAACCTGTGGTATTCCCTGGAGTCTGAGTTACAACAAGTTTCCTCAGACTTCCAGTATGCTCCAACTCTTTTCGTTCATCACCGCTGATGACCTTGCGGTATCGCAACAGCCACCTACCACCGATTTCCCGCTGATAAGGGCCATTGGTCCCCTCTTAGGGCCCGAGTGACAACAAGCCTCCCCAAGATCCCAGAGCTGTCCGCGCTCTTCCAGTGGAGGTCTGGTTTGCGCTTTCCCTCCTCGACCCTCTGTCCATAATTTTCGTGGCGTTCAGTTCGCCAGAGTGCAGGGAGTATTAGTGTAATTGGTGTTCCGTGTTGTCAATCGGTGGCGTAGTGAAAGACCGGTGTGTGTTACATGAATATCGAGGTTTTCCGAACGTTTAACTTTGCGGATAGCTGTGGTGATCCTGTCGTTGAAATGCGGCAACTTCAGGAAGCAGGTGTTGGACAGAACGTGTTGCGTCCGTCATCAAAGAAATATTTTTAAAAATTTAATGAAGGTAAATAGATGAATAAATAAATTATATAAAAATAGATAAATAAAATATTTTAAAATAAAGCAGTTTATTTATTTTTATTTTAAATCTTGTTAGAATTAAAATTTAAGGGGTATTTTCTGCGACACTGCATCCAACGGCATCTTCATATACACGCTTGAACTTGAGTTGAGCACAGTTCTGAAAAAGTGAAGAGTTTCCGAAATATTATATACGGAGTTTCCACCAGATCATCTTGATGCAGATATTACATAACATTGTAACATTGTGTAGATAAACAGATATATGTGTGTTTGTAATGTATATGTATATATATATATATATATAGAGATATATATATATATATATATATATATATATATATATATATATGTGTGTGTGTATATGTGTGTGTGTGAATGTATACATTGTATTAAGGGTGAAACTATTTAATTTGTTCCACTATTATATGTCTTATTTGCTCCAACTTGTGTCTATCCGTCACACCTCTGCATTGTATCACATTTCTTTATACTAATGAACAATGCTTCAAACAAACTACATAACCTCTTTTATATATATATATATATATATATATATATATATATATATATTATTTTAGATAATCACTATTTTAATTTAAAAAAGAACAATATATTCATTTTTTATTATAACCGTGTGTTATAAAGAGTCACTTTTTCACCACAATATAACCACTTGTAAAAAGAAAATAATTTATTACGGTCAACATGGAAATAATTAGCTTGATACAAATTTGACAAGATTCTTAAATCGTAGTTTGTATTTTATATTAAATATTTTAGAGTATTACATTACCGGCTAACATTGTTCAGTAACACCGTTTTCTAAACAGAATTACAGATACTTTTGCTCTTTAAATTCCATTCCACATATAAAAACAACATTTTGGAGTAAATCTTTTTGTCTGCTGATTCTTTATCCAAATTTGCAACTTTACATTTCCGCATATTGTTACTATTCCAAAATCGACCAACCCTCATGAGCACCCTTGACTGGGTGTGTGACATTGTTGACGAGTGTCCTTACTTTAATAAGGTGGTTAGTCTTCCCTTGGCGGGGAGAATTTATGATGTCTGATCAATTTTAGCGAATACTCTTGTTCAGGCTTATTGCAGAATGGCTTCTTTAACGCCACTCTCTTTCGCTTTCGCTCGTTCTCTCTCGCCATCGTCACAATTAACTGGCTCACATCTCCAGACCTCATATATAAGTAAGATAAACTAAGCTGAAGCTATGATTTCCAAACTTTTAAATCGGACATGAATTATCATTGTACAGGTTACTATCTTCCAACATCGATGTGCTTTCCAGTCGTCAATGATTGCCAGAATTACACCTACCAAAGTAAATAGGTTATATTCGTTGAACTGTATATGCTGTTAAATACTTTTAAATAATTTAAAATAAAAAATATTCCAATTCATGCAGATATAAAGTAAGAAGTACGGAAGAATATAATCGAGAAAAAAAGAAAAATGTCAAAAGAATATATATATATATATATATATATATATATATAGGTAGCATCTTCTCTTGCAGGCAAGTATTGTTGAATATAAGAGACAACCTATGTCTAGATATCCTTTAGTAGATCCTTTCAATAGTCCGAATCAGGAGCTTAGTTTCGGAGGGGAATTGTAATTGAGACACAAATCAAAACTATGGCAAATTCATCAGCAAATCCCACCCAAATGAACAACTATCATCCTTGTTCAAGGATATCAATTGTTTTATGCTCTCGGGTACTTTTGGGGGCTATACTTACATTTTCCAGTATTAGCTGTATTAACACTATGTATATTAAACTATTTAACTGCCATGACATACACAACTACTAAAGAGTATCCATGCCAAATTAGGAGAAATTTGTAAAATAGTGTGTAGCTCATAAAAAGTGATTATTTGTTATATTCATAATGATACACAAACACTACGTAGTATTAATATGATATGTAGTACTAGCAGCAGCAGTAGTAGATATGTTAGTATTTAGGAGTTGTATTACGATGTCAGACTTGTTACCTTAATGCTGATTTTTAAGCAAACGTGGTTTAATTGTTTCGAGCATGTCTAGAATCTATGAACGACAAACATACATAGCCATAGGCAGTCAGACAAATAAAGACTTACGGGGAGTTTGCTAGGTACCCCATAGACTTGTATTGTCTTGTCCTTCGGGACTTGATTTACGCCGGTCTATGGGTCTGTCCTGTGCAGTTCTAGGAGGTCCACCCTCCCAGGCTTCGCCTCCCCTCTTTGGGGAGGAGTAAGTTTATTGCTTACTGCCTGAGGCGCCCCTACCGGGGAATGCCGACGGGGCTGCCCAGGCAATTTTTTATGGTCAGAGTGCCCACCTCTCGGGCGCTGACTTTTCAACCCCCACTTTCCGACCCGACCTTGGGTCACATCCTACTTGTGGGAATAGGATAAAACTGGCCTTGTGCCTAACTCCTGGAGAGGAGTAAATAAAAGACTTACGGGGAGACATATAAACGTCACTCATAATTGCGATTGTTCTACCGCTGACATAAAAATAACATCAACTATTTTATTGCATAGCTATAACTTTTATAACTGAAGTCACTTTAAAACTAATCTGTCTTATTCAAAGAATAAAATACTAATGATTGGAGTTAACTGCTGGCAATGTTCTGCATTACATTTCTTCGCGAAAGATAGATACTAATAACGCCATAAAGACACACATTTTGTCGGTACACGTTGCATAAATAGATCACCCACAATACTTACACAACGTTATACATTCTAAAGAAAATATAAACTCACGATTTATCTGAAAGACACTTTTACGAAATTTCTTACTACTTAGATGATTACATTCTCTTGAAAAAAAAAGAGTTATACTATAAAAACGTTATCCTAAGCTGCTGAAAATGTGTTTGTTTTAATATATATCGAATGATCAACCTTTGTGTAAGGTGTTAACCTACAGGTGTTTATACATATAGATATTGAAAAATAGATATTGATAATGAAAAATGAACCACGGTATGAAAAAGGTAAGTATATGTTTTAATACTACACTTGACACGTGCTCTCGACAGTATGTGAATGAGAACTCCTTCTACAATGAGAGAATTTTATTTTTCCCCAAAAAACTGTGCCCCTTTTGGAGAGCTAGATGTTCGTAACATTTAAAACCAACCATGTGACTAACTCTACCTAGTTTGGTAGGCTTGTAAATGGGAACATCGCACTTATTATTAACATATTAAGCGCATACCTGCGCCCGCCTGGTTCATATATCTACTAGTATATAGATATATGTCAATAATCCTGACAAAATCGGTATCGTATACGTGATGCTATTGTCAGAATACGCCTGACCTCTATACCCTGTCCGGTTGAAAATACTAATATTGTTTACGTGTAATGCGTCCACTCAAGATCTGTCTCGCTTCGAAGGAGAAAAAAATTACGATAAAAACCACATCCCAAAGAAAATACACTGTCGTTAGATTCTGGCCTCGAGCCAGATTAAGTAACTTCTTTTCTTTCAGAGGCGACACCGCATGACGACAAACGATTTTACTGCTGTCTATTGTGTGCATTCTAGCGCTTATCGTGGACACATTTGAAAAGACGTTGACGATGTTAGGTCAACAAAGATCATATTACACACAAACATATATGCCTCTATAACTGTGTGTAGATTTACGCCAACAGTGCTTCATTATTTAATAATAGGAGCGTATTATTTATTTATAATATTATAGAAGTTAAGGTAAACTTTCATACGGGCCTGCACTGATGAACAATATATTTCTAACTCATTCTCTTCTGATTAGGAGCACGTAGTACAATGAGGTAATAAAATAGGCTGCCGCTCTTAACGCCTCCAAAAAAGCAAGCTTATCTCTTTTAATCACCAACGTTCTGATCCTCATACTTCCCCAGTGAAAAGGAACGTGCCTCTCATTAAGGAAGCCTTGTTCCTTGATAAGTTACTAGGATTAACTCTGATCCAGAACATGAAAATGAAGATGTGCATCAAATATGTATCTAAGGTTGTTGGAGGAAATGGTTGTATCAGTGTATCATTATATCGCTCCAAGAAGGAATGCGAATCTTTACGCTATTTTCTAATTTCATAAGAACCGGATCCGTTTTAAGATGGAGCACACTTTCCTGCCGTGACAGGGTACACATTCGACTTTAGGGGATTACATATTTTCTTCGGTGCAGCCCCTTTCACACAGAAGATATATTGCTATATATATATATATATATATATATATATATATAGTCTAAAGAAGCTTTGAGGCATTAAAAAAAATGTAAAATGCAGTTTAAATTCCCAGACAAACTAACAAAATCCAAGATATTGCAGACTTAACATTCGTTGGAAAATTAATAAATGAAAAAATATAAGTAAAAAAAAATTTTTTAAAAAAAGAGGGGGTTAATTATCTAAGAGTGAAACAAAAACAGGAGACTTTAAGCGTCTAATATAAACACGGGGATCATCAGCTGTTTACCATGTAACTGTTTCGAAGATTTAAAAACAGGACAGTTATAATATTCATGGCTCTCCAATGGTACTGATTATACGACCATTTCCCCAATAATCAAGTGTAGAAATAATTCAGCTTAAAATATCACTAATATATAAATAAATAAATAATAATAATGATAAAATAATAATAATAATATGTTACCCTTAAGACTACAGTATGATATTGTAATTTGCATATCAAATAACATTAATTATAACAATAATAAAAATAAAAAAAAATAAAATAATTTTTTTTTTTAAATATATATATATATATATATATATATATATATATATATATATATATATATATATAGTGCTATATATATATATATATATATTTATATATATAGTATGCAAAAATATATATGGCAAGTAAGACACGAAGATAAGTCCAACATTAATTCCCGCACGAACTTATCCGGTTGATGATTTCCATAAGAATGAGACATGCACGCTCCTGTGTAGCTTACTTGCCAAATATATATTTTCATACTGCTAATACTAAGCTCTACTCAAGTATTGAGCACTATTGAAGTAAAAACGATTTATTATTTATGGACGCGTCTTATATAATGTTTTAACACTTCCACTTATATATTTAAAAAAACCAACAGACTTATATTCCAGCCTTTTACATTTCAAGAGCGAGTGTTGCTATCGCTACAAAATGCTATTGTTAAATTCTATTAAACCGTGCAAAATTAATCCTCTCCTCTAAAAAAATACTATTCATTGAATTAAAAAATATATAAAAGTAATTATTAACAACGAATTCTCTAATTATAGCGTGGATAAACAAATACCCTTAATGATTTGAACCATAAAAAAGAACAAATAATAATAATAATATTCAACATCACAATTCAAACAATATTATCATATACTATTGTAATCAAATACAAACACACTTCAGTTTAGAAGAAAAAAACATGAAACTTATTGTATACTCATACATATCCCCAATTGAGAGTAACAATACAATTTAGACTTATTTACTAGAAGAATTTTAACACCCCAAATTTTGTAGTAAAAAAAAACGATTCATCCCCAACTAAATACATACTAGAAAAGAAGCAATGTTATTTCTAAATTTAAATGTCTTTTGGGAGAATGTTACTCCCATAATAATAATCAAGCTAATAGCTACATTGGTTTTACAAGACCTACCCTATCCCGCAACCTCACCATGCATCTTGTAAACCCTAGCTCAATTTACGAACATCTACAAAAAACATAACCGTCCTCCAACTGATTTATGACGTATTCTACTTAATAACAATAAAATTATACATTCCGAAACCAATTAAAAAAAAATGCTCGAATCCATCTCAATAAAAACACAACCTAAAATTTACAAATTCGCATACGAAATAAGTAGTAAGATTTTAAAATGCTTAACGTAATGCGAGTTTGTTCTGTGATGCCATCCAGCGTTGCTGAATTTAAAATCGACGAGGACTTCCTGGAACAATGCGGAAATCGGTCTATGCGTGATTCTTCACCGTCTTTTTAATTGTGTCTTTTTTCTCCAGCGTTCTTGTTCATTTGCTTTTGACACCTGAAGATGATTCGACGAAGAATCGAAAACGTTCGTGTAACATGTTAAACATATAGCACATTTATCATATTCTTTCGATTTTAATACAAAAAAAGACGATCAGAAAAATTGAAAAACTAGAACAAAGTTTAATCAAGCAGACGAATTTGCATTAATGAGAAAATGCTGCCTAAATACAATATTTATATATATATATATATATATATATATATATATATATATATATATATATATATATATATATATATATATATATATATATATGTATATATGTATATAATGTGAGATATGTCTGTGTCACAACATGATAACATGATTTAGATTGAGGAGCCAAAAGATGTTAGAAACCAAAAAAACGAGTTTTTATACTATTAAAATGAAAATATAGTCGGTCGAAAGGCGGGTGGGTTCATTAAGCTTGGTAACTAGTACAAAACAAATATGGTTTTCTTTAATGTGTTACCTCTAAATCTTACTAATTATATATATATATATATATATATATATGTATATATATATATATATGTATATATATACACATATATATGTATATGTGTTATGTATATATGTATATATAGTAAATACTATTTAATTATTTCTACTAACATACGCCAGCGTTTAAAGCTTTAGGTCTCATCAGTTTAGGGATGGTAATTACAGACGGTCGCACGGTTCGAAGCCGGCAACAGAATACACCTAAGCTCCGCAAGCAAGCGCCATATATAAATATATATATATATATATATATATGTATGTGTGTGTGTGTATGTGTATGTATATTTATATGTATATATTTATATATATTAGGTTTTGTTTTATTTTCACTCGCATAAATTAATCTTGTTTTTAAGTTTGCATGTTGTTTTCAAAAAAAATTTCATAAAATTACAACATGCACGCACACACATTAGCATCATGTAAATATATTTCAATACTTAATAAATAGAATTAGAACCATGTTGGTGTTTGAGATAAGATGTTATAAGACAATCATCAATGAATGATAGGCTTAGTAATGCATACATGACGCGCTCTGCATGATAAAAAGCATCGAATATGTGGTGTCGGTCAGGAGGCTACCATGGTTTTGACATGTGGCTACGAGCAGTAGGATTATAAGTGCCATCTACAGATCATACATCTCAAACGCAAGATTAAAAGGACGCCCACCAAAAAGGTGGTCCGACAATATTAAGGAACAGTTCGGCGTTTCTCTTCAAACAGGATTAGCACTATGCAATTTGGGGTCAGAATGTTGTGTTCCATACAGCGAGAGGACGTGAATTCTTATGCGATTAAAGCAATTAAGTAAAGATTAAACGAATGTTAATTTTATTTAAATGTTATTAATATATACATATATACATACATAGATATATAACTATATATAACAAATTCCATGTTTTTCTTTAATGTGGTACCCCTCAATCTTACTGATTAAATGTATATATATATATATATATATATATATATATATATATATATATATAAGTATACATTTTTATTTATACAAACATTATTGGTTACATATGTGCATACATGTTTCGGTTGCACTGTTCCCAGAAAGTCAACCTCATCAGACCAAGAATGTTCGCACATATGTAACCAATAATGTGTGTATAAATAAAAATATATACTTATAAACAGCTCTACTTGTTTTATGAACACTTGAGTTTCTACGGATTTACATTTACAGAAACTAATACAATACATGTACTATATATATATATATATATATATATATATATATATATATATATATATATAACAAATGGAGGCTTAAGATAGAATCATTATATCCTTCTATCTGACGATGCATTATTTTACTTTACATTTGTATTCCCCTTTAACCATGTTATGCAGATCCCGAATGATCTCCCTTTAATCTTTACCGTACTATTAGAACCTATATTTACTATTGCAACACTTTACATAAATATTTAATATAAAAAATGATATAATAATAAAGAAAAAGTAAATAATGAATTAAAAAATAAATATAATAATAATAATAAAAAGAACAACAACAAAATAAATTAGATCCAAATATTATTATTTAAGATTAACTAAATTAATCAGTCTTATTAATCGATTACATATCACAACTATTGCATTTTCTGCAGGACTTGTCTTTTTTCTGCTAATCTCATATTCCTATTTTTAGAATAGCAGCGTCCACTTAGCTCTTTTCAACTGACACAGCCAGTCAAACTGTTGTTTTCTATTTTGAAAAAGAGAGGTTGTTACTCTCGAAATGATCTAAGTCTCTACCATTCCGAACCTTTAAATATTTAACAGTGAGCCTATTTTACAATTTACTGGCTTTATATTTAAATTTTGAAATATAAATGAATTGATCTGAGATTTACCGTCTCTTGTCATTTATTTTTATTTTTGTTTATTCCACCTCCCGGGTGTTCAACATTGCATTGCTTCTGCCTCGGAATTCTCACCTTCATATTTACTTGTTTACTAGAAATGATTCAAGCAAACTACCATTTATATATATATACATATATATATATATATATATATATATATATATATATATATATATATATATATATATATTATGTTTTTAGATTTTTTACTCGTATAAATGTATTGTTCATGTGTTGTAAACATGTGTTGCTAAACATGTTTTGCTAAACGCAACTGTGTTCTAATATTCTAGAAATCCATAACAAGTAACGCAGGGAAGTTTAAGTGAAATAGCTTTGAGCGTCATTCCTTAAAAATGTTTAAAAATAACAAGGAATTCGACAGAGATTAAAGTCAGAATGATTTTTCTTTTAAAGTCAATTCCAGTTTATAATTATTCCTTTCATTATAATAATCACGAAGTTATGCGCCTGGAAACATTATTAAACATTCTTTAAAACGCCTCACAAAATGGGTAACAAAGAGAGAATGCCGCAATACATTTTAAAGAATATTCTAGGTGGAAATAAAACTTTATGTTTTCTAAATGTTAGAAATTTACAAGTTCTCCAGAATCCATAATGGCGATTTAATTTGCATCTTAATTCAAATGTTCTGTTAAGAATTATTATGTTGTATTTTAGAATGTAATACCTTTTCTTGATTTTAAAAATAGAGTTGTGTTAAGATTGCTACACGCCTTTCATAAATGAACCATACTTAGACGCGAATACGTAGAAATACGCGGAATTTTATACATGAAGTGTTTGAATTATGTAACTATTATTATAGAAACATTGAGTTGAACTTCTCTTTTACTAAGGAGTGTGGCTATTTACTTTAATGCATCTACTCTTGGATTAAGTTCGTCTGAAAAGACGTCCATTTTGATTTTTATAATAAGCCACAATTTACAATTAACTTAGAAAATGACAAATCCCTTGTTTACTATCTCTCTCCTTGTTCTTGATAAATTCCTCTTCTTCTCTATCTCTATCTCTTTTTGTCTCCCTCGCGCTCTCTCTCTCTCTCTCTCTCTCTCTCTCTCTATATATATATATATATATATATATATATATAAATATATATATATATATAAATATATATATATAAATATATATATATATATATTAATGTGGTTTAATCATATCATTAGCAACACCACCGCTATACTACAACACGTGTGGTTAGACATCAACTTGCTAGATGAAAATACGACCTATAAATCAAATGATTCATACTATACTTGCGAACGTGGAATTAACTGGCTTTGTATCCAAGTTTAAAAAACATATATCTCTTTCTAATTTATTAGCCACGACTTATTTAGTATTACAATATGTGGAATAGTTATTCCTTTATGACAATGCCTGTCATGTCTATGTAGTGGAATTAACAACGGGCAATATGTTTCATTACGTAAACCAGTTTCAGTCATGACATCGCGTGATACAAAGACTACATTTTATTTGCTACATTTTTAACCGGAAGTTGTAGCTCAGAATAAGGAAACCATTAATAAGCATGCATTGATGAATGATAATAATGGCGTGGATTAACTTGTAAAATAGTCTGGCTTTGTAGGTGTACCGGGCACACCATAACATGCCCGGTCGATTTCATGCAACTGTAATAACAAAAATATGTATATGATTATTCAGACTATTATTGATTCCAAAAATAGTGAAATGCACTGGAAATGAGTTTAGCACTTTGGTGGAAACAACTGCGATATTAAAAAAATGAAACTTATTGCATAATAAAAAATACATTTTACAGAAGGTTCTATGTAGTGTGTATGCTCCAATTATTATTTTCTCTTAAGTTAATTATACAATCATTTTGTATTGAAAAAGTGCGTTTTAAATAATGGGTGGGGAGAGACGCTCGTCCTTTTAGGTAATTTTCCTTGCGAATTGATGAGGAGAATCCGAATTAGAATGTTATAGGAAAGAATGGAATCATAAACTGTAGAAATGTTCATTTAATGTTGGGATAACAACGAATAGATACTCGAGGATATGAATTAAAGAGACAGGAATAATGACTCGCAGAATGATAAGCAACACTATGAGGAAGTACTATTACTGAATAATTGTTTGAACTTACAATGAGTGATTATGGAGCAGTCTTGTACAGGAATTTGTTGACATCGTATTTGAAGACGCCATTATACAATCTGTAGATTGGAACCCATTGCAATGAAGGGCTGTCCATGAGGCTGGTCACATGGAAGAAATAAGGAAATCATGTTTTCATTGAATACACCGATGATGTGGACATAATCTAGCAATGTCTGTTTTGTCAGAAAGGGGTTGTAGGGAAGGGAAGAGATCACCTCACTAGATTTCCGAGTCGCTTTCATACTCTGTTAAGGCAGAAAGACATTATCTATGCGGCATTTTCTTCAGATATAGCATAATTATTCCATTTTTAAAGATATCTGACTCTTATTGGCTCATCAAAAATAAAAGTCTGGATTATTTTGCTGAAAATAAGGTAATGTTAAAAGTGTAATTAAACACATAGAATAGTACTTTTGAAAAGAAGCGATGTGTTCGTTGAAAATGGAAGACAATAACATAGATAACATCAACTTTTAAAGTTATAGAAGATATGAGTGTAGGGATTTCTATCATTTCAACCACCTTTCTCACCTTTTATTTCATTTTCACAAAGTTTCGGTCGATGTAACTTGCGACTTTCTTCAGGTGCGTTACATCCAGGTTACTTTATGTCGAACTCGGGAATCTAAATGTATGCATATAGCAGTTTCATCCAACACGTAGCTCCCTATGGAGACCTCTAATACGTTTAATTAACTGGGACTTTGATTTTTGATTACGAAGTTCAGAATCCATGACCAAGAAAAAATATTTTCACTCTTTGTTGTCTATGAATTAAAAAGGCTAATGGAAAAAAAGCAATAAAAATATTTATAGCAATGAGAAAGTGAGTGAATACAAACGAATTGACTGTAGGGAATAATAACATTTTAAAAAAATGGGTAGGCAAGAAAGATCGCGGTTTAATCCTGCCAAACTAAGCGCCAACTCTGGCAAAACAAAGAGAAGCCTAAGATATTGGAAAAGCGTCAGAATTGATACAATAAATCATTTATTCCACAGACAGAACAGCTTTGAAACACATTTTATCAAGTCAACGGAATAGATGTTTCTTGTTCCGCCAGCCATGCCCGGGTAGACGTTTTAAGTAATACTTACTTGTATTTTTCGTATCGCCGGTACTGAGGATTGACATTTAAACCTCCAAATGACTGCCACTTAGAACAGATTATTAATTATAACATATCCAATACGGTTAAGTCTAGTATCATATTTAGGAAGCGTAAATCTATTCTTGTTTTATATGTGTAGTCTAACTACTTATAACTGTATGTTACTACTTATAATTAATGCTTCTTATGTTATATACAATTCGAAACTATGTTTATTTAAAAGGTCTATGTCGCCCAACATATGTGTTGGTAATTTGATTAATCTTACTCACCACTATTCTTATCTCTCTATAATTTGATGTCGATCTGTAAAGGTATATGATTTCCTATTCTCCCTATATGTGTTCCGCCATGCTATAGTTTTCCAATATCGCTACGTATTAAGAATTTCCGGTGGTTTCTTGGCTTACTGTATTGGGCGACATGTCTGACATTCGTATATTTTTCCATAATTACATAGAATGTTATACGCATATTTATTGATCAGGACTTTATTCTGCGAAGACGTTAACTTGTATAAGTTATCTTTGGAAAGGTGAGTCTCTCATGTAATGTAAATTACATATTCTCTGAATGCCTTCAAACAAGCTGTTTCTATAGAGTAGATAGACTGTAGTTTTTTTTTCTAGTGGTATCTTTTGATGTTGATACGGTTTTCACGGAGCATGTCATGCTCTCTGAATATTTGTTTCGGTGGAGACTTTCTCTTAGGTACTCAATCCCCACTTGATATGTATTAGTGTAGAAAACGAACGATTCCGTTCCTTATATCATATGTGTTGTATCAGTTGACATTGTTTTACTTTCCAGTGAAAGTTGACTTTCGATATAGGAAAGACCTGCACACCTGATCAGTGCGAGTTATCAACATCTCTAGGAAAGGGCAATTTATTATTACGTTTTTCTTTCATGGGCAACTGTATAAGTGGATTGATACAGTTAAGATAGTCCAACCATGCTTCAAAATCATCCTGATTGGGTTATAGTATGAATGTGTCATTCACATATCGCTGCCACATTTATAGCTTTTTTATGTTTATCCTTATGTCGTTTTCCTGAGGCATTCTGTGCATTCATCTGCCAGTAGCTGGGACAATAGTGATTCTATAGCAAAACATCGTTCCTACCGATATACGGGAGCTTTTACCAGGAAATAATATCTAGTGTCTACTTAGTAAGTCAACATTTCCATCAGCTTATCTATTGAGATATAGGTGCGTTCCTACAGTGAAGTAACTGATCTCGCAACACAGTGTCTTGCCATTAGAGTACTTTCGTAAAAGCATTTACTACGTCTAGACCACCATATGATTATAATTATTGGGATCATTATTAATTTTCCCACGTTCTGTATTTTTTTACATACAGTGGAGATTTCCGGAGTGGTGTAATGATATAAACCAGGAATTGGTTCAATGACTTACATTCGGAGCCCCATGTGCTGACAATGTGTCTTAATGGAACGCCATTTTTGTGGGTCTTTGGAAAGTTGTATTGATGGTGTAGATTTATTTATTAAATTCTGAGTGATATGCCATTACTTTTCATGGGGTATGCGGTCATTAGTGTTACTGTTGATTTGTGACAGATTTCTCTCTGTCTTCAATGTAAGATGAGTGTTTACATTAAAGTAGTAATAAGATCTTATTAGACGTGTAAATGTCTTCTAATATTCTGTTCTATCCATTCACTCTGAAGCATTGCATCTGTCTGCTTATAGTATCATGATATCCCCATCAATCCGTACTAGCCAATACTTCCTCCTTTGAGAAGGTAGGCTTTGGACGCTTTGCATTTCTTAGTGCTTGTCACAGCTTCCATCTCATAATCATATTGAGTTTCCGGTTACTCTAAGTCTGTCTATTCGATTGGAGCTACCATATATAGGTATACAGACGGCTTGATTCTGTGGCGGAATTCTGACATTTAGCACTTATACCTCAGAAGTAGTCAGTTGATGCTCACTTTCGTTGATAATTGCTCTTATTGTGTTATGGTGGACTTAGAATGTTATCACCTCAGCTGGCAGCATTTCGAAATCGTTTATTAAGCGAGATTTGACCACCTGGAATGATTGCTTATATGAACTATCCAAGTATTGTTGGATGAGAGTTCTCTACATCAGTTAATGATATCCATATTAGGGTGATATTGTTTGAGATGTCGGTTTCTAATGTGTGTTTTTCCACCAGTTGATGGAGATTCAGTCTCGAATGAGCTGATGCTATATTATTCTTGGTATCATTTTCATCCTCTTTTTATTGATTGTGAGTTTCAGGTCAAACTAATACAATGCATACAAATGATTAATACTCATCTAAAAATTTAAAAAAAAACTAGTTGAAATTTATTGAACATATGATTCTCATGACACGAGTCATTATTAAATCCTTTATCTTACGATCACATCTCTTTTTAACGAATAGTATTAATGCCCTCACATAGTTTCAAACTTTGGTGACGGTGCGAGAAGACCAAGAGACAAGCGACCACGACTAGCATGCGCCCGCTGCAAGGAAACAGGGGGTGCGTTAAGGAGCGAACCTGGTACTGTTGCATTTCGAGGCGACGGTCGTGATTATGCAAAATAGGCGCTTTCGCCAGTATACAATGGCTGAATGAAAGGAGTTTTATTTTTACTCGACAACAGATACCGTTTCTCGACGCCACGCAGTAAACGTTGTTCGCGTGTGCCGTTGGCAACACTATTTTCGTTTTAAACTGCCCCTTTGTTTAATTTGTGCGAACAATGTTGTTACTACTTATCTTTTGTAGGGAAAGAAAAATTGAAGAGAATGATCCGGACCAGAAATAAGGCGAATATACTGAGAGCCAGTATTGTGTGTGTTCTTTAAACTATAAATAATTTACGTAACTGAAATGGGAAGTAATTGGGCGAATATATATTTGACAATAAATAACTTTTTTATACAAAATAAATTGTTGTTAAGTGGAAATAACAAGTTGTGTACCTTTTAAAACCCAATTAATTTTTAATCCGAAAATATACCAGTGAAAAACAACTAAATATCTACCTCTAATCGACTTGGGGGAAGTATCGGCTAAGGTGCCCATACCAGTCGTATGATTCACCTTGGCATTAGACAAGCACCAATTGTCTGGCTTGATCTAGCAGCTTTTGTTCATTGGAACGAAGAACTCGGTAGGAGCTGCACTATCCCAGTCATGAGATGTTAGTTCATAACTATTTACCTGAGGCGTCCCTGCATGAGAATTCCGACGTGCACATAGTGCCCTTCGGTTCGAGAGAACTGGATGGCCCCGTCAGGTATTATGCCATATTTTGTTACAATACTTAGTGTAAATGATTTTGTATACGGTTAATAGAACGCAAGATTCTATTTTGCTAGGGGGTTGCATATTCATACCTTTTCCCTACTCTATAATGCATCATAATAGTTCATAGGCGATGGTTACTCGGCATATCTTATCTGGAGTTGCGTAAGGTTAATCAAAATGCAAATAACCGAAATCAATCTCCCGGGCAGTGTTCACAAGTTGTAAGCAATATAGAAGCTGATTCATCATCAAAAATCTTCACTACGATCCACGTTTGTTCGTAATTAAGCAAACTTTATTCTCCTTCCACTCCAGTGCTAAAAGCGGTGATTTTCTGTCGTTTTACAGCTTATGAAGAGACAGATATGCAATTAGGTACTTGTCTAAGGAGATTTGCCAAATTACAGAACCCGAGCGCAAATCTCGTGGGGTGAATACGTTCGTTAGAAACGGCAAATGAATGCGGTAATTATGAAACGGAAACATTGCTGCCAATGAAAGATGCACATTGTTGGTTCCATTATTTAATTTGCAGAACATATCTCGTCTTTTGTTTCGACGTCTTTTTTGTCGCGTTCTTCGATTCATTCCGATTCTGTGTTGTCTTCTTTCACAGTATGTCCTCGTATTCTGTATTTTTTGCGTGGTTCCTCTTTTTCTTTCCTTCGCGTATTTATGTAGTGTTTCTCTTTGTTTATCACTTGTGTCGATTATATTTATTCTGTTTATTCATTATTTTTTCGTCTCCTATTTTCTTCTTGCTCAATTTCATATTTTTCTTCTTGCGTCCGTGATACCTTTCTTCTAGTCAACCCTTTGCTTCTCACTTCGTTTCATATTCCCTTTCTTTTCTTCATCTTCATCTGCCACTTCGTCTACTTTTATAATTACTTTCTGTATCTTCTTTTATTATTATTATTATTATTATTATTATTATTATTATTATTATTATTATTATTATTATTATTATTATTATTATTATTATTATTATTATTATTATTATCAAGGGATGCGCGATAGCGCTCTATCCCTTAATAGACTTCAAGAACGGCTTATGCTAGAAATCTCATTTCTTTGATCAATCATAACTCAAAAAACAATAAACCAAATTAGTTAAAACTTTGCACAAAATGTTCATTTGATAGGTTCTATAAGTGTGTCACCCTGTATCTCATCAACTTTCTGATGGATTCAGCTGACTTTTGGCAGAGATAGAGGTTCTAGGGTCTAGTTGATGGCATTTTAATTTCAGTTTACCATATTCCTTAGTTTTCCAGAAAATTAAAAAAAAACTTTAAAGTTACCATTGTCTTGAGGCATAGCCTTTACAAAAGTAGTGCTATTCCATGATAAATGCCAGTATACTGAAATCATATGCCCTTAATAGGGTTAAGATGAAAATTCATATACACTAAATGTACAAAAGCAAGGAAATTCCCAAATGTTTACACTTTTATTGTCATTAAGGGTATGACTACATATCAACCAAACCATTTCATTATCACATCACTACAGTATAACTATCTATGCATGAGTGGATGACTTGTGTGAGGTTCGCTGAAGAAAAATTCCTACAAGTAAAATACATAGCCCTGTTTTGCTCGCATACCCTTGATGACAATAAATAATATTACGAGCATATGATTTCAGTATACTGGCATTTATCATGGAATTATTATTAGAATTCGTCTTTTAATTTTTCGATTATTTCTTTTTTCCTTTCAACATTCTGTCTTCTTTCAAGTCCTTGCATCTAAATAATTCCCTTTTCTTCCCCGTTATCAAACTTTATTTTCATTCATATTTATAATAATCGTCTACTTCAACTTCATTTTCTTGTATTCCTTTTTCTTCCTTCCCCTTCCAATACTTTGTATTTTTCTTTTCTTCTTCGCCGTCCATTCTTTTCCTCAACGGAATCCTTCCGTTTTGTCTTTTACGATAGTCACTTTCTCACTACTTATCATTATTTATACGTATGCCGTCAATTAAGAAATTATTCACGGTATTCGTCTACGTGTTCTTATTATTTTCTATTCTTTCTTTCGCCTTGTATCAATTCTCATGTCCGACATTTTATCATTACTTTCTCTAAATCTACGTTTTTATTTTTATTATTATTATTTTTTTTACTGGCGCTAACAGATCAAGCTGTCTGAAGTTATTGATTTCTTTCTCCAAATGCACAAAAAAATGATGTTTATTTGTGTTTTTCTTTGCAAAACTCAATCATGTTCTGCGAAATCCAAAACAAAAAACAAAAAACAACACTTTACCTTTCCCTTTCCTTACTCTCCCCCTTTCCTTCCCCTCCCTCTTTCCGTCCCCTCCCCTTTCCTCATCGTCCTTCTCTATCTCCTCTCCATTCCTTCCCGCTTTCACTCAACCAAACACCATGAATAGATAATTGAACTTATAAAGAACTTGAAGCATAAACACTTTCGCCAAAATGACCGGATGTGCAATAAAATAACCCGAAAATGATTGATATGCCGAAAAGGAAAACAACAAAACTTATTGTAATGTATTATATATCTTCGATTACTTCCTTTTCATTATTCTTTTACTTCTATTTTTATATTCATCATATTTTATTCTTCGTCTACTGCTTCTACATCATCTTCTTTTTCTTCTTCTCCATATTCTTCTTCTTCTATAGTTTTCTCTTAAATCATTTTCACTGTCTTCTCATCATAATTAATGCGTTTTACTTTTCTTAATAGTTATGTTTATTGTTCCTATTTTATCCAGGTTCTTATTTCTTAATATTTATTGCTAAGGGGAGACTTCAAAATGTAGCACAATGCTAAGAATAGGGTATTGGTAAGTGTGGTCAACACTACACTTAATGTAAATTAACTAACCCCTTTCACTGACATTATCGTTCTAGTAAAAATGAACAGTCACCAAATGATCTCATTTATCTAGTGCATACATACCAGTAACCAGAACCAATGAATTACTTCTATTATCTTAGAGTAAGATCTCCAGGCCCAAGTGAAAATTATTTCATTTTAGATTAATTCTAAGGCGCAGTAACTTCTTATGCTTTTGTTAGTACACCCTTCTTGTCGTCTCTTCTGTCTCAAAGTATCTTCTCGTTCGTTATTTAATTATCAATCTATTTTAAATAACACGGGTTGACAAGATAGAAGTGCTTTGATTGCACAATATAAAAATCACGAAACGGAATAAAACTTAAAATTAAATCATTGGAGAGCAGACTAGGTAGATTTATATTATTTGGATTATTCGTAAAATGTTCTGGCTGATGGAACCTGTGATATTCTTCTAATGCGTTTTGTCACACAGGGAAATCTGTACGAAACTATGTATGGAAGTAACTTGCTCTCATTCTGTCTACAGTCATTGTGTTGTCTCTGGAATCCAAGAGATTGATATTCAATAGTGCATCGCTACAATTAATAAAAAAATAACTTGTACTTCCGCCCGATAAAGTGATAAAATTAAAACATTTTAAAAAAATATTACCAAGTAATGACAATCGACAAACGGTATAACTCATATTCTTAATCAAATAACATAACATCGGTGATTGTCCTTGCACATATAATATCATGTCTTTATTTGTGTAAATATAACATATGTACAAACAAATAAATTAAAGTATAAGAATAAGTGTATTATTTTGGTGAAAGCACACGTCTTGAATCTATTTATATGGCGTGCTTTTTGACTAATATTTCACCACTTCTAAATAGCTCGGGGCCACCTGAGGATAAACCTTGTCGATTTGAGAAGAAACAACGAAATTTGAAGATTGAAGATTGAAAGCGATGGTTGAACTGGTAGAATGTTATTTTTAAATAAGACGATTCAACAAGTATTTGTAAAGTTTGGACTTGGTAACGACCATGTTATAGCTGAAGATCAGAACGCGAGGGAATAAATATGTGTGTCCGTTGTGGTAGACAAAGCGAGTGTTTGCTGTTTATGTCTTAGAAAGAGGAAGGACCGTGTCGTTTAAAATATGTATATATTCGCAACATTTTTTTCTTCTTTTTAACATATTTTGTTTAATACGACGTAACATCTATGTCTGCATATTTTTGCGTTGATTCCTTCTTATTTCCTAATGTATTTCCTTGTTTCAGAAATAATGCAACCACAAAAAAGGAAGAAAATCAAATCAAAATAAAACCTGAACTCCGTTTCTTACTAAAAGCCGAATCTAGTAAACACAGAAATAACAATAAACATAGTACATGTTTATTCACAAACATTTGAACTACTTCGCCCGACAATTGCGAAAACTTCTAGATATCATGATACACATTCTGATAAAACTAACATGCACGTTATTCTTAATAAATTCAATCACTACTCCAAATTAGAAAATATTATTGACGATCAGAACAAATTTTTTAAAAAAATTAATCAAAACAAAAATGAATAAATTAATCACTAGAAACAACGTTGACTGTGATAATAACATACTACTTAAAAGTATAGGATACTTTAAACCAGGATATATCAACGGTGCAGTAAAAACTCATAGGCCGAACATTCCTCTTCGATTAATTATTCCTGAAGTAACTATACACAGTTACTAAGTAACTAAAACAATGATATAATATTTCTATATACCCCAAACAAAAAGATCATTCAATCAACCTATGAAATAATCCAAACGCTTAAGACAAAAAAACCTGCCCTCGTTTCTTTAGATGAAGAACATTTTTTACTAATAGGCCCGTGAATGAATCCATAGTATTAATCATAGATAGTATCATAGATAATATCATAGTAATTATCATATATAATATCTCCGAAAACCCGTATAACCGCCCCCTCGAAGTACACACTAACACCGTGCGTACAATCTTGTAGTAGCTTTTCACTAGAATTACGACAACATCTATATATACGAAAACGGTGAGTTGCTGTGGATACTGTATTAATCCCAACCTTCAGTAATGACCACATGAAAAGTATAGAATACTTTAAAAGTAGTATTTAACATCATGATCTATTTTGGATACGTTGATACCGTCTTAATTTTTGAAAAATATCAAAAATGAAATCAAACATTAGAAACCACGTTCGAAAACTCTGTACTCTAATTCAGCCATAAATTAAATATAAACAATAGCAGCCTCTGTTTAGATGTTCTAAGAGACACGAACTAAAACGAATGCTCTACATGAACGCGTATAAAACCACCTAAAACTTATGTACGTGTAATAACATTAGCGAATAACCATTTCTAGACAAGAAAGCTATTATTAAAAACCTATTATATTGAGATAAACTAAAATCTCCCTTCCTAACTATGTTTCAGTTTAAAATTTAAAATATTACACAAATTCCGATTAATAATAACTTCCTGATAAGAACATTCGACGATTAGAACTTATTCCTACCAAAATCTTGTAAAAATCCAATCATCTACTAATACATTATATACAATTATTGTACTGAAACCAGCCACACAATAACTATAAAATAGATAAAGAAGTACAGAACATGTTATTAATATATACGAACTCATCGTTAGCCTAATTTACAAAATAAAAATTATTATATACTATAATAAATTAAAAAATTGTAATAAACAATTATCCCGTCTCGCTTACAGTTTCGGATTGGACAACCGTAGTGTATGAATTTAAATGTTAAATGTTCTTAGGAAGTCTGTGTCTATGGCAGTGAAGAAAAAAGCATATACATACACTTGACCACCGTGACATTGCCATGAGCTAAACTATTGACTTATCTCATAGCAGTATTATAGCCCAATATCTCAGCACTAAACATTATTGTTCCGCTCTCAAGTCTAGATCTTTAATAGAAAACACCTCTATTGTTGAACAGACAACAAACAAACACAAACTAGGTATATTAGAAGCCGGACACATTAAAACAAAACCGCCAACCGTACAGAAAACAAATTTCAATAATAGTAGCAACATACTAACACTGTATGTATATATATATATATATATATATATATATATATATATATATATATATGTTTGTTTATTCTTGTTTTTTGATGAAAAAAAATGACTCAATACTGATCACCCCTGATGATGGAATTATCCCGAAATTAATAGGATTAATGTAAGAAAAAAAAAATTAATTAATTAATCTTATATTGCCATTGGCTTATATTTGAATTTTTATTAACTAACCCTGCAATACTTTGAAACTGAACGACCAACCCACACCTTATATATATATATATATATATATATATGTGTGTGTGTGTGGGTGTGTGTGGGTGTGTTTGTGTGTGTGTGTAGAATATGTATGTGTGTTGAAGTTCATTTATCCGTTCAGCTTCATGTGGACGAGCGTGTATATGCATATCTATGTGTGCATACACATGTTTTTGTTTGAACTCATACACAGGCGCGTGTGCACACACAATGATATGTATATGTATGCATATATGTGCTCTGTATGCTCTGTGAATTTAGTTATGAAGTTTTTTTTGTTCTGTAAGGAGGTAGAAATAATAATCCGACAGAGATTAGCATGCTTTTAAATGTACATCTGCTACATGTGTAAATCTGTTGTGAAACAAATAACTTTCTTTTGTCTGGGAGTTTCATGTAACTTTTGTGGGGTACGTTTATGTTTTGGTGGCACTTATATCGGATTTGTCTCAGGTTATGCATGTTAGTTTATATATATATATATATATATATATATATATATATATATATTTATGCTTATTATTATTTACATATCATTAACATAATTATGTTTATTATTATAATTATTATTATTGTTATCAATATTATTTTTATGATCATTATTATTATCCTTATTATTATCATCATTACTGTTGATGTTTTTATTTTACAACACCTACGATTTATACGTAGTTTGTTTTGTTATTTAAGGTCTAAAAGCATATCAACCTCAATTATTATTATTATTATTATTATTATTATTATTAGTATTATTATTATTATTATTATTATTATTATTATTATTATTATTATTATTATTATTATTATCCACTTACATTAAATATTTAAAAGTGAACATAAAACTTGCATTGGTACAAAATGATTGATATAATTTCTTAAGCTTTTATCTTTTTTCGCATGAAAGACTAATCATAAAAATAAGTTGAAGACAAAATAGTTTGAAAAAAGCAATTAACTATAAATGTATATATTTTATACGACAATAGATTTATTTAAAAAGAACAGAAATAAGAAAAACGGAGACAATATGGCGACGGAGTGAAATTTTAAAATGGCTGCTATTATGATTTTGAACGAAAGAATGGTTGCCTTTATAGACTTCCGGTTTCTTGTTCGTTGAAAATATGGCGTTACATGTTTCCTAAGTGATTTTTTCTCCTTTAAACTTCGCTTTGTTTAGTTCTTTGTTTCGTTAAATCTGGGCGCTGAGTTTAATTTGTATTGCCAAAAAGGAAAATGTGCAGCGTTTTGAAATTGTTTAATAATTTCCCAAGTGGTAGTCTGTTTTATTATAAAATGATTTATGCGGCTCTTATCGAAAAAAGGGTCGATATGAGATCGTTGGAAAACACGATCGATAACGACGAATGGGAATGATAATGTAGAGTGACGGAGTGGTTGAAATAATAATAATAATAATAATAATAATAATAATAATAATAATAATAATAATAATAATAATAATAATAATAATAATAATAACAATAACAATAACAATAATAATAATAATAATAATAATAATAATAATAATAATAATAATAATAATAATAATAATTGCTTTTCAGTCTAAATGACAAAAAAGTACATTTAAATCCTAGTGGTAGTATAATCATAATTATGATGATGATGATGATGATGATGATGATGATGATGATGATGATGATGATGATGATGATGATGATGATGATGATGATGATGATGATGATGATGATGATGATGATGATGATGATGATGATGATGATGATGATGATGATGATGATGATGATGATGATGATGATGATGATGATGATCATCATCATCATCATCATCATCATCATCATCATCATCATCATCATCATCATCATCATCATCGAAGGAGCACTAGGAACAATCGCCCCAAAATGGAAAAATGACTGAGAGAAATTGGAATCCAAAGGAATCACTAAGGCCATACAAAGAACGGCAATCATGAAATCCGCCGCAATCTTAAAGGAAATCCTCGAATGTGGAAACCAACCATTATAAATTACTAACGATAACCAATCACAGGGAAGTTAAAATAAAATGAAGAAAAAACAGGAGAAACACAACCACATGAACTCAAAGACACAGAAACCGCAAGGAATTTTCATAAACAGCACCCCCCCCCCTCCAAGTGATTTGTAAAGCCTCGGTGATACAACACAAACTTGTCGTGGAGAATCAAGGAGGATTGGAGGACGGCGAGGGAGAGCAATACCCATACCTCCATATGCCGCACAAATCCCAGACAAGACTAATGGGTCGTTACTAGCGAGGAATCAGTGGTAAGCAGCTGTTGCGATGCGGAAAAATTATTTGCTATGATTATGGGAAATACATAAATAGTACTTAAACTCCGGGGAGACGTGTTGTCACTTAGACTCCAGAAAATAGCAACGGTATTATCAGTGAGCAATCACTGATGATGGCCAATGTGGGAAGTCCTAGTGAGTAAAAACACTACTGCAACTCCTATTACTACTACTACTAAATATAATACTACTACTAATAAAAATAGTTATAATAATAATACTAATAATAAGTTATTATTATTTTAAACGGTTGTCAGCGAGAAATAAACAGTGAACGGATGTTTCGATAACGCAAGTGGATTGCATCATGAATTGAAGGTGTCGGAAAGTGCTTGAACTCTGAGGGTTTTTTTCACTTAGACTCCTGGGCACATAATCTATTATTGCCAGTGTTGAATCACTCATAATTGCCCCGTGAAAGCGATTTATTTTATAATAATAATAATAATAATAATAATAAAAATAATAATAATAATAATAATAATAATAAAAATAATAATAATAATAATAATAATAATAATAATGATGATGATGATGATGATAATAATAATAATAATAATAATAATAATAATAATAATAATAATAATAATAATAATAATAATAATAATAATAATAGTTTGTTGTTGTTTCATTATTAAATGCACCATGTCGAAAAAAGTGTACCTCAACTAGTACGGATTATTAAAAAGGTCGAGTTTAGTGCAGGTTAAGCATATCCATCTTGGAAAATGAATCATTCTCCAGCATATAATGAAGTGAACAGGTTCAACTTAGGATCTGAAGAACAAGGGGATAAATGTGTGGTAGTTCTGAGGATTAGTGCTATCACTAGAATTCTTGAAGACTAGTACCACATAAGCAATTTACCCGTTATCAGGGAAGTAAGATTTAGCAAGGCAGTTGTTGTAGAGTTTGGAGATGAGAGGAGCCAGTTCAGCAGAGCATTTCTTCATTACTATTGCTGGTATAAGATCAGGACCCACAAGGTGTGGAGGTGTCAAAGTTGTTATCATGACCCTGCTTTGAGATGGCAGAATGACCAGGTTTTCAAGTGTGGCTTCGGTCCGCAATGGGAATTTAGGGAGGAGTGATTTGGTGAGTTCAAATTGGAGTCTAAAGCGAAACTCTGGTCAATGAGTTAAGCTTCATCAGTTGCCGTTAAATCGACGTCGTTGTGATTTGATAGCTGGTGAATTGCTGAATGTTGATTGTTCACCACACTATTATGGATTTCCAAGAAATTGATAGTACCTAGTTTCTTTAACTGAATGCGGTGTGTTGTTAACTCTGTATAGCAGCTCTTTGCTTCACCTATCACTGCTTTACAATTATTGTTTTACTCTATATTTTTGTCTATTAGCAGGTGACTTATGGCGGCCGAATCGTCGGAATGTTTGCTGCCTTTTAGCAATAGTAGCTGCACATTCCAGGGTGAACCATTGAGGAGAGTGGGGTCTACTTAAGAATTTTCGCATGGGAACATATGCTTCAATGCCAGCTTTGACCAATTCGGTTAACTCATTTGCACACTTATTAGCAGGGAGTGAGAAGATTTTATAGGGCATCGCTGATGTGATCTCTGATGGACTACAGAAGCAGCCTGCTCGTAGTATCTCATCGTTTTGAGCACATGCTCTCCACCTTGTGACAATTTTTTAGGGTGATGTTAACTATTACCACAACCTGATCCGCTTTCCTGAACAAGCTATGGGCCTTCGTCACACACGCCACGGGCAGTGAGCGTACGCACAGGTCCTCAGTGAGGCTTGTTGATCTACACGATCACGGAGGCGGGTCGGGAAAGTCACGATCTGTGAGAGGGAGTTTATGTAAGGAATATCCAGTTCCTCTAAAAGAGGCACACTAGACAAAAACAAAAATTTTAAATGTATGCTTCATTGATCGGGGACACAAAAGTGAAAGTGTAATATAAGAGCAGATAAAAGACATTGCTCGTAGCCAAACGTCACCTTCGCGAAACTGTCGGAATTACATCGTGACAAGAAATGTGTTATTCTCTGTAATTATTACATTTTCTCTTGAGAGGTTGTCTGTCAATGAATGCTGGCGCTGAGTTGAATTTAAATTTTGAAAAAAATAATTGTCGTGTAAAATTGTTTATGAATACCCAAGGGGTGACCCAATGCATTAGAGAAAGATTTATGCAGCTGTTATCGAATTAAAGTTCGATATAACATCGCTATGAAACCAGATCGATAACTACTAATGCCTTGTATTATATAGATGACGGTAATGATTATTCATAGCTGAAAAAGTAAATAATAATAATAATAATAATAATAATAATAATAATAATAATAATAATAATAATAATAATAGGATATGAATGTACAAACAGACAAACCCATAACAGCAAGGAGACCGGATATGATAATAATCAACAAGAAAGAAAAATCCTGCGAAATCGTGGACTTTGCCGTTCCAGCAGCCCACAGAGTGAAGATCAAAGAGACGGAAAAGAGAAGCAAATATACTGAACTTGCCAGAGAATTGAAAGGAATATCTAACATGAAGAAAGTCAGTATAACACCAATAATCATAGGAGCACTAGGAACAGTCCCCAAAAACCTGGAGAAAAGACTAGGAGAAATAGGAATCAAAGGACTAACTGAGACCATACAAAGGGCAGTAATGATCAAAACAGCTACAATCCTGAGAAATGTCCTCGAAAGCGGAAAGCAACCCACATAAGCAACGAATGGAGAACAAACACATGGAAGCACAAAAAAACAGAACCGGGGAAAATACAACCGCACGAGAGAGGCGCAAGCATAGGCTGACACCACTGAAATTATGGACAGAGGGTCGAGGAGGGAAAGCGCAAAACCAGACCTCCACTGGAAGAGCGCGGACAGCTCTGGGACCTTGGGGAGGCTTGTTGCCACTCGGGGCCCCAGAGGGGACCAATGGCGCTTATCAGCGGGGAATCGTTGGTAGGTTGCTGTTGCGATTACCGCAAGGTCATCAGCGGTGATGAACGAAAAGAGGTGGAGCATACCGGAGGCCTGAGGAGACTTGTTGTCACTCGGACTCCAGGGAATGCCACAGGTTGTCGGCAGTGGGTGACCACTGACGATGACCAGTGTGATAACTCCTAGTGAGTAAATAATAATATTTTACTTTATTAAATAGGCATGTGTATTAATTTATACATATGTTGTGAAGTTGTCCAACAGTAAAT
Organism: Sepiola atlantica; assembly: GCA_963556195.1. Lineage (NCBI taxonomy): Eukaryota > Metazoa > Mollusca > Cephalopoda > Sepiida > Sepiolidae > Sepiola > Sepiola atlantica. The sequence continues at coordinate 195,429,450 of OY744519.1, read as the reverse complement.
AATAAATAAAGGAAGTCAAGTCGAGGGTTGGTTTAACAAGTGTATTAACAAAGTAAGGAAGTGACTAGCACTTGGCTAGACAGTTACAAGACTGTGCTTTTTCTTTGTTGTGTCTCTGGTGACTCGCACTATTTATAGTGACAACCGGTGTAGTTTCTCCTGTGTAAGAACGGCCGGTGTAACAACATATATATATATATTCATCCGGTAACACAAAAGTATGCCTTACATATGAGAGACGGGAGAACACACATCCAGTTAAATAATTTAAGGTTATATTTCTTTGTTATATTTTTTATATTAAGTGATACGTTTTTTTTTGCTTTTTTATATTTTTCTGTTTTTTTTATATTTACTTTAATCCGTTTATACTTTTTTGAAAAGTATAGTAAGTGACGATTATTCTCTTTTGTTTTCTTTTTTAATCATTTAACGTTTGCTAAGACATGTTCTGTTAAAATTTGCATAATCGAAGAAAGACAATCAAAGGGAGAAAATTCAAAAAAGAAAACCCAACGATTGGTGTTTTTGAATAATCAGTTGTGGTTGTTGATACAACTTTGATGGCTTAATCTTTGATTACGCAATGTAAGTAAAAATACGATATATATATATATATATATATATATATATATATATATATATATATATATATATATATATATATATATATATATATATATATGGGAAGAGAAGGATGAAGGTAATCCGACGTGATGGTAAAATGAAAAAGGAAAACCAAAAACTGGATGTTTTTTATGTGTACATCAACGTTTCGTCTTTATTTGTAAGACTTCATCAGGATGATGATATAGGGAAAAGATATCATGCAAGCACAGATACATGTAGGGTAGACATGTTGGGAAGAAAAATAAAATAAAATGAAAAATAATGGCAGCGTCTTGCTGGACGTCCGTACTTGTTAGAGAATGAAAATGAGTGGGAGAAAAAAGGGGAAGGGTGGAGGGAGCAAGGACTACTGTGGCTGGCGATGAGAGAAAGAGGTGGGGGATGAGCAGGGGTAAAATGGATGGCAGAGAGAGATTGGAGGAAGAGGGGGAGGGGGTGTTTGACCAGATGGCTGTGGTCGAGATTGAAGGGGAAGAGTGAGTTGGAATGTTTGTGTGTGGGGGGTGTATGCAGGGAAAATGGGGATGGGTAGAGAGGGAGGGGGGGGGGTGATTTTGGTGGATGGGCGAAAGTTATGGTCTTAGAGAGCGTTTGGGGAAAATGAGGGAATTTAAGAAGAGGTATGGGAGAAAATAGATGAGAGGGGGAAGAGGGAGGATTTGTCGTGATAGGGTGTGAAATATTTGAAATATTTGGAAAATGATAGCAATGAGTGAGGGATTGGAGTGGGTGGGGGAGGGGGGTGATTGAAAGGGTGGGTGAGGAATATTTGAAATATTTGGAACATGAAAAAGTTTATTTGGACTGTAGTATTAAAAATGTTTTCTTCCCAACATGTCTACCCTACATGTATCTGTGCTTGCATGATATCTTTTCCCTATATCATCATCCTGATGAAGTCTTACAAATAAAGACGAAACGTTGATGTACACATAAAAAACATCCAGTTTTTGGTTTTCCTTTTTCATTTTACCATATATATATATATATACATATATATATATATATATGTGTGTGTGTGTGTGTACATGTAAATTATATCTATAAAAATGAATGAGATTTGACCGCTGATAGGCGCCAGAGAAAGAAATCAAAGACTCACAGTCTCGAATAATCGCTAGTCTCAAACACTTGACACTTAGGTGCGAAAAAAGATGGGTAGGTCGTTTTGATTCATAGCTACAATTTTTGGTCAAGAACAGGATAAGAAACATTTGTCACTTAGGTGCGAACAAAATAAGTAGAGGTCGTTTTGATTCATGGCGAAAAGAAACAAAAATGAAAAGCATAGAGAGTAATGAAATCTCTGGTTCAATTGTAGAATAGGGACGTTGAAAAATATTACCGTAGACTTATTGCGTATACTTGCTCTTAAATCTTCAAATAAAATTGTAATATACTTTTTAAAGTCTTAGAAATGTATCTTTAATTCAATTATTTTAATATCTAGCGGAAATTTGTTGTTTTTGTTTATTTCTACAAAAATATATCAAAATAAGTCCGACACCCCAACAATGCTTTCTGACCTATGGAATTTGGAAAGTCATTCCAAAGTATCATCATTAAACCCACATTCTCTTATTAGAGCGTTCTAAACGACACCAGTTTAACCCTTCAAAACATTTAACGGCCTAATATACTCTCCTAATACACATTAACTCATAGACTTGTATAAAGATAATTTTTAAAAATTAAATTTTTAATCTAAACTGTTACATTTTACAACCCCTTCTTTTTTTCAAAATTTATTAAACTTTGTAGTCTAACATTTCTCTCCCTAACACGAATTTCAATAAATCACACTCCCAAGCAAATAACGTATCCAAACGAGAGTGATACGGGAATTCACATTTCTAAAACAGGTGACAACATAAGGAGAAGAGAGCCGGATGGTTAAGACCTGATGTGCTTGAAACTGAGGGTACTTTTGTTGTACTAATTTTCTGTACCAAAAAATAAATAAATATTATGCTCTTAAATTTAATTCTCAATGAATCGAGCACTCTGATGGTATTTTTAACACCATCTAACAAAAGTATATATACTATATATATATATATATATATATATATATATATATATATATATATATATATATATATATATATTAGTAGGAGAGATGTATTTCCAAGGTCAATAACAACCTTTTAGACATCGATTATCGACTTTGTATAATTCATGTTTCATCTCGTTTTAAATAATATTTAATAGCGTTCTTGAAATTAGGAACATATAAATTTAATAAATACGCTAATAATCGTATCTAAAGAAAATTGTGTTGCTACATTCGGAAGCATTTTGTAACATGAAAAGAAATAGAAAATTAAGTTCAGAGAAGCTTCAGTTGCGGCTTGTCATTCTGTTTGATTTGAAAATGCTATTTGAAATGTAAGGTTGCAGATCGATAAAAAAGTATATTGAAAACATAGTCTACGTCAAATTATAGTGTCGCCGACTAGCGATTATAATATTGACTATTTAGGCGTGAGAGACAAAGGAAAATTATTTGATACTTTAGCGTTGAACATTTAAACTTCGTCTCCTTTTA
>OY744519.1:195403772-195416272 GCA_963556195.1 Sepiola atlantica | reverse complement strand
TCCCTCACTTAAAAAGGGTGTGCTTCGAAAGTAATCGCAATCACTATTTACATAAATGCATCATTAAAAAAAACGTTCGCTTAAAAAGTAATCGCAATCACTATTTACTGAAATGTACCACTAAAAAAAGGTATGTTTCGAAAGAATTCGACATCACTATTTATTGAAATGCATCACTGAAAAAAGGTTTGCTTCAAAGCTAATCGCAACCACTATTTACTGAAATGCATCACTTAAACAAGGTTTGCTTCGAAGGTCATCGCAATCACTATTTACTGAAATGTGTCATTAAAAAGATGTGTTTCGATGTAATCGCAATCAGTAATTATTTAAATGTACCACTAAAAGAAGGTTTGTTTCGAAAGTAATCGCAATCACTATTTACTGAAATGCACCACTGAAAATAAGTTGGTTTTAAAAGTAATCGCAATCAGTATTTACTGAAATGTATCACTAATAAAAATGTGTTTCGAAAGTATTCGCAATCACTATTTACTGAAATGCACCACTAAAAAAGGTTTGCTTCGAAGTTAATCGCAATCACTATTTACTGAAATGCATTACTTAAAAAAGGTTTTCTTCGAATGTAATCGCAATCACTATTTACTGAAATGTACCACTAAAAAAAGGTTTCTTTCGAAAGTATTCGCAAACACTATTTACTGAAATGTACCACTAAAAAAGGTTTACTTCGAAAGTAATCGCAATCACTATTTACTGAAATGTACCACTAAAAAAGGTTTGTTTTGAAAGTAATCGCAATCACTATTTGCTGAAATGCATCACTGAAATTGACATTTTAATCAGAGCATTACACAAGTCATTTATTTTTTTATATACGAGTAATTATCATTTCTGATGAACAAAATAAGAAATATCACCAATCGGTGAATTGTTATAATAGGGTTTGAAATCCATTCCGAATTCAGTTCACGCGGCGGGGTAACTGTTAGGTTGTTGAGTGACTTACTATTTAACTACTTCGCTTCCCCTCTCACCAATTTAAATAATTTCCTCCGCCGTCTAGAAAACCGCACTTGTTTTATTAACTTACCCTTGCGTGGCGGAATGGAAGCACACACATGCACATACACACACACACAGTAACATATATATATATATATATGTATATATATATATATATATATATATATATATATATATATATATATCCATAAAATAAAAAGAAAAGCGAATTTTTCAAAATTATGGTGTATTCTTCATATATTTCCTACTTCAAATTTAACAGTCGATCATCTGTCCCCGCAACTCAGTCCGACAGAGAACAGAACATTCTGATAGCGGCCCTCTTTATTCTGTTAACTTCTGGTGTTTGTCGTGTTTAGCTCTAGGATGATTAACCACCACATACGTTTTCTTTCTCGCTTTGGGATGAGTTAGTTTATAACTTACTTTCTTGAAGTGCTAGTACCCTAGAAATGCCGACGGGTCTACTAACGCCTTTTTCATGGAAAAGTGCTGGTGCGCTTACTAATAATCAAACCGTTTAGACCCTGTACTCTATCTTCCAGCAATATATATATATATATATATATATATATATATATATATATATATATATATATATATATATATGTAGTGTACATATATATATACTGGTGATACCAGATCAGGCTGCCCTGTGGCTCCCTGAGACGAAATTCACCTACATTGACGTCTTTTTTTTTTTTTTTTTTTTTTGTAAAACTTAATTATGTTCTACAAAACCAAAAACAAAAACAACAGCCCCTCTCCCTTTCTCCCTCCCCTTTTTTATTTTTATTTTTCCTACCCTACTCCCGGTCCTGGATATGACCTTAAACTACATCCGATGGTGAGATCCGGCTTACGGACTTTGGGGAATGTGGAGCCTCCTCTTAATTACCATTGCTCCCAGGTCCACCCTGACCCGGAGTGGTAGTACCTGTTAGGGTCCCAACTATGGGTTAAATAGAAACAGATATTAAAAGGGAAAAGAAACAAAAAAGAGAAGAAAACAAGACCTGATTCGGCATTAAATAACCCAAAAAGGGTTGATATGCCGTAAAACAAAACTACCAAACCATACCAAATCATATATATATATATATATATATATATATATATATATATATATATATATATATATATATATATATATGCACACTACAGAAGTAAATAGACATCCTTATCATTAACGGAGACTCCTTATCGACGAAGAGGTGATATTCATTCTTTTTTTCCTCTGGTTGATTGGGCAATCATTCGAGTAATGATGGAAAGTAGAATCCCGAGATTTGCGCTGATTGATGCGGTGATTGATGCTGACTAAATCAACATTTAGACGGATTCACAATAACCTCCAACTGTTTATTTGTCATCTGTAATATAGATAGATAGATAAAATAGACGTAACCGTGTCAACATCACTATTTATTCTACTTTGATTTAATTTCAAAATTCATGAACTGAAATATCTGTCAAGACATTCTTCTTACTTAATCAAAAATAGTATTCCTATATTATCATTATATAGAAGTGTTATTGTTATTATATATATATTATTACAAGTACACATTACAATATGTAAGAATAAATCCCAAATCAACGTTTCCAGAATATGAGCTCGATCTAGCTTCGCATTATCAAACTGCTGGTCTTCGCGAACACCTCAATCTACAGTATATGCCATTACTCTTGATGCAGCAATATTGATCACTTGACAATGCATGTTGTCGCACGATGTAATTCTCTCTACTTAACTGTTAGATTCGCGCACGCATATCAGCTAAGTTCAATCCATTAACTCTGGAGGTCCCCAGATGCCGGATATCTATCTACTCCAATAGCTTCTTTCCTCGTGCTGCAGGCATCTGGAACTCCCTTCCTGCTCCATGTGTTCCCGGCTGAACTGACATGCAGTAATTTAAAACTAATGTAAACAGACATCTCGTTGCACAGCTTAAAACTGAGGATGACCGATCAAACTTACACCATAATACTCACCCCCTGACGTCTATAGTAGAAACCTCCCTTGATTTGGGTTTACTATGACAAAAAAAAACAAAAAAAAAAACAGAAATGGGTATTGAGGCAAAAACAACTAATACATGTATAATTAATCGATAAGATCCACGGATGTTTGGCCTTCATGGGTTTGATCTTGATAGTTTGTGACCTCATATGTGCCCTTTGCTAATGATGTTCGTACATCGGCTTCAATGATTCGGAATGTAGTCAAGCATGTTGATGCGATCGTTTTTATGGAATAATGTCACTCGTTCTAAATGTTAAATTCTTTTGCGGTTTTGTACGATTGTTTATATAATTACAACGAAGAAAAATAAACCTCTCAAACATCCCAATTCCCTCAAAGTAAACGGAAGCATGAAGCACGCGGTTTATGATGGATGTGTTTGCAGCAAACATAATATTTCGGACGCCATAAAACTGTATCCTAAAATGATTGTGTAACATAGTGTCTTCCTTTATTATCTAATGTTGCTTGATATCAAGCGAAACCCATCAATTCTGATAGGTCACGTTTATAAAAATGATAATTGTTCACGATGTTCTGTCAAAAGAGATTCGCAACAAAGCGGATAACTGTATCAACCATTTAACTTGGCATGTTCATTAAGAGAAACTTTCATTCTGTCTCGAGTGACGATGATGCAGTATGACGGTTGTTGGAAATTCCGAAACGGGGAACAAAAGAGTACTAGGGTTTTTTAAGGTTCTTCGGTTAAATTAGTTTGCATGAAACAGAAGTAATATTTGCATATGAAGACTAGCAGATCTATCCGGCTTTGCCCAGTACCATAAAACAAAAGAAGTGGAAAAAAAGAGCGTCTGTAACATATTTATATACACAATTCTATCTCTCTTTCTAGCCGTCTTTTAATTTGTCTTTCTTCCCCTCTCTTCCATTTAATTGCCCTTCACCACAACACTTTTCTTTCTTTTCTACCCATCTAATTCCTATCTCCTGCTGTAACGTATTGAAAACAATAATAATAAACATGTAATTAATTTACCAAAGATATCCTTTTTAGATGTAAGACTTACGTTTATTACTGCTGCACAACGTCGGTAGTGCAAAACAATAACATTATTGAAGCCGAATAATTCCCTTTTTTCCAACCCATTTCACAATAATATGAAGAGAAATGATGTTGATAATGAAACTCGTCCAAAGAGAGTAAAATGTTATATTGTAATGTACATTTCTTGCTCACATAATTAAACTATTAGATTAAAATATAGTATGTATACACAGATATAGCTACACAAGCCGCACTCACACATATTCGTTTTCAGTATTGCATCGGACAAAATAAAAAAAATAGTTTCTTAAATATTTAAAGGGGGGAGGGTAACAAGAACAGAATTAGTCACGGAGAGTCGATACTTATAGCGTATTCTGTATGGTATTATATAGCAATTCTTCATCGAATTTGTTTAAGTTTTCATGGGAACCAAGAGGGAGGGTGAACGAGAAAGAAATAGTTATGGACAAAGGTGACGGTGAGCGAGCAAAGGAGGCATAAAGAGAAGTAGGGAAAAGGTGAAGTGTTTTCAATACATATTTTACATAAATTCGTGGACTCTTCTATTTCTTGTGATGCTAGTAAAGCAAACACTTTTGATGTTTGATGTGTATGATATGAAATGAACTGTATTACTTGTTGCCATTTATAGAATCAGTACAAGAGGTTGATGTGACTCAAGGTCGCATTAATGTGAAGGAAATTAAGTGTCCCTAAATCAATAATTTAAAACGAAAATGAAAATAATATTACCTAGCTGAGAAGAACGACCAGTTCTCTTTGATACTGGCATAAAAGTGAGATCATTTCGGGAAAAATTCCCACTTTCCAAATATTTATTGATTTCTTAAAAGTATTTCCTCATCAAAAAGACGTAGTGCTCTATTTTTGCTGGTTATTGAAAATCTTTAATATAATGAGATTTCAAATTTATGATATCAATTCAATTTCTATCTAAGCTATACATTAAACCTATTATTTTGCTAAGCTTATTTTTATAATGTAATTTTTTCTAATTAAATTTAGAAAAATACCGGATGTTTTTACGCAAAATTATATTCATTACAAACTGTGTTTACCGCGTGTTGCTTAAGTGTAGATATATACCTAAAGAATGGTATTGTAAAAAATTAATTCAAGTAGGCTATTTTACATTCATTATTTTCTCCTATTTTATTTTTGACCGCTATTAACTTTGAACAATAGTAAATAATGACTCAATATGTACATATAGGTTAAAGATCTAGATTCAGACTGGTTATTTCAGCAAACTTGCCTAAAGTTGGAGACCCAGATAAACAAACATGTTCCATCTATAATCGTACAAGGTAAACTTAATTATTTTGCAAACGCTATTATTTACTAGTGAAATTATCTGCAGATGATATATAATGTGTCATCAAGAATATAATTGAGTGCTTTCAGAGCTTAATTAGGTGTGCTTCAGCATGCAATATCTACATTTCCAAACCAGAATTTAACTCTTTGCGCAAGGACTTCTATATAAGCTGAAAGTAAATGTTAGATGTGTTGTTCTTCGTTGTTGAATAAAGAAACAGAACGACAATGGGGCATATCACATTTAATAAAGTTATGATATTTCTGTAATCCTCGATTGTTTCCTGACATGTAGTCCGAAAAAGAGCCAAGTGACACTTTTCTACATCATATATACATTTATATATACATATATACATATATATATATATATATATATGTATGTATATATATATATGTATATATTTATATATATATATATATATGAATAAATAATTATATTTGCTGATAGCTCAGTATAGTAGATACATAAGTAATGAAATCGATAGTGTTTTCATAGATTACAAATGCGTTATCTTATCAAACGCTAAAGCAAGAAATACAAATATAAATTGGCCTTTTAGCCATGGCTTTTCATTTCCCTTTCAAAAGCCATCGTTTAAAAACAAAGTTATATTAGTATTTCTTTTCTGAGTAATTGATTAGTTAATGAAATTGTAAACTATGCAAATGTTATCTATTTCATCACATCATTATGCGTATATATATGTATATATATATATATATATATATATGTGTGTGTGTATATATATGTATATATGTGTATATATGTGTATATATGTGTATATATATGTGTATATATATGTATACATATATGTATATATGTGCATATATATATGTATATATGTAGATATATACATATATATGTATATATATATGTATATATATGTATATATATACATATATATGTATATATATACATATATATGTATATATATATATATATATATATATATATTGGATTACTAAGTGTCATATGTGCTATTTGCTTATATCTTTATTGTTTCTAGTCGTCTCGTACTTCTTGCCATTGAAATAAAGCAGTACCAGGAGTGGAATCGTTGGATATTGCGTAACTCTTACCTCAATATTACAGACGCATGCATATTTACAGTGAGTGCCATTTGAGATTGAATAGAGACAATCATATATAAATATATATATATATAAATAGGTAGATAGATAGATCGATATAGTTATACGATGAATGTTCATAATCAAATGAGTAACATTTTTATTGTAAGCAAATGTATATATATGTATACATATATGTATGTATATATATAAATATATATGTATATATATATATATATATTGATATATATATATATTAATATATATATATATATATATATATATATATATATATATATATATATATATATATATTAATAACCACATCTGAGAAATGCAGTACGATGAACTCAAAGTTTACAGGTTCTCTTGACATGGATGGACATTTGAATCCATATATCTATCTACCTACCTATTCATCTATCTATCAATCTATCTAATACTCTCGCTATCTAAGAAATGTGCCACAATGGCCCTCTTTATTCATGGGTAATTTTTGTCCGGCTGTACTGATAACTGTTAATGATAGAGCTGTATGTTGGTGTAAAATAGTCAGTGTGGGAATTGTAAATTGTCTGTTTTTAGGGCTTCGAACCCTGGCAGACAGAGCACTACTGGTCATCACCACAAGGCAAAAAGCACGGACGACGAACACAACCGGTACGAGCAAGGCTATTTTCAATGGAGGATATACTGCCGGGTTAAAAAAAAAACTTACGGGAGGTGACATTCATTATTATGATTTATTTTTTCATTGTATTCTGTCCATCTACACTCAGTTATGAAGGTCACTTAAATGTGTATATAGTATTTGCTATTTATAGAAGAGCTTAGTGTTCCTTACTTTTTCTTTGACATGTAAATGATAGATGCTACAAATTCCTGTCCTTTTTAGGGCAGTTACTTTTAAGTTAGGTGAGCTGACCTTCTCTATCAGTGTGAGGTCTCAACCCGATTATCATTACTGAGGATATGACCCGACGTTCCAATTCGCCATTAATCGTTAAGTCATGACAAGAATAACATCATTATTTCGTTTGCTTTATGTGTGTGTCTATATCACGAGATTTATAATCGATTTTAGTAGCAATATATATATATATATATATATATATATATATATATATATATATATATATATATATATATATTATTTATCAGCCCTCCCCATCAAAGGCTGGGAACTTTTGAGTAACTTTAATAACAAGCAGTGCAAATAGCTATATGCACGATCCGATGGCCGATGGGATAAGATCCTTTACTACGAATCAGTGGCGATTTGTGATTGGGGTTCGCGCCCACCGACCTTTGAGAATTAGTTCCTACACTGAAGATTGCGTTAGCATGGAACATCGATGTATGTAGGTATTAAAATAATTCATATTTATTTATAAATATTATATATATATATATATATATATATATATATATATATATATATATATATATATAAGATGTTTTCGGTTGTCTTTAGTGATTTTTCAGTCTGCACTTTTTAAATTCATGAACTGTAAAATATTACTCTCAAAATTGTTGGTTATTTTATTACTGTGATTAAGTATTGTTTCCTGATATTAAATTAAGAATTTCTGGTTCATTGCTCAAAGGTTAACTACACGGATGCATGACCTAGCCAATCTTTGGGTGATCTATTTAAATTCAAGGGATCATCTGTAGACGGTTTTAAAAACTAAGTATCGTGGCAGGTTTTTTTTTACCAGAGTATCAGATACAGACTTTCTGTAGCATACTATTTTGTACTTCTATAAATACACTCGAGTAAATATACCACCGTGTTGTCTTCATTATTATCGACTTTAAAGATCACCAATAATTATTATTTATCGCTCCTCGAAAAAGTAGAGCACTGTAATAAAAGTATTAACACAGCATGACGTCACTTGCTTTATAATACATCGTTCCTTCCCTTAAAAAGAAGTAGGATGCTTAGACGTTAAACCGCCGATAAAGTTTTTAAATTATCATCGTTTATTCGCTGTTTATAATTGGCCGAGCTGATAAAGACGTCGGATTTGAGTTGAAAAATACTTGTGGTCCGGAGGTTCGAATCGCATGACCGGTAGTAAATAGTCATACCTCTATGCTGAGGAGCCACGATTTAAAAAGGACGAAACGTATACGTACATAGATAATAAACAATTACAAATATTATATATATATATATATATATATATATATATATATACATAATATATAAATATATAAATATATATATATATATATATATATATATATAAGTATAATATTACAATTACAACTTACTACAACATATATACGGCATCTCTCAAAATGAGAGAAAAACGCTTGTATTCCCAAGGTTCAATTCTACTTTAATATATTTGGAAAAGCATGTACAATCCATGATAGTATTCAAGATATTTTCGAAATAATCTATGCAGCTACTTTAAATACAACTGTTACCGAATGTTAGTTAACATGCTCAAGTTTTTTCCCGTTGATACTTATTTAATATCCAGGCTTAGTGTACTCAAAATATATCAAGCACGAGCAGGCGTTCTAGATACGGACATGAAACTGGCCTAAAAATAACTTGATTAATTGTCGAAAATGAAATCATCACTAATCATAATAATGCCATTTGGCCGAGAAAAACGAGAATGGTTGATTTATCAGAAATACTTTTGTTATTGAAACAATCTGCAAAGGTTTACAGTAGAAGTTAATACTCGGTCTCACAATAGATACCCTGGAAATTAGATGGCTACATTTACATCAGTGACACATTTAGGTGTACATGTGGATGAGAAAGTGTCACTAATTGTTATATAATGTCAACTTCAAACTAGTATTGTCAGTCTGTTAATGAGTTTTGTCTGTGTCTCCCTTACTTCACCTAACCGCACTTATTCACTACCACCACAATAAAGATATATTATTTTATTTTGATATCAGTGTTTCGTCTTTCTTTAAGCACAGGAAAAATATTGCATGTTTAAACTGTGAGAGAAACGCCACAGCGTTGTTTAGTCTATCATTCCAATTCTCCGTTGCACGACTTCATGGTTGTTGGTTGTTAAAAAAAATTACCATTCAAAGTGAGCCAAAATATGAAGTGCAAAACTATGAGCTTAGGGTAGTGGAATGGTTCACTACTTTTATACGTTTTACAATCGCAAGATTCAGCTAATCCATTCAACTACGGTGATAGTTTTTTACCTAATGTCTTTAATGATGATGAATATTATGAGAGGATAGAATAGAATGAATAGGAGTTGATAACTTACAATGACGATTTATTAAAAATGTGGATGTTTATGTGTGAATCGAAGCAAACTTAATTACCAGTTGAGAAGGAATATGCCAAATAATATATATACAAAGCAAGTAGCCACCGTAGACGTAAGAGTATACTGAGAATTAGAATAAACATTTGGGGGGTCACACTAAATTAAGAGTGGTGCAGCAATATGTCTGTTCAAATTAGTTTAAAATTTCTGCATGTTTGTACTGTCGGGGAGAATCAAAGAGTAGGGAGGGAGTTCAAAAGGCCAGCAGCATGAAGACGCATGCTATTGGACTAGAAGGCTCACCGGCATATGGGGACCTCGAGAGTGTATGGATGGGATTTGTCTGATTGTCGAGGTGGTTCAGTGTATTTACGTCAAGGAGGCACCAGAGCAGAATGTTCACACGAGCACATTACATAGAACTGCCCTCCTTTACAAATAAGTTATAATTTAGACGGATAAAACTAAACTTTACTTAGTTTTAGGATATAAAGATGTCAAAAGAGTAATACAAGATAATGAAGAAGAGAAGGTATTTCACCAGTAGTAACATCAATATTACATTATCGACTGGTACGTGTAACATACGCAATTATTTCAACTGAGATATTCGGCAAATGGAAGTTATCGAAGAAACAAAATTAAATATTCTAATTGCCGAAATTATCATTCGATCAAACAATTGCATATAATTACGTGTTTCATTTCTACACATTAATCATGAATTGAATCATTTATCTCTCTAAACACAAAACTATATACATACTCACCTCTACAGAACAATATAATATATATATATATATATACATACATACACACACACACACACATATATATATATATATTAATATATATATATATATGTGTACATATATATATATATATATATACTTGTATGTCTATATGTTTATTTATCAATTTATCTATCTATACTTATATCTCTGTATAGGAAAAGGTAAAGGTCGCATAGCCTGGACGCGCACGAGGGTCGTTGCCGACATCGCACACTGCCCATGGCGGCGGTGATTTGTTAAGAATCACCGTGTCTAGGGCACAGCATATGGAAGGCGGAGCCCATCCCTCTCCTTCCGCTGCCCTGATTTTAGTCAGGTACCCATTTACTGCTGGGTGGACAGAGGGAGTTTTCAGACCCGAAAATTCGCATGCGTGAGTGGGATCGAACCCGGGTCGTCCACAGATAAAACTAACACACAAGCCTATTATTCTGAATCGTACATAGAAATTGTGTATTTCATATGTTTAATTAAAATACAAATATCTCTTACATACGGGCATTTTAATTGATAAGGGTCTTCTTAGAACAAATAATCGTATGCATTAAAGAAGAATGTTTAGTAAAATGTTATTTGAAATATCATTTTTGAAATTATTTTTTAAAGTTTGAATTAATTATTTAAAAGTGTTTGTTTTGCAGATTTTATTATGAAGTGTTTTATATTCCACTTATAGAAACATTCAAGTAGTACTATACGACCAATTGATTTTGGTATATTATCACATGAACAATTTCAGGAGTTTAACATACACCGGTTGCTTTCTCGTGTTTCTATTTAAAGAAAATAGTAAAAACATGTCGCGAATGGAAAAGAACAGGACGGTGAATTTACCGAAGAGAAGTAACACTCACGAAAGCGGAACAAAAACAAAAGCGAAAAAACGAAACGGAATTAAGAAAACGAAATTTGGCTAACGTATGTTTTACTATTAAAAATACCAAAAGAACATCTATAAAACTATCTACAATTGGACCTAAAATAATAATATACGTTAGTGAAAGTAAGAATGAGAGATCTCCTTTGCCAGGACATGTGACTATTAAACCTTGGTATTAGATTATTTCTGGCGGGATAAAACAAATAAGATACGGTATATATATATATATATATATATATATATATATATATATATATATATATATATATATATATATATGTGTGTGTGTATATTGGAGGTGAAAGATGAAATAAAACATTTTAAAGATACAATATTTATTAAAAACATCAAAAGTTCAGAGCAAGGAGCCTCACATCCTTAATATGAGGCTCCTTGCTCTGAACTTTTGATGTTTTTAATCAATATTGTATCTTTACAATGTTTTATTCTCATCTTTCACCTCTAAAATAAATTGCTCTATTTAATATATTGAGCTTTACACTGTCACGATAGATTATTATTATTAAACGATAATTAATTTATCGTTATAATTCTACACTTAAATATTATAATATATATATATATATATATATATATATATATATATATATATTCATTGTTATTGTGTTAATATAATTTATATAGATAGTGCTAGAATAAATAATTAAAAGAAAATATAAATTGCGAGTAGTAGATAATAATTGGGAAATAGAGATCGATTGATGAACAACCGGACAAGTTCAAGACGGAAACTGTTGAATGACTGCATACATTAGGTGTATGTATGTACTGCCAAGAGAGACATCCCCTCCTCTGACTCGTAATACCCCTATTTACCGGAGTAGTTCTACCCCTTCAGTTGACACAGCAATTTGCTCTATAATAAACATTAACCAATCTTATATTACTCATATTGAAACACCTGTAAATATGTATACCCGTGAACACCCTATAGTTAATCTTAATATATATCTTCTAGTTCTACCTGAGTCAATTCATTAAACTTTAGTTATCAACCATATCGCTTCTTCTTCTTCTTTTCGTGTGAATCAGATGATGTTTTTCTAGTTAGAACACTTTCTGGAAAGGCATCGGGTACTTACGTGAACATCCCTAA
>OY744519.1:195376272-195398772 GCA_963556195.1 Sepiola atlantica | reverse complement strand
AATTATACATTCCGAAACCAGTTTTAAAAATATATATACTGTCAGCTATCTACATAAAAACACAAAAAAACTAAATTTAACACCATCACATATGAAACCAGTGGTAACATTTTAATTGTGAATTGAATAAGGTGTCAACGTAAAAAAACGTTTCAATTGTGATCACGTTATTTCCATTGATATGGACTAATACTCCTTTTTTTTTTTCTTTTTCTATTCCTTCACAAAACTAATGATACGTTCTTTTTTCCCAAATGTGCTACGAATAATGTAGGTATATATGTAAAATGCACAAAACACACGTACATAAATTACAGGACAAAATAACAAGCCTGTAAATGTCTATACAAGAGAAATAATTACTAATATCCCATTTCTTTAAGAGTAAAAATACTACTGTTAATATAGAAGTAAAGAATATCGTTTTTTTTAGAACGAACATTTTCGTAGCCAATCTTTATCAGTTTATTAATTTTCAAATGAAATTACAGTGACAAAAATAGTGTTAGTTTAGTGACCCAACCTGTCACGCGAAGTCTGTGTGTCTATGTAATAAAGCACTGTCAATC
This sequence comes from Sepiola atlantica, assembly GCA_963556195.1. NCBI lineage: Eukaryota > Metazoa > Mollusca > Cephalopoda > Sepiida > Sepiolidae > Sepiola > Sepiola atlantica. The sequence goes on along the minus strand of OY744519.1, from coordinate 195,398,203 downwards.
AGTCGATCTGCCTATCGTATACGAGAAATAATAAACCGGCTTATTTGGATTAATAGTTAGAGCGTTCGCTAATGGGCTGAGACACCATGGGTTCAATCCTTTGTTGCGTCATACCAAAGATTAGAAAAAAATACCTTTTAGCCCCTTTCAAAGCACTCAGTATTATAAGGTGTGTGTCAAGGATAAGTGAGGTAATCTTAAGAGAGGAGAAGCTGCCTTTCAAATATGTCGGTGTAGTAAACAATGAGCACTTTGCATTTGTGTCGCTCTTGACTATTGTCGACTATTTTTATTTTTTAAATTGTTTACTTAAACAGACACATTGAATATTCGTTCCTGTTGATTATTATATTCAGTTTTTCAGAAAGTGGCTGTCAATCCCAGGCTAAAGTTGAAAGAGTCATCCACGCGAACCAGTCTAAAAAGTCAGCAGAAAAGTTGATTTTTGGCGAAACCTTAAATATCAAAATGAAAATTGTAATTTGAATGTTAGAAATTACACTATTCAGGTTACAAAAGACGTTCATTTTTAGCCAATGGCATCGAGCCAAATATATTTGGAAGGTGTTGGTGCGTAAAGGATTTGAATGTAAAGAGGGTGTGGTCGACGCCTGGAGTGTTGGGTGCTGTCATAGCCTAATTTTTAATTTGGCATTGCGCCTGCATTTTTGGACAATTTGCAAACTCTATCGTTTGTCAATTTTCTTGAACGATATATCTTCTGCATTCTTTCCTTTCTATCTATATTTACTTCGCCATTATATTTCGTTCGAACTATTTTCTTATATACTACTAAAATATAAAAAAAATAACGTCCCATGACGGGGACAATTTATTCCTAGAAAAAATGAGTTTTCCAAAAATATATACCCCATACATAAATTAATTAAATATATAATGGATCGAATTTAATTCTAATCTGATATTTTTGAAGTTTCAAATCCGTTTAAAATACTTATAAAAAATTGAGATTTGGGGAATATTTATAAATTACTGTCTAATAACTATTGTTAAAATGTAAAACAAATAGAGAAATGTGAATTTTCACGAAGGGCTTCCACCCATGATAACTACCTTCATATGAAACGATATGAAATAAAAATAGCCAACATTTGAATACTTTACGCCTATCAGCTATGTTCCGAAAAATATCATGATCGGATAATTAATCTAGTAATGAATACTCTACATACAAATAAACATACCTAACAATATAAAAATCAAAATATGTCTCATGAAAAGTAATTATTTATTTCTTAACATAGTTTTGTCCATTTTACATACATTTCTCTTTCAGATATTTTTATACATATTTATCTTGTGGGCCATCTGTTTCCTCTCAATAACAATATACATAATGATGAAAAAGTGTATTATGAATAAAGCAGATACGTAAATTAAAAAGTTGTCAACCACCGCATGCCGAACCACGGGATTGAACCAGGTACCTTTAAATCATCATTCTAACTCTTTCTCAACTGAGCTATTATTTAAAATATCATGTAGTTTCTGAATTTCATTGTTTTTCCTACAAAATCGGTGTCTTCTTTCCGTCAAATTCCACGGCTGTTGTTTCATGTGTTCTTCTTATGAATGTATTTTACTTTTTTTCTTCTTTTTATCGATCAGCATCACATTTTTCGACCCACGAGTTTTCTTTATTAATTAATTCATTTATATTTATATATATATATATATATATAATTATTAATGACAATATATGTATTAGCATATACTATCAGTTCCTTTTACTGTGTAGTCTCCTTAAAAGATTCAGCTCAATGATTGTCAATTATTGATAACAGAGAAAATATAAGTCAGTTAATATTATATTCCAATAACCATGGTTTTATTTTATTATTTTTATATTTTCACATTTCCAAAAAACATAATTTTTCTGTGAGATATATTTTTTTCATATGTATTGTGCCAAACACATTTGGATGTTAATATCGTCTCTGCAACACTACAAAATCATCAGAAAAAAATCACAAAGAGTAAAAAGTTCTTGCAAAAACCTACACTATACAGTAGTTCATTGTGGGGTAAAACAAACAAAGAACAAATAAAAAGAGAGCAAAAACTCACACGTGGGGGAACCCACTAATACGCCATTTTGAATTTTAACATAACAATGTTGTTTGGCACAAGAGACATGAAACGGACCGTAATAAATATATCTCACAGATATATTATGTTTTTTGGATATGTGAAAAAATAAAGATAATTAAAGAAAACCATGGTTACTAACACATCTGGCTCTCATCAGCATAGAAAGTAATTAGTGAAGGAATTATCAAATTAATATAATATAATACGTTCTCAACGGACTCACGTGAGTGCCGTTAAACGAATATAATGATGTGATCAAGTAGCGTTCGAATGAGACAGTTTAGAATGTAAAATTTAAGGTTTACGAAACCGGTAGTACGTGCAAGTGATGTTTAAGAATACTAATTTCAGTTAAATGCACAGCATTTTATTTCGCTAATACCCCGGATATGATGTAAGGGGCATAACTCTATCAATTTTATGAAAATATTCATTTGGAAAACTTTTTTTTTTCGAGATATTTTATTAGATTAATAAACAAATAATCAGATATTAACTGTAAAGCAATATATGGATAACTGAATGAAGAAATAAAGAAATGATTAAGAAATAAAAAATTAAAAAATAGAAAATAGAAAGACAATTAAAGGAAAATTTAAAGTTAAAAAGACATATAGAGAAAACACATATGTTAATATAATAAGATAAGTTGCGACTATCGGGGATAACACAGTTTAAGACATTTTGATAGTATTCTAAAATCACAAATGTAAGGAGAATATAGTAATATGGCATCAATTAGAGAATGGTTTGTTATGTTGCTGGATCCACCGAATTTATATGGAGTGCCTGTTTTTAGTGAATACATGCCTTGAATATATATATATATATGTATATATATATATAATTACTATTTCATGTATCCACATAACATTTTATAAGGAGATATATTTTTTATGTATACATTTTCAGTATTTACTTCAACAGTGCTCGATACGTAAGTAGAGCTAGGTAGCAAGCTATGAGAATATATTTATTGCAATTAAGCTACACAGAGGCTCCCGCGTTTCATCCCCGAATATAGCTTAATCTATAGAACACAGAACAATAGGACATGATATAGGAAAAAACACTAACCAGACCTTTGTTCGTCGGAAGACAAACGATTAGCTGAGAGAACAACACATAATATGATTGGTTAACTAGTTAGCCGTGTATATAAAAACACCCGTGTAGTCTAATTGCAATAAATATATTTTAATAACTTACTATATATATATATATATATATATATATATATATATATATATATATATATATATAATTGCAGAAATATGCTTTAACATATACCTTTCATTGTTTATGTATACTTACCTTCTTCTAATTTAAGTCTCGAGGATTGTTTACTTGTAAAAACAAAGCATATCTAAATAAACAAGGTGTGTAACGGTGCAAAGGCCAACATTATATTTAATTTACGTTACATTGTGTAAAGACCCCCCCCCCCACACTTTTGATACAATTTTAGCGGTTACGTTTCGTTTAGTCGTGGACCAACCGCAATTTGTCTGTTAATATAGGATCTTTTCGTCTCTGAATTTATCAGAAAGACAAATGTTTTTTTTAATTCGAAAAAGTATACAAAACATAAAGGTCCGAAAAAATCCCACATGATTATCGTCCCTCCATAGCGCCTCTTAAATGCATATGTCTGCTTGATCGATATGGTAATTTCAGAGACGCTATGAATGTGAGTTTGTTTGGATTTTTGGACATTTATCTTTGTCACTACCCAATGTACAATTTTTGAATTAAAAACTATTTTGTCTTTCTCGTGAATTCAGAGAGGACTTATCCTATATTGACATACACATGTTGGTTTTCCCCACTACTTAACGAAACAACACCGTGAAAACTGTATTAAAAAGGGTTGTTTCGACACTTTCTTCGTAAAATAAATAAAATCTTGACCTTTGAAATTTTACAAAATGCTGATTATATATATGTGTGTATGTGTGTGTATATATATATATATATATGTGTTTATGTTTGTAATATTTTCTTTAAAGAACCTGATTAGCTTAATTAAATATATCCCGTCTGTAGAAAAACACTAATATAGCGTGTAATAGCGTTGATTAACACTTAATTTTGAGAATGATACTTCCGGAGGATTAACGTTAAATAAATGCGATTATAAAATAAATAGCATAATTATTAACATGTCTTAATATTCTAGAGAACTAGAATGCAAAGGTGTATTAAATAGAAGTTTAAGTTCGCAGTTCCGCTTTGTATTTGATATAAGGATTCACAGATTCGAACAATAATATGAAGTTTCTGCTGTCGTTTTAATAAGTTGTATTTTTCCCAATTGAACAGAGTGTGCAATTCTTACTAGACAATGCATGACAATCTGAAACTTATTCATATTAATTAAAAGTATAGCATTATGTTTTAAAACTTTTGAAATGAAGATTGATACTTTGATAACTATATAATTTGTATTATTTCGATTATTCGGACTACTGTTTTCATCTTGGTTGATATTCTCAAAACGTTTAGGCAGATATAACTTTCGAACATCTTCAGCTGCGTCTTGCAAAACTGGAAACATCAAAAGTTACATCAGTTGAAGTTCTGTATAAAATAACAACCAATATGAGAATGTCTGAATAATCAAAATGATATCGACTGTACTTTGTTCTTTCATGGTAATTTTAGAAACAACATTTATCTCCATGTTCCTCACTACGTTCGAAATAGGATTTATGTTGCTCTGTCCCGATTATGTTCTGAAATAGACTGTTCACTGTTTATCAGACACATACAATGGCCGCATCTGAGGAATATTGGTTCGTTTTGTTTATTTGTTGGCAGTTGTAGCAGTTTTACATTATTGCCCTTCCTATTTTGCACATCTAATAATAACAGTACGGTTGAATTCAGAACGAGACAGATATCTTCCATTACCTATTGATTAATTCCGAAATAAAGAAATGCCGGTTCCACCAAACCGCCACATCGAGGCATCACAAAGCGAGACCCGAAACGCGGCCCAAACCTCCTTGAAAAGAAGCCATCTTAGTCTATAAAGAATAACATTGTCCTGCCAAGAAAATTGAAGAGAAAATGGCCGATCCTTTTTTAACGCTGTTTCTGTAGATAAAACTTAATGAAATTTACAAATGTCTGCCAAAATTTGGAGAATAGGCGGTAACAAAGACGATCGAAATAACACAGGTTTTCAACACGGGTTTTATAAATAAAAACCGCGAAAGCATCAAGTTAAATAACGACTGACCGAGTATTTTTATTGTTATAATAATGGACGTGTATTTGATAAAATGGAAAATACACTTTCTCAGTTTTTATATATTTGTGATTTGTTCTCGATGTATCATGGGTTGGGTAACACCAATAAACAAAACGAAGCAATATCCCATCAGGATATTAAAAATAGATGTTTAAACATGAAATGAGAAGATTCTTAGATATTTCACATTCTTTATCCTTGAGTTGCCATAGGAATGCCGAGAAGGGGCATTATTGTGCTTCTTTATTTCGATTTGCACATGGCGAGATGAAAATGTTCAAAGGTACTCCATGTCAACAAGAAATTAAAACACACATTCTGAGACATACATTTGGAGAAGTCTTTTTTATATTTTATTGTTTAGTTTGGTTTGGATTGTTTCATTTACGACATATAAACTCTTTTCGGCTTATTTAATTCCGAATCTGGCCATTTTTGCAAAGGTGTTGATGTTTCAAGTTCTTGACATCTTCAAATATTTATTCCTGATGTTTGCTTTGATTGTTGATTTTACGGCATATCAACCCGTTCCGGTGTATTTAATGCTGGGTCCGGTAATTTTAGTAACAATCATTATGCTTCAAATATTTATTCATAGTGTTTTTATAGAGGAACATTGTTGTTTTTGTGTTTTGCTTTGCAGAACATGATAAAGTTTTGCCAAAAAGAAAAGAACAAGAACAATAACATCAATGTTTGGTGACTTTTTGGTCAGGAAGTTAATATCTTCAGACAGCTTGACCTTTTTATTGTGTATTATATTGTATAGGTGTTGTAATGAGAAACAGATTAATGAGTATCATTCGTATTTATATATTCATCATGCCTCCTTTGCCATTGAAAACAAATTTATATTCAAATCGTGACAATATTTGTTATAAGACATATGTAAACTTGATATGTAGCTAAACACACACACACACGCACACACACATATATATATATATATATATATATATATATATATATATATATATATACTTATTCGAAAATCGTCATTAGAAGACACGTTTAAATTAATTTCTTCAAGAGAACTGTTCTGTGCCGCTTTTTTGTTCCCTTACAAACATTAAAATATGAATATAATACTACTTAACCTCATGTCTATAATCCTTATTTAAATGTTTTTCAAACGCCATTAAATGTGTTTGATTGTAAAATATTGCCCAAATATACGTTTTAAGATTAAGGTATGTGGAAGATATATTGAAACTCAGGGGATCTTCTGGATTAGTAATGTATTCTCATGTATTACATTCTATTAAAATCTGTAATATTGTGTTCCCAAAAAATGCATCCTAACAATCCTGAAAATACTCCAACGAAACTGAAATTTGTGGAATAGTTATTAACTGATATTTAATACATATTGTATTTCGGAATTTTTTAGATGAGGTTTAATAATTTGTATAATTTGGATCATTTAGACTACTGTTCTAATCTTTGATGTTATTCTTAGAACATTTCGACCTATATGACTCTCGACCTTCTTCAATTGTATTCTAAGTATCGCTCGCACTGAGAATTGAACCTTCAAACCATAGAAGACTGTCACTTAGAACATTTTACCCGTTACACCACAATTACGATTTGCATAACGGTTGAGGGAACGACAACAAGTGACTTCCCTTGATTGTTTTGTTAGAAATACCGTACAGATTTCCGATTTTAGAGAAAGATTCCCGAGTTCGACAACGTCGGATCCAAGATGAGGACAGTAGCCCGGGTAATCAAAGAAATACTTAATACCTATTGTTAGGGAATATTTATTAATTGATACCTAATACCTATTGTTAACCTTTCACAAAAATCGAAAGTAACAGAATGTTCATAGAGTGCATGCTGCTTTTTAGTCCCCGTATTCATGCATCTTTATTAAAATAATATAGTCCATATTCTGACTGTTTGTATATAGCAGTTATGTTGCAAAATTATGTTGATCGATTAAATATTTTAGGAGTAAATGTTGTACATAGAAATATATAAACATACCTGATTTATATATATATATATATATATATATATATATATATATATATAGAGAGAGAGAGAGAGAGAGAGAGAGAGAGAATATAGAAAGAAACAATTCCCATACACATTGCAACTGTCAACATTTATAATTTATTACGAGTTCTTAGTCTCTTCAGAATGTTATCCCCAGCCTCAGCTTAGCTTGTTTGTTTTCGGCTGGTTTGTTTACTTTCTTTTATTCCGCCAAAATCTAGTTTGACTGTCTGGTTTCGGTGGTCTGACGGCTGGAGGGGGGGCGGTGGGGGTTTGCTTCCTGTCAACATACTCATGACAAATACGATTTGGAGGGTATACTCGACGTATCTTAATAAAAAGTGTTTATATTTATGTTATTCCACCTGGAGATACATATTAGCTGACCTCTTTAGATTTCCCTCCCCTTCTTTTTATTGATGATTTTAATTTTAACTAAAGTGTGTCGCTTGCTCCCCTTTTTTATTCACCTATCTTTCTACCATTGATATTTCTTTCTTGGCTGGTGAATATTTCTTTTTTCCATCATTTCCAATGTGTAGCTGTCCCGTTAGCATTTTGAAGAGACTAGGTAGTCGAAATAAATTATAAATGCTGACATTTGCAATGTGTGTGTGATTTTTCTCTTTCTATATTCTATTCTTGCTCTATGTTCTACATTGAGCCCTCTTACTCGTATTTCTTACCAAAATGATTCACTTTAACACTATATACATATATATATATATACATATATATATATATATATATATATATATATATATATATATATATATATATATATATATATAAATAGTTTGAATGCAAAACGCGATAAACGCAATTTTCAAAATTAATAAGATTTCACTACATTTCAACAACCGAGCACGCGTCAAAATCGTATTTCACATAATATGACATCGACATAATTTATTGTTACATATAGTTACATAAGTTTTTCTCAAAGTCTAGATTTAATGCATTCGTTCTTTTTTTATTTTGTAATGTCTCAATGTAAATACATTGGATTTATCGCGTTCGAATTCCAATTCTTAATATGATATGTATATATATATATATATATATATATATATATATATATATATATATATATGTATATATATATACTATAAGAATACGGATCCCGAACGCGGCTAAGATTAGTTTCCCGAACTGAACTGTTTTGCACCATTTTATCGTCTCCAAGAAAGGCTAAAATCAAGATATAGTAATATCAAACATTATGTCTAGAATCATTATTCATATTTTAATACAAGTTCCTTATATGATGCTTATTTTTGAAATTGTCTGAAATATAAGGCGCAAGGTTAATGTGTTCGGATAATAAATTTAAATTCATTGAAAATCTTATTTCATTTGTGACTATCCTGCGAATTATAATTTTTAAACGTGCGACAGTTTTTGGACGCTTTGGAAGCGTTCGTTTGTATATGTTGTATCATGCAATACAACAGAAAACTATGGAACAAAACCAACGCGACACTGTTTGGAATCACTTTTATTTGATGCAAACAAAAATGTAACTGTGTCTGTAATCATAGTTTTAAAGAAGTCTGTAAAAATGTATGCGCTTGCGCGTAAAGAATTTGACGGAAATCTCTCACATATCTTGGATTGTATGCGTGCGTTATGGGCATGAGTTTTCGGGAAAGTAACAAAAAAGAGTGACGCTTTACTCATTAAAACTAAAAAACCTGCTATTAACAAGATTAATTTTAACACTAGCACTAATATACTTAAATGCTTATAATACCTAATAAACATAGTTAAATTTTCCCGCCATAATTAATTATAAATCTCACTCCAGGTCTTTACCTGTTTGTCATTATTCCACTGACGATGGACCCAGACGGGTCAGAAAGTACTCTGGACCAACATGTACACTATGGCAGTTACATCAGCCAATTTCCTTCCGAGGTTAAGATTTTAATCCGGAAAATTGAAGGGATCAACACTAAAATAGCCAGACAAAAATTGTCGGTTATTTTTAATAATATATATATATATATATATATATATATATATATATATATATATATATATATATATATATATATATATATGAAATATATTTATATATGTATACATATGAAATATATATATATATATATATATATATATAGGAAATATATATATATATATATTTATGAAATATATTTATATATATATGTATGAAATATATATATATATATATATATATATATATATATATATATATATATATATATATATATATATATATATATACCCGGTTAAAATTCTCTGGATTACCACCCTGTGGATATTTTTCACCTGGATTATTACCATTATTATATATATATATATATATGTATATATACATGTATATGTGTCTGTGTGTGTGTACGTTGCCGGCTTTTCAGACTTAGATATATGTATGTGTACATTCTGCGGTGGATGTATTTATAGACAGTGGTGTGATTTAATGATCCACCTCAATTGGCAATTCCTAATCTAAATGATATCAAACGCACCTTTCATCTCATCATCTCTTTGTAAGTGTTCGTTCAGAGAAGCCATAATCGGATAACTGCCGCCATCAGTTTCATCGCACGTGTTCGAAACTTCTTCACCTCTTGATGATCACCGGAACACCTTTAAACGACGTTAATTCTTCATAAATTATTTCACTTTAGGAACAATAGCAACATTTTCTGATTCCTATCATCTTCACATGAAGAGATTTATTTATTCGCTTTCTCTGTTCTCGTTCTGTTTCTTTCTTCGATCTTCTCCTAATAATTAACCTCATTTTTGATTATGTTCTTTTTTTCTCTTTCAATTTTTACTTAATTTCTTTCTGACTATAAATATTTACTTCCATTAAATATTCACATTTTTAATAATTTCTTTTGTTACTTCATATGCTTTATTTCTTCTTTTCTATGTGTGTTCTGTTAACATCGTAGCAGAGTCTGTTGTGAACAAATCTCAATTCGTCGGGGTATGCAGAGACGGATATTATTATTATTATTATTATTATTATTATTATTATTATTATTATTATTATTATTATTATTATTATTATTATTATTATTATTATTATTATTGTTATTATTGTTATTATTACTATAATAATAATATGATTAATAATAATAATAATAATAATAATAATAATAATAATAATAATAATAATAATAATAATAATAATAATAATAATAATAATAATAATGTTGTCACTCGGACTATAGGGGAAACCGCTGGTTGTTGTCGGTGAGCAATCACTTCCGATGACTTGTGTGATAACACCTCGTTAGTAGAAATAATAATAATAATAATAATAATAATAATAATAATAATAATAATAATAATAATAATAATAATAATAATAATAATACTAATAATAATAATAATAATAATAATAATAATAATAATAATAATAATAATAATAATAATAATAATATTGATAATAATAATAACAATAATGATAATAATAATGATGATGATAATGACAATAATAATGATGTTGGTGATAATGACAATAATGATAATAACAATAATAATAATAATGATGATAATAACAACTACAATAATAATAATAATAATAATAATAATAATAATAATAATAATAATAATAATAATAATAATAATAATAATAATAATATTAAAAATTGCCTCTTTTAATTTCAGGAACAATATTACGGAACAAAAACAAATAAGTAACTTCTTTAATGCCAAGTATGACAAAGACAGATACAAACCACAAGAAAGCAGGAGTAGAAATAACAAACCAAAAAGCTATAGGAAGAAATAGACTACAAAATAACGTAGGCTCCTAATGGAATGCCACTACAGAAGCCGACACTCCACAGGCAAAGGCTATCGTAAACGAATGAAAAATCTATACGACATGTTCATTTACTACCATACACCGTAACAAAGAATAGCAGATCAAGCCAGACAGAGACTCAATAGAGGGTATTTATCGGTGCTGGAATTATTGGAAGTTAATCGAACATTTAATGGCGTAACCTATCACGAAACACCACTTAGCAAAAACCCACGGGTAGAAGACTGGACAAAGATAAACACCGAAACTGAGGAGGTTGGAGATAACGTACTCACTGATGAAGAAGCTAAAGACTATCGGTTAATGACCTAGAAAAAAACCAACCCTTATCCTAAAGACACGTAGATTAGAAGTAATTAAAATTAGAAACATAGAATGTAAACATCATCCCCCGTACATCTCAACAGATACTATCACAGACATAAACAACGTAATATATGCGGGGGAAAAATATAATTATGACACTAAAAAATGCAAACAGACTAGCAAAAAAGAATGGATCGGCAAAGCTTGAGTTATAAATCATACTGAAAACCCAGATCACCAATCTTCGAAAATAAGCTACAACCGTACACAGGATTAAACGGAACAGGAAACGATTGAATAACGGACATCAGACTTGCAAGGAAATACTAAATAAGAAATATGAAAGCTGAAACAAAAGATAACAGAAAAGAACAAATACTGAGACACACAAATCTGAACACACAAATAGAATAGAACCTTTGAAAACAATGAAAGCCAGTTTTGCAAAAACGTAGACGGAGAACGAATAACAACAGACAAACCGCATCCGACAGAGGCAAAACACTTCTGGAGCAGTATATGGGAAAATCTTTAAAAACAAAACAAGGATGCCTAATGGCTGAAAAACATGAAAGATAAACTGAAGGAAATTGAGGAAGGAACAGAAACAAAAATTAATGAAGAAACGATTCAGACAATTTTTAGAGAAATGGCAAACTGGAAGGGGACATGCTCCAATGTAACACATGTATACTGCTTTTAAAAAAATCACTACCCTACATGAAAGGTCAGTGCAGAAATTGGAGGCTGTATCAACAAAGCAGACATAATAGAACAATATGTCCAAGAGGGAACTATCCCTAAGCAACGACAAACACATAACCTTTGTACCAACAACGTGCAAACTCCTAACACCATAACTGAGAGAAACCATCTACCACTCCCTGAATACTTGTAGACTGTTCCCTGAAAGAAAAGAAGGGTGCCGCAAATGTAAAAAAAGGAACGCATTACATGCTATACATAGATCACATGACTAGGAAAGAGGTAAAAAGCAGAAAAAAGAACATATACTTGATATTGATTCACTCTAAGAAATCGTACGAACAAATTTCTTAAACATGTATAATTAAATGCCTAAAAATGTACACGAAATCTGACAGGATTATTCATCTCATTAAGAAAGCAATGGAAACATGGAGACTAGAACGGGCAGCTAGAGAACAGCACTTGACTGAAATAAAATAAAGACAAACATATTCACAAAGGGCACATTATCAGCACTAATATTTATCATAGCTATGATGCCACTAAACTACATACTTAGGAAATGTGATGCTTAATATAAGTTTACAGACACTTTACCAATAATAAACAAACTCATGTACATGGACAACTTGAATCTATTTGCAAAAAGCAGAAATGTACTGAAACGGCTAGTAAATACGACCAGAATCATCAGCCACGACATTCAAATGGAATTTAGAATGAAAAAGGGCGCACTGCTTGGGATGAAAATGAGAACACTAGCGACAATATAGGGCATGTAAGTGTTTAACCAAGCGGATATTAGGGCGCTAGGCGAACAGAATAGCGATACATATTGGGTGTTATGGATGCAGACACACTCTAATCAACAGAAATTAAAGAGGAGATAAGAAAAGAATATCTGAGAACAAGTAAACTCTTAGAAACGAGATTATACGGCAGGCATTAAAAAAATTTATAACCACCAGGGCAGTACGATAATAAGATAGTGTGGGCCTTTCATAAGCTTGACTAAAGAATAACTCAATCATCTTGAACAGAAGGCTAGTAAATTAATGGCCATGCACAACGCACAACACACAAAAAACAATACGGACAAACGTTACGGGAAAAGTAGCGAAAGTTGAAAGAGGACTGGTAAGTATAAAATATAGCGTGAATGCACAAAACAGAGATCGAGAAATACATAAACCAGAACAGAGAAAGGCTGATTTGCACAGTAAGATACTCTGTCTCAATGAACAACTCACGAAACACCGAAACCAGAACAAAAGACAATAAAAAAAGTGTGGAAAAATGAAAATAAACATAATAAAAAAAACATGGTTATTGGAATATAATATGAACCTGATTTATTGTTGCTGTGTTGTCACAAATTGACAATCATCGAGCTGAATTTTTAAGGTGACTGCAAAGTAAAAGGGCACTGATAGTATACCATAATACATATATTGAGATTAACAATTATATATATATATATATATATATATTTATATATATATATATATATATATATATATATATATATATATATATATATATATATATATATATAATACATGTAGATGTGAATCCGTTGAAACTCCATTGTCTATAAAAAGTTCTCAATAACAAGTAAGGCTGGGCTTTAGTATATTTTTTTAATTCATATACACATTATTGGTTACATATGTGCATACATGTTTCGGTTGTACTCTTCACAGAGAGCCCACCTCTTTAGACAAAATAAGACTGAAGTGATGGACTCTCTTGTAATAGTACAACCGAAATATGTATGCACATATGTAACCAGTATTGTTTGTATAAATAAAAATGTATATATATATGAAGAGTGTGAATGCACACTGAGATAAACGCCATTTTCAAAATCATGAAACCGTCCATACAAAATTGCGGCGTTTCAACACTCGACGAGATCCCAAAACTATGTGTTACACAATGTGAAGCTGAAATGATTTTTATTTTATCTTAATTAAATCAGGTTTAATTCGAAGCCAATATTTTATATATTGGTGTGTTTATTCTTTAAAGTCTCAATTTAAACGAATTGGATTCATCGCGTTTTGCGTTCGAACTCTTAATATATATATATATATATATATATATATATATATATATATATATATATATATATATATATATATATAAGTAAATTTGATTTCTCCCTTCTGACCCAATAAGAATTAGAATAGACGTTACAACTTATGCAGCAAACGCATCAAAAATCAACAGTGCCTAGCCACCTTATTTGGACTGTGTTTAACAACAAGTTACACAGATTGTAAATATTATAAAATCAATTCCTATCATTTATCCAATACGCATAACTCTCTTAATTTTATTCTCTTAATAGATGTTAGCACGCTAATTATTAACTCTTATGCTTCTCATACACCATTTCGCGATTTTCACGAGGATAAGCGACCCACTTTCACCGCTTTGGAATTAAAAAAAATAGCTAATCAGCGCTCACCTTACATAGGCATCAGGATATTTTATCCCGACCGCGTCTTAAACGCTGATACGTGCATAAATGATTTACGCCAAAATAATAGTTCGATAAAGTTTGACAGTAATTCAATAGTAAGTGTTTTTTTTGTTTTTTTTCTCAACCATCATCGATCTAGGCGACTATAACGCTTGATAAATACGGTTAGTGGATTAGCACAGAAATGGAAATGGCATCACTCTACATTAATAGAAACAATGAAGCGTACTGCATATTAACTTAGAAAGCATTAAATTCAGATTAAGCAGAAATACTTATTCATTTACATTTTCCTCAAAATACAGTGTGCAAAAATGGGTGCTAATCGAGCAAAAATAAATAACAACTCTTATTCTCCATTTTGTGCACCCGATTAAAGTCGAAACAGATCAGGTCAAAACACTCACTGCTTGTACACATTTAGAACTAGGAACGTGACTAAAAACAAGTTCGGCCGAACTTAACTATATGTTATGCGTAGTTTACGGTCACCGTAAACTCGAACTCACTTATATTGTAGACGTCTTTCGGAAAATCCAGCAATATGAAACCTATTTTCGTTCTGGTGATTGTTAATTAATACGTTTTCATTACTCCCGTACAGCGCCGTTCAGCGGGTTCCTGTTTAAATATATATATATATATATATATATATATATATATATATATATATATATATATATATATATATATATATATATATATATATATACATATATATATATATATATATATATATATATATATATATATATATATATAGAGAGAGAGAGAGAGAGAGAGAGAGAGAGAGTAAGAGAGAGAGTCACAAATGAAAATAATTACATAAATATACATTACATATTTAGGTGATAAAAAAGTTACATATGTCTAGACAGGGCGTCTTAGTCTGATGGTAAAACGCTTGACTATATACATCAATATCAAAGGTTCGATCCTTGTATAAGTTAGCTATGCGTATGACGGCTGTGAGATATTAACACGTGTCCATAGATTTATTTTATGTACGAATATATATATATATATATATATATATATATATAGTGAATGCTTTTATTCAAACATGTACAAGGTCTGCTACACTGGCATGTCGATGTTATCGATCTACAGCTCTCAAGAGCTGAGGTCTCATCAGGCAGAAAATTGTTTTTTTGATTCAACTGGTTGCTGAATTCCAGGGAGAATGAAGTCAAGCAAAAAAGAAGAGGAGAAAGAAATAAAAGTCATGTGACCGATTTTAAAATATGATTGCCGTTAGAAATTACTATTTTCTTATTTTTATCTTTTATATATTTTAGTTTATATATATATATCCAACGCTGAGCTGGGGTAGAAAGGGGGGGGGCTAGGAAAAGAAAAAGAAAAGAGAAGGGAAAGAGATACAATTGCTGTCAGAAAAGTTTAATTTACAGTTGTTAATATTTTTATTTTGTATTTTTATCCAACGCTTAGTTAGGGTGGGGGGGGGGGGTGGAAGAAAAAGAAAGAGAAAGGGGTTGAGGGGTGTTAGGGGTGGATGTCTATAGCCATTTAGGATTTGTTGCGGGAATGGTTCTGAGTTAAATTCATATTTATTTTTATTCAGCGCTGGGCTGGATAAAGGGGGGGGGGTTCGGGGGGAGATTAAACAAGAGTGAAAGAGAAGATGAAGGAAGAGGGGGAGGGGGGGTTTCAAGTTTGTTGTGTCTGCTTCCTGTCAATGCAGACATATAACAATTACATGACACCCAGCTTACGGGGATATTTTAGTTTAAACTCATTGGTGGATTTATTGTTAATAAATTATGTTGTTATATTTTGATCAATTGGCATTTAATTTTGATTATTTTGATGGATAGTTAAATGTATTTTAAATAATATTTATCAGTTAATTAATAAAACATAATGGTAATTGTCTTTATTTTTAGTAAGATTCATATATGGATTATTGGCAGTAATATTAGTAGGTTAGTTCTAGGTACTAATGAGTTAAAATATATTGGGAATTATTCTTGGTAAGGATCGTATATAAGTTTATGACATTGATATAGATGGATTATACTATTATATTTAGTTTTAATTATTTTGGAATATGAATAAATGTATTTCGATTATAAATAATAGTTAGTGATGGATTAATAAAACATACTGGTAATTGCTTTTATTTTTAATGGAATTTATATATCGATTAATTTCAGTGGTATAAATAAATAAATTTTATTATTCGTTGTGATCCTATTATTAATGGTGGGGTTAACACCTGTTATAGTATTAGTGGTAAGGTGTTCTAGTTAAAATTGTTAACGCAAGTTATGGTCTATGAAGGGGGGGATTAGGAATGGTGGGGGCCAGTAATTTTAATTAAAGTGATCAGTATATAATTATTTAAATATTTAAAATTGGTTTTGGTAATAAGTAGTTTTGTGAGCTGGATGTTGAGCGCACATACGCACGCTCAACATCCAGCTCACAAAACTACTTATTACCAAAACCAATTTTAAATATTTAAATAATTATATACTGATCACTTTAATTAAAATTACTGGTCCCCACCATTCCTAATCCCCCCCCTTCATAGACCATAACTTGCGTTAACAATTTTAACTAGAACACCTTACCACTAATACTATAACAGGTGTTAACCCCACCATTAATAATAGGATCACAACGAATAATAAAATTTATTTATTTATACCACTGAAATTAATCGATATATAAATTCCATTAAAAATAAAAGCAATTACCAGTATGTTTTATTAATCCATCACTAACTATTATTTATAATCGAAATACATTTATTCATATTCCAAAATAATTAAAACTAAATATAATAGTATAATCCATCTATATCAATGTCATAAACTTATATACGATCCTTACCAAGAATAATTCCCAATATATTTTAACTCATTAGTACCTAGAACTAACCTACTAATATTACTGCCAATAATCCATATATGAATCTTACTAAAAATAAAGACAATTACCATTATGTTTTATTAATTAACTGATAAATATTATTTAAAATACATTTAACTATCCATCAAAATAATCAAAATTAAATGCCAATTGATCAAAATATAACAACATAATTTATTAACAATAAATCCACCAATGAGTTTAAACTAAAATATCCCCGTAAGCTGGGTGTCATGTAATTGTTATATGTCTTCATTGACAGGAAGCAGACACAACAAACTTGAAACCCCCCCTCCCCCTCTTCCTTCATCTTCTCTTTCACTCTTGTTTAATCTCCCCCCGAACCCCCCCCCTTTATCCAGCCCAGCGCTGAATAAAAATAAATATGAATTTAACTCAGAACCATTCCCGCAACAAATCCTAAATGGCTATAGACATCCACCCCTAACACCCCTCAACCCCTTTCTCTTTCTTTTTCTTCCAACCCCCCCCCCCACCCTAACTAAGCGTTGGATAAAAATACAAAATAAAAATATTAACAACTGTAAATTAAACTTTTCTGACAGCAATTGTATCTCTTTCCCTTCTCTTTTCTTTTTCTTTTCCTAGCCCCCCCCTTTCTACCCCAGCTCAGCGTTGGATATATATATATAAAATAAAATATATAAAAGATAAAAATAAGAAAATAGTAATTTCTAACGGCAATCATATTTTAAAATCGGTCACATGACTTTTATTTCTTTCTCCTCTTCTTTTTTGCTTGACTTCATTCTCCCTGGAATTCAGCAACCAGTTGAATCAAAAAAACAATTTTCTGCCTGATGAGACCTCAGCTCTTGAGAGCTGTAGATCGATAACATCGACATGCCAGTGTAGCAGAGCTTGTACATGTTTGAATAAAAGCATTCACAATACAGCTCTATATTTTTATTGAGCACTCTTTTATAAACCCGGTTTGATTCCCTTTGGATTTCTACCCTGTGGATTTTTACCCTACCTGGATTACTATATATATATATATATATATATATATATATATATATATATATATATATATATATTAGTAATTAAAATGTATATTGTTCCAGTTCTCCATTTCACGCTGCAATACATACTTATGTATGTCTCTAACTTTCTGTCAGTTGTTTTCCTACGGATCGCTGTCGTTTAAGTTTCGTTGTCACCGCAATATAGGAGATCAGTAATATTGTCTGTTCTTCTCCCTTTTACAAAGTTTCATCTTCAACTTATTAAATCAAGAAGTAGTAATTACAACACGACGGCAAAACTTGATAAGGTTTAACACTTAGCATCACTTTTGTCGGCATTAAAACTTTCTTTCCGCGAACCCATGGAAGCCACTTTGAAGTTCGCACGTGTACGCTCCTGGATTTTAAAGACACATTAAAAACAGCCGACGGTGGGAAAAGAGCGCTTCGATTAAGAACTTGATTGCCGTACTTAAATCGAATGTTTTGACCACATATAGAAAAACGGCGCGGCTGATCTCCCCGGACTTATATGAAGTAGCTTTTAACAAAGACACCAATTAGAGTTTGATGGTGCGATGTAGTTGGAAGGAGCGTGAAAGTACATATGAGATTGAGTTATCTTGATTAAGTAAATATCGTGCCCCTCTTACTAAATAGGTTTTGTTCGGCTTAATGAAGGAGCTTTTTTCCGAGGACACGCTGAGACAACTCGTTCTTAAATGTGTTAACAATTTTCACATTATCTGTCGGCAATCGACCCACATCTTTTACCAATCAGTGAAATTAGTATCGAATCTAATTACAACGAAGAAGCGTAGTCTATATAATGTTTACACAGGGGGGGGGGCTTATGATTTACAGTTATATGACGTATCTCACTCAGTTCTTGTAAAATCACTGAAGCTAAACGAGGTATATCCTGGTTATTGCATAGACAGAAGGCGATTTGGAAATACTTCAACATTGTGTATAAAATAATACATCCATTCCTGAAATATGACTAGCAACAGACTAGCACTTGGGATATGCCATAAGCGTACACATAAAAGTTGTACTTTCTCGCAAAATTGTTATATTTAGACAAACATATTTTAGATGAGCTGTCAAAATTATCCCAATCATTGATATTTAAGTTTTTGATTTCAGTGTGAAATCGCTATTTTCATTTTACTATATACTGTGATCCTGACTTGTGTGTAATGTAGCATCGATTTGTGTAGGCCATTCGTAAATGTTTATATAAACTATATTTGTATAGCTTTACGTTGTATTTAGCACTTTTGAAAAATATTGGTTTTAAGTTACTTTTATCAATACATTTAAACTTGTCCAATGTATATGTATGTATATATAAACCTTCCCGGATTCAGCAATATGGCAGTTGTTACAGCCATATACCCTTCTATGATTATTCAAGACTGTATTAACAAGTTGAACGATTGTACTTGAACGCATAATTTTTAACTTGCTGCGCTCTTATTGTTGTTTTTGTTTTTTGTGTTTGTTTTCTGTATCTTATTTCCGGTGATTTTTTTAATTTCATACGTATTGGCCGGTGGGACAGTTTTTAAAGTGGGGGTGGCTTCTCTTAAAAAGCGGGGAGCCCGGTTAAACACATGCATATCAACTTAATTATTGATGACCGTAAAGTGTGTATGGGGGGCAAGTCAAAAAGTGAGGTGGCTGGAGACGTCCCCCCCCTCCTGCCCCCCGGTGCCGCCGTCCATGTTGTTCGAATTAAGTTCTTATAGTTATTTTGAGCTCGGATGATCGTAATTCCCGAAACGCGACTACAATTGTGTAAGCTAAGTAAACTCTAGAAAATAAATATTTATAAAGCACTACTTCATATTTGGCATCAACTATGGGGCATTGTGCGCGCATATGTCATTCCAGATCAACATTTAAATGTAGATATTTGCGACAAAAATGTATCATATAAGGCAATATTAGTGTTTATGTTTCTGCCATATTGATATAAGGATTAATAGGTTGTATAATTTCGATTATTCGGACTATTGTTATCATCTTGAGTGTTATCTTCACAGCCTTTCGCCGCTGTAACATCCGGCTTCTTTTAGGTGTATCTTTTCACACCCAGAACTATCTCTGTCGAACTCGAGAAACTGGGCGAAGTTTAAAACGAAACCCTTTATATAATGCACGGACGTAGGATGGACTCGTTCTGTCAGTCATGACTGGTAGAAGTCTTCAGTAATTCGTAATTCTTAATATCCCCGCACCGAGAATAGAACCTTAAACCTTCAGATGCCTTTCATTTAGAACTGAATTTTACTAAGTACTATATCCACATATTTGTAGGATTTTTTTCCTACAAGCCCTCCATATATGGTATGAAATCTATGGTGAGTTTTCAGTGGCACATTGTCCTTGTTCTAGATTTATTGAAGCTGATATCATGCTCGCTTGATAGTTTATTCGGTGGAGGATTTCTGGCTCACAGTCGGCATCAGTAACACGTGTCATAGATTACATTTGTCTACGAATAAAATTAATAAACACAGACACATGCATATATATATATATATATATATATATATATATATATATATATATATATATATATATATATATGCATATATATTGACGAAAAGTACACCCTATAAAGTAAAGGGCGGCTAATAATGTAATCTATTGCATTAATATTGTTCCCCTAGGGAGTAGATGCCAGAAATACAAGTTCAACGCTACAATCACAAATAAACACAATCACATCAAAAATACATAAAATAATTAAGTGATAAAAATCGTACGCATTTCTAGGCAAGGCGTCGTAGTTCAGTGAACAAACGCCAGATTATATACATCACTAGCGAAGAATCAAAACCAAGTTAAACATATTGGCGTAGACGGTTGTGAGCCAGAAACACGTGTCCATGGATAACTTTTATGTACGTATAAAAGTACTAAAATATATAAGTACATACACACACATTATATATATATATATAATCATGTCAGACGGATCTTAAAAATTGGGGAAATAATCTGGAGATTAAATGAAACATAATAGGTATATAACATGAAATGATGAACTACGAAATATAAAAATCAGCGTCATATTAATATAAACTAATATATATATTTAATAACTCGTATATGATTGAAGGTTGTTGTAATTAAGTACTAGAACAATAATTTAACGAAATATTAGGATAGGATTTATTAATGCTATTTATTTATATTTTAAGATTTGTAATGTTTCACTGTATTATCGCTTTCTCTCTATCTCCGTATATATATATATATATATATATATATATATATATATATATATATATAATAATGGTAATCATCCAGGTTAAAAATATCCACAGGGTGGTAATCCAGAGAATTTT
>OY744519.1:195343772-195371272 GCA_963556195.1 Sepiola atlantica | reverse complement strand
TCGATTCATTTCTCTGAATTATTTTACTCTGTAACTATGCATCTCTGCACAAAAGTGTTTTCTTATATTCGTGTTATTAAACGTAGCACATAATCTAAATGATGGCTGACGATTCATAGTTCAGGCCTTCTTAGCCTCGATTCTCTTCTGCTTGCATTATGTTCAACCGTTCAGGAAAGCTGTAAGACCGTTTGTTTTTACTTTCTCCTTTATATAAAAAAACGTTTTTTTCACTGTATTTTCCTTAATATATACTTTCCTAACGTTCTCTTTAAACTTCTGTTTAATTCTGTCTTTAATAATCGTTTCTAATAAATCATGTTAATCTGCTTTTGTCTGAGGTTTCCGTCCATGCAGCTGACCAATTTTTGAATTTTACTCTTTCTCCTGTTCTGATCTCTGATTTATTTATAAAGACGGTAACATGTTATCTAACAGCTTTCTTAGGCAAGGACACATCATATCTGCTCATCCAAACTATGTATCTTCTTTCTTCTTTACGTATGTATGAGAAAACAACGGTTTCCGCAAAGTTGCATGTCTGTGCTTTTTTTACGAGTATTTTAATGTACTCCAACGAATGTGCTGCACTGGTGCGTCTCTCAAGTAAATACTGCCGATAAACCCGTCCGCAAGCAAGACCCCCCTTTAATTCTGAGGTACGCAAATGCCGTAGAGCTTTCTATTCTAATAGCTTCTTTCCTCGTACTGTTAGCATTTTGAATTACTTTGCTGCTTCCTCTATTTATGGCCATACATTTAAATGTAATTTGAATAAGCATATCACTGCAAAACTATCTAGTTTCCCTACGTCCCAGGCGAATTGTGCATTTTTTAGGGTAAATTCAAGTAAAAAACACGAACCAATAATTATTTTACAACTTGGTATGATCACAGATTCTGTTTGACTAAACACCAGTTTTACAAAAGTTATCGTGCAGGGAGTGTGTCGATCTTATTATCTGCTTTCCTTTCGGTTTCATAGTTAACTCTCAGCACATGTAAAAACCATCTGACCGGATATTCATTATCTGGCGATCGATCGGTGCGATCACGTAGTGCCTTCGGATGTCGTCATTGCAGGTGTGGTAAACCATTTACGAAACATGCATTTCCAGCATAATTAAAGTTCTTCTGACACTGACAACAATTGAGCGAAATCGTTTGTCTGAAAAGAGATGTACCAAATTATAATCTGTTTGCAAGTGGCTGCAAATAGTAGTGTTCTTAAACAGAATTCAACTTGTGATCATTTTTATATTTACAAAAACTAAACATCATCTAAAATATATGTTTGATCTCAATCCATCGAATTTCTAAAAGTAACATACATTCAACAGTGTCGAAGAGAATAAGCACTACATCAAAAGAGAAACGAGAACGAAAAAGAAAAAAGGTGATAGCAACCGGCAAAGTGTCACTTAACACATATGCATGATAAGAAGTATAAAATAGAAAATCGATGTATCTAAATTGATCGATCGTATTGCTTCCTTGATAAAATATGTAAATTTGCATTCAAATAAACACATTGCGGGTCGTTCCTCATTAACTCGACGCAATTTTCTGAAAATTTGAAGATTAGATCACAAAAAAAGATCATAAAATGACAGCTGACTCACAAATGTTGAAATTTGATATATATATATATAGATATATATATATATATATATATATATATATATAATATACATATATATATATATATATATATATCTATATCTATATATATATACATCTATATATATATCTATATATATATATAGGGTGGGCAAAAATAAGGGACCTATTTTTAAAAATTCATAACTTTTTTATTTATTGATTAAAAAATTTTTTTTTTTTAGAATAAGTAAAGGACCCCTTCCGAAGCAAGCATGAGCCGTATTAGCCCTAAGGAACGTACCCTCATTTAGAAAACATTATTTTTGCTTAAAAAACTCAAAACAGTGTAAAAAACAATACTTTAGTTTTTGTAAGTTTTAAGAAGTGTTTTTCGGCTAAAATTTGTTTTGTTTATTTCAAAAAATCTCGGAAGGGTCAGTCTACCCACACATAAAGTTTGGTGAGTTTAACTTTTATTTTGTGGAAGTTATTCAAATTCAAGTTATTCAAATTTAAAGATAGGACCCTTATTTTGGCCCACCCTGTATATATATATATATATATATATATATATATATATATATATATATATATATATATATATATATATATAGAGAGAGAGAGAGAGAGAGAGAGAAATAATTGGGAACCGTTCAGTCATCCTTGAGTAGAGTATGATGATTTTGAGAAAAAAAGAGAGTGCAAAGAAAATTAATTTACGAAAATTGCAAAGGTGCATCATTAAAATGTTAAAAAAGTGTTAAAAATTGTCAACAAATAATTGTTATCAAACACAAGAACAATTATTTGACAACAAAACTGCATATTGCTTTTTTGTTTTGAAGTGTTTTCTAAAACGTTATTATTTAAATATAAGATTTTGTTCATACTGTCTTTATGTGAGTGCTACGATTTCATAGAGATAGGGTGTATACATTAAAAGCAGGTACGTCTAATAGATTGCGACAGGGGATTCATCAATTGTCAGAAACTCAGTAAGAGAATGGTGTATTTGCGATTAAATTGTAAATTACAAGTAATTAGAACCATCATTTTCTTAAACATTACTCTATCTTTTTATAAAGGCATAGTTGACATGCGTTATATATGATTACAATATTAAAACAATTAGAATCGGAAGCCAAAGTGAGGGAAATTATAAAATAAGACCCGGGAGAATTAATATCATAGAGGGAGAGTGGCTGAAAGTATTTGTTTACTAAGGTGTCAGCAATTATCAAGACCCAAAGGTCACTCGAGCATAAGGATTAATGAGTGTCAGGATGACAATAAGACAACACCGTGATGATATGTAATGATGACGGTAATTGAGTAGCCAATGAATCCTCGCATCTTATTCAGCTGATATCTACATACATATATATATATATATATATATATATATATATATATATATATATATATATATATATATATATATAAATTTACACAGAATTTCAACTACTGATTATTTGAAAAGATGACATATTAATCTGATGATCTTTCATAACAATAATTAGCCTGCAAAATTCCAACCTGACCAGATAGATGTTTTTTTTGAGTTATCAACGTTTCCATGCCATAACTTCAGGAATACTTAATACGATATGAAGAACTAAGGCGCAATATACATTTTGCCCCACCAGTACGCTGTCAGAGGGAAGTGTGCAGTTTCACGACATACTTATGGTTTTGTTTTCTTTTCAGAATTCTCACCTCGGCCAAATCAGCTTTTCATCTCTAAACATTCAAGAGAATGATTAATGTGAACAGTAGTTTATCGTAACCATCTTTTTCTCTGGATTGATTTTCTTTCTTGGATTTCCGCATAATAAATGTATTTCTACGTATCATATTTTTATTCCCGTTCAAAGCCACACATTTTTCGTTGCAGACTTTAAATTATTTGTATTCCTCTCTTATCATATGATATAGATATAATTTTTAAGATGAACATATAGGAATTGACTCGTGAAAATAAATTCACAATTTATTATATTTCTTATTATTAGGACTACTGTTCTCTTCTTGGGTGCTATGATTACAACGTTTTGGCCGATGCAACATCTTACTGTCTTCAAATGTATTTGTCGAACTCGGGTATGTTTGCGTGGAATTCGGAACACTGTACGGAATTTTAAACCGAACCTTTTTATATAATACACGGTGTTAGCTGATTCTGGTTCCGTTAACTATGACCGATATAAACTTGAAGTTATTTTTAATCTGATTCATAGTATCGCATGTACTGAAGATTGAACCTTTCAACCAAGAAAACTGTCACATCATTACATCCCTCGTATATCCATTACGTCACGGTCTATGCGTAAAGACTCCCAGGTTGTATATACAGAGTCCTAAGTTCTACAGGTAACACCTGAAAATAGTTGGAAGTTACATCGAAAAATTAAAACAAAACGTTGTGATAATAACATAGAATATGGGAACAGTAGACCGAATAATCAAAAATACAAATTATCAATCTATATCTAAAACATTTCGAAAGACTAAAGCCACACTTATATTTATCTGTCTTTATGTAAATAGAAGACGTCAAGAGGTCAAGACGGTTCGTTTTGAAATCGACCTCTTACAGTTCGGATAGCAAGTCGTTTACATACATTGTATATTCTCCTTCTCTCTCTGTGTTGATGGGTGCGGTTATCTTTTTGTGGTGGCATACATTGCGCCTCTTTTATACACATATCTATTTTACCGGATGACCACATCCGTTAATGACGTAATCATTCAATGACGTCATGAATTGTATCCGTTATGCTCGGGACAAACAAACATGCGTTTGAAGAGTATATCAATAAATGTGTACTAGTAGGGCATTTTTAAGTTGTCGAGAATTGTATGACGAAACATATGTTCTTTTTGGTCAGCCTAACAATGAAAGAGTAACCCAACAAAGGATGGAGTATCTATCATTTATCTATCCGACCGCTAGCCGGACGGTCAGAGGTTGTCTTTTTTGACGACCCGTCTAGATCTGTTGGCGTCGAGTATATGCATAAATATACATAAATATAGTTGTGCATGTTTCATAATCACAATTTGCAATTTCACTTACAACCATCATGCCAATTATCACAGTGAAGTCAGCAACAGACGGACAGATCCCCTGTACTACAACTCTTTAATAGTTCTTGACATGCAAGTTCCTCTAACAACATTTCCTCTAACAACATTTATTAAACTTCTTTGATTAAATTTAGCTGGGAAAAATGCAACTTGGTCAATGTTATACATATCTTTAATGTTGTATATATACATATATATATATATATATATATATATAGATATATATACACACATATATATATATATGCATATATATATACATATATATATACATATATATATATATATTTATATTTATATACATATATATATATATATACATATACATATATATATATATATATATATATACATATATGTATATATATACATATATATACATATACATACATATATATATAGAGAGAAAGAGACATATATATGTACACACACACATATATATATATATATACATATATGTATATATATACATACATACATATATATATATATATGTATATATATATATATATGCAACCTTTTTAAAAATAACAATGTAACTATACCTTTTTTATTTTTTCAATTTTTCCGATGGTCTATTTGTATTATAAGAAAAGAATAAAGTTCCATAGGTTTCACGAAGGTTTTCAGTTTTTCGTCAGCTCATACTAATTCTCAGGTGTCAGAAGCAAATGCACAAAACAGCTGGAGAAAGAAGAGAATGTTAAAATAGACGACGAAGTAAAAATTTAAATGTTTTAAATAGTTATAATCAAAGAAATTCTGTTCTTTCAACAATGTTTGTATAAATGAGAGAATGCTGCCTAAATACCCAATATATATATATATATATATATATATATATATATATATATATATATATATATATATATATATCGTTATTATGATTATTTTGGTAGTACCAAATTTTATGATCACTAAGGAAAGATATGGTGTATAATTCATGAGTAAAAGCGAACCGACCGGTTTCGCTCTCACTCAACAGGGACTGTAATTACTTTTTTCAACAAACTTTATATATTTACAATAAAAAAGCGTGATCGTATATGTACAATAGGGTATGTGTTTTAGAGTCTGATCACATCTAATGCAACAAAGGGGGGAATGCTTTAAACTAACGCTAATCGTCTGTAAGAGGTTGAGGTGGCAAAGCGAATGAACATAACAAGATTGTAAATGTGTCAATGCTGAAACGCGTTGCGTATGGCGGAATTTTAAACAGATTATCCGTGATTGAACACCTGCATTTATTATTTAGAATATCTGTTGAACAGAAAGTTCAATTTACTAGGTGTTTCTTGTTGGACACTATTATCAAATCTCAACGTTGTCCTACCAATGTAGTTGGCACGGTAAGCACATTTAAAATGATAAATCATGTTATTCTTATTGTGCGGGGGTAACACGTATTTTCGAGAGGTTGCCAATAAAGGTATTGTAGTGAACACAACACGCGCATTTGAAAAAAAAAGCCATTTTCAACTGTTAAACTTATTTGCTCATCGAATGCCCCCCTTACTGTACTTACGCAATGCTAACGAACGTTAATCGGGCATATAGTCCGCATATTTGGTTTTATTTCGAGAATTTTTTTTTTTTGACTGAACTAATCACATCTAGAGGACATCTAGTATTGGACAGAGCATTCGTAATACTTCATAGTAAAACCACAATAAACGAAGCTCGATACGAAGAGCAAGAGGGTATTTTAAAATGTTTTGAAACATTCTTAACCAACTTTCGTAATAAATTTCCACGTATTAATTTTTTTAACCTAATAAGGTCCATGTAGATGACTCAAAAACGTTTGCAAATGTGACGAGTTCTTTTTCGCACTAGGGTACAACATACATTAGATCATTGGGCTGCTACCTCGAAAAAATGGATAAAAAGGGAACAAGGAGAAAACGTAACTTCCGTTGCATAAGACACACACACACACACACACACATATATATATATATATATATATATATATATATATATACATATATATATACACATAAATATATATATATATATATATATATATATATATATATATATATATATGTAAATTTCGTGTACAACAGAATCGTAGGATTAATTTTAGAGGAAGCAATTATTATAATCAATGAAACAGACGAGTGGAAAATAAAAAAAAGGAAAATTGTTAAAATTATCTTAAGGCCTTATCGTCTGACCCTCTGAGAGGGAACGTCAGAATGGTAAATTAAAAACTAAAAGTCGAATATATATATATATATATATATATATATATATATATATATATATATATATATATATATAATTACATTGACAATATTTTAGGATTAGGTCAATCAACCAACATTTCAATGCATATTACCACATCTTGTCTAATGAAGAGTTAAAATATGATTATGTTAACTCTGCCTTTTACAAAATGCGGTAATACGTATTGAAACGTAGATTGATTGACGTTAGGCTATAATATTGTTTATGAAATTTTATAAATTCTCTACTTAGTATTGAGCACTCTTGAAAAACTTTGTTTTATGTTCACTTTATTAACACATTTTTATTTGATCAATATATATATATACATATATATATATATATATATATATATATATAAATGTTTGTCATCATAGAATTTGATAAACAATCCTATAAATATGTGTTTATAAAATAGTGCTCTATTTTTATATGATGCTTTAATCACAATACACTTGTTATCACCAACATTTTATTTGATTCTTTTAGAGATTTGAAAAATGGGGGTCCCGGTTTTATAGGGATGGTCACTCCAAATGCTATTCTAATAGATGGAAGATAGACACATATGGTATAGTTATTGATAACGGCGATCAAATATAAAATTATTTTTACAACAATATAATTTTTAATTTCCGCCGTCTAAAACTGCTTTATAGCAAAGAAAATACATTCGCATGAACATAGCAATATATTCTCTTATTTGTAATATCATTTTCAGATCTAGAAAACAAAGAAAGTTTAAAAGCAATGCTGTTTGTGCAAGCAAGAGAGGATATGCAGGAATAGTCCTGTTTTTACTATAAACTTTAATTTCCTTATATGAATATCACTCGTTTTCTCAAGCCACGTCCCTAAATATTATTAGCAACATCTTGAAAAATAAATGGCAACATAATAAAAGTCTTGAAACTCGATATCTATGTATGGAGGTATGATCAGTAAAACTACAAATAGATATAGCCATGCATAGTTTCTTTTAGATGCTATGTTTTAAGGCTATTCAACCTAATAGAAACATCCGCGGGCAGTTTCTTTTGTCTTTATACGATTAATCAGTATAGCTACATCTATAATGAAAATACACCGCTGTAGGAAAAACTGAAAAGCCAGCACACGCCCAATGGTGACGCTCTGCTGAATTAGTCTTATAATCTGAGCTAAAGAATCCGCTACTGAAAACGAAAAAATAACGATTTAAATGTATTCATTTGCTTCCATATTTAATCACAACGGTGATTGTAAGAACTCGATTCTTTTTACGGAAATGTGTTACTTTACGCGCGGTTCAAACCAATATTCAACTCTATATATCGCCGACAATAAAAAGTGATATATTATGTTTGATTGAACACAATATATCACATCTAACGGTCGTGGAATTATTTATAAAGAAAATCAGCATCCGCTTCACTGGGTAACGCATGTACGGGAATACAGAATATCGTTCAAGGTTATAATATATTTTGCTGTATTTAGAGGCATTCAGTTATATAATTCCGTCACTAAGCCAATCAGTTAGTCGTTTTCGCGGAGCATTAAACTATGATATTGTCGTCTTTCCCACAGTCTCTTAACATCAAGATGGCAAAATGATTAATCGCTAAATGGGTTTCATTTATAGATTCTCTAAGAAGCATTCACGTATTCCCTAAGCAGTTATCTTGGTCAGTTGGTCTGTCACATTATATTTTAAAATAGAATTGTTAATCAGTAACATGATTTCATGTTGAATATTATTTGATTAAATGCATTCCGCAATAACTGCTTGGAACTGTGTCCATCCATCATCAGTAATCATGTTTGCATGTTAAATATCATTGTCTAACTAAGTTAGTATTACAATTAGATTAAATATATTTAATCGAAATGATATATTCATATACAAACAGAATATATTCTAGACAAATGACCATGACAGTGTGCAGGGGTAAACTTACTAGAAAATAAGCTGTGTTTTCGTAAGGATATGAAGCGATAATAATCAAAGTGTAGTATCTGTTCCGATGGATACTGCACCCCATAGACTGGTATTGTCTTGGCCTTCGGGGCTTGATTTATGCCGGTCTATGGGTCTGTCCTGTGCAGTTCTAGGAGGTCCACCCTCCCAGGCTTCGACTCCCCTCTTTGTGGAGGAGTAAGTTTATTGCTTACTGCCTGAGGCGCCCCTACCGGGGAATGCCGACGGGGCTGCCCAGGCAATTTTAGATGGTCAGAGTGCTCACCTCTCGAGCGCTGGCTTTTCAACCCCCACTTTCCAACTCGACCTTGGGTCACATCTTACTTGTGGGAGTAGGATAAAACTGGCATTGTGCCTAACTCCTGGAGGGGAGTAAATAATAATGAAGCGATAATAATGTCAGAAAAATACGTCATACAGACAATTGAGACAATGAAATGTTATATCAGGCATGCTCTTATATTAGAGAAAACACCTGTTTTGATATAGCTTAATCGAAAGTATGTAAGCAAAGGGATTATGGAAGCAGAATATATATCACTATCGCCTTTGATGTTATAGTTAGATACGGTAAACCTGATGATATGAATAAATCATTACTTTTTTAAATATTTCGTCGTATTAATTAATTAGATAAATAATGCTATCAGCAGGAGGCTATATAATTTTAGCTACGAACTTGTCTATATACTGGCAGGATTACTATAACAGACTCGTCTTAATTGAACAACGCCAGCCAAACGAGGTATTTTTTAGATTCTTTGAACTGTTAATGCTTCATGAATATTTATATGCAAATGATTTCTATGGAATATGTAAAGTTTTAATTTGCACTATCATAGTACAATAGTAATATTACCTCAACTAACAACACTTAGCTGGCTGATCCACCAGACTAGATGAATTCTTGTCCTGGAATCCGATAAGACGAAGAGATCACAAGAAATGTATACTAAAACATAGTTAAGTGTTAATTGGGGACAAGAAAACGTCGGGATATAACTTCTTTACTAACTCACCGTTGGAGAAATAAAAAAAGAACTTTCATAGGATATTCGAATATCTATATATTTCATATAAGGATCAGGTGATAGCTCTAGGTTGGCGGCTCTTGATTTCTGAGAACTTCGAGTGAAGTGAAATGAAACAAATAGTTTTGAGATGAATTCATGTCTCTTTAAAAAGGGCTGTTTTAGTCGAGTGGTTCGCCCATCCTTTTGTCACGCTGAAGTTAGAAATTGCTTATTGTCACCGCGGAGATTTAATAGACGTATCTTACTTTTTTTGGAAGGAAATTATGCAGAGGGTTATCCATCAAAACACATATAAAATACCAGTGCTTGCCACAAATTAATGCCAGTATAGAGCATTCGTTTTCTGACTCTAAGCACTATCCTGCCGGAAACCGTTCAAATTTGATTTTAGGTGGACGCGCGCATCAAGCACATTAGAAGAAGTGTGCTGATTACCACTTTTAGATAGGAGACTTCATAATGGTCTTATAGTAGACCCTCAATAATCTTTGAGGCGTAACGATATCTACAACTCCACGCTCTGTCCGTTCAGACCCCAGGATTTAGTGTTTATTGACAAGGACGTAACACTTCTAAACATAACCAACCCCATTCATACTGATTTTAAAACACGATGTATTGGAATTATCTTTTCGTAAGAAAGAAGGGGGTCGTCAATTCTATTGAAGATAAGTGTCAATAATTTTCTTTATCTTTTTTGATATCGTTTCATCCTTAGATTGTATCTTCCTTTTTTATCATTCTCGTTTCATGCACTTGTTTCTCTTTTCTTATTTTTATTCCGTTATTTTCTTTTTTCGTATTTTTCTTCTTCTTATTTCTTCTTATTTTTTTCTGTTGTTTTTTTCTTCTTCCTAAGAATTAGAAGGTTACGCCTTTTTCATTAATTTTCTATTCTAAATTTACTTTTGGATATTGTTGTTATTCTTCCTCTTCTTTTTTCTTCTTCTAATTCTTCTTCTTTTCTTTTTCTATTTCATCGAATCCTTTTAGTTGTATTGTTCCATTATTAATGTTTTCTCATTTTGGCGTTATTTTACTATTGGGTGTCTTTCACTTTCTTTTTCTTCGTTGTTCTTTCATCTTCACTCGTGTATATGTATCTTCGTTTTCTTTTTCTTCTTCGTGTTTTCTTAATTTTTGTTTATTTCGTTCGTTTCTGAATTTAATTCTTCTTCATTTACTCTTTGATGTCGACTCCCCCCAAAGTCTTAATTCTTAATCAAAATACGGGTTGTGCCCTCCTGCAAGCCTCCTGATCGGCACCGTCTCGTCTCGAGAAGAGATCTCCTTCAACTGTAACAATAGATTGCGTCTCAAGTGGAACAGTCCTTTTCAGTATCAGCCTCTTAAGCATTGGTATATCGACACATCTCGGAATATTTGAAACTTCAAATTAACCTTATCCACTTTCCCAGTATCGTCATTCCCTTTTCAGAATACGCCCTTCTGTTTCACTCCATACAACATATGAAGGACGAGTCAAAACAATGTTCACGGGCGTAGTCACATATTCGATGATGATGATCTTCTTCATTGTTTTCCAGTTGTCCCCAATAAACGCACAAGTGTTTGATCAGGTAGGATTTACACTCTTCAATACAGACAACCAATAAAACTTACAATCTCTTACCGATGTTTTGAAGATATTTTGTCTTGTATATCTAACCAGCGGCGTGTAAGATGTGTAAAGCCGCAACCTCTCTCTCCCTCCTCCTCTCTCTCTCTCTCTCTCATATATATATATATATATATATATATATATATATATATATATATATATATATATATATATATATATGTATGTATATATATATATGCAAATATATATGCACATATACATATATATGTATATATATGCATATATGTTTGTATATATATATACACATATGTATGTATATATATATATATATATATATATATATATATATATATATATATATATATATATATATATATATATGATGTACGGGGTGTATGCAGAATAGGGTAGGCATATTATAAGTCATTATTTCGTAAAAGTATTACTTTTCGATACATTTATACCAATGTGTTTGTTGAAATAAATAACATATTTTCCGGACCCAGAAGTCTACATATTATTGTCCGGATAAAATAAAAAAGTGAATAAAAAAACAATTTACTTTGAAAAGAAAAATTCTAATTTTCTAATGCTTCGATTAAAATAAATTTTACATATTTTAACAAACATGTTGTAATGGTTCCCAAAAAATAATATGTGTATATGTATATTTTAACAGCATTTTCTCTATGATACAAATGTTGTTGAAGATTACATAACTTATATCTTCATATACTTGCGTGAATCATTTCCATTTGTCGAATCAGGGTCTTCATTTCGCTGGAGAATTGGCCGATGAATCTGCCATAACCGAAGGTATCCCAAGTACTATCAGGTTCATTCTGGTTCATCTTCAGGACAATCAGGTAAATAACATGATGTCAATGTTAAAATTAATATGTAGACTTGGCGGGAATTAGATTATTAAAACGCAACTAAAGTTATGAATATAATCATTTCACGTAGATAGCACTAGTGTTAACATTAATGTAGTTAATTTATGTGGTTTTGTTTTAATGTAAAGCGCTTCTCATATATAGAGATTGATTTTATTATTGGTATGTTCTAATATTGTGGTGTTTTTGTACTAAGCTTTTTAAAATGTATATATGTATGCATATATATATATATATATATATATATATATATATATATATAGGTATAAACATTTTTTTCAAAAACCATAACAATGTAATTTGTAGAAAATAAATAAATAACATTTATTTATCTTAAACTGAGCTTTCGAATATAAAATATTCCTCGTCAGAGAGTTTTTTTCTTTTTTTTTTTCTTTCGTTTCATAGTCTGGTGTTATTGACTTTGAGGAAGAAAATCCGTGTCTTGGGCGCGGTTAAGCCATTTTTGAATACGTAGATAGGAGTAGACACATTATTATAAACCATTGTTTCGTAAAGGTATAAACATTATTTTGAAAAACCATAACAATGTAATTTGTAGAAAATAAATAAATAACATTTATTTATCTTAAACTGAGCTTTCGAATATAAAATATTCCTCGTCAGAGAGTTTTTTTCTTTTTTTTTTTTCTTTCGTTTCATAGTCTGGTGTTATTGACTTTGAGGAAGAAAATCCGTGTCTTGGGCGCGGTTAAGCCATTTTTGAATACGTAGATAGGAGTAGACACATTATTATAAACCATTGTTTCGTAAAGGTATAAACATTTTTTTGAAAAACCATAACAATGTAATTTGTAGAAAATAAATAAATAACATT
Organism: Sepiola atlantica; assembly: GCA_963556195.1. Taxonomy (NCBI): domain Eukaryota; kingdom Metazoa; phylum Mollusca; class Cephalopoda; order Sepiida; family Sepiolidae; genus Sepiola; species Sepiola atlantica. Next base: position 195,358,038 of record OY744519.1, on the reverse strand, counting down.
TATTTATCTTAAACTGAGCTTTCGAATATAAAATATTCCGCGTCAGAGAGTTTTTTTCTTTTTTTTTTTCTTTCGTTTCATAGTCTGGTGTTATTGACTTTGAGGAAGAAAATCCGTGTCTTGGGCGCGGTTAAGCCATTTTTGAATACGTAGATAGGAGTAGACACATTATTATAAACCATTGTTTCGTAAATGTATAAACAGTATTTTGAAAAACCATAAAAATGTAATTTGTAGAAAATAAATAAATAACATTTATTTATCTTAAACTGAGCTTTCGAATATAAAATATTCCTCGTCAGATAGTTTTTTTCTTTTTTTTTTTTTCGTTTCATAGTCTGGTGTTATTGACTTTGAGGAAGAAAATCCGTGTCTTGGGCGCGGTTAAGCCATTTTCGAATACGTAGATAGGAGTAGACACATTATTATAAACCATTGTTTCGTAAAGGTATAAACATTTTTTTGAAAAACCATAACAATGTAATTTGTAGAAAATAAATAAATAACATTTATTTATCTTAAACTGAGCTTTCGAATATAAAATATTCCTCGTCAGAGAGTTTTTTTCTTTTTTTTACATTGTTATGGTTTTTCAAAAAAATGTTTATACCTTTACGAAACAATGGTTTATAATAATGTGTCTACTCCTATCTACGTATTCAAAAATGGCTTAACCGCGCCCAAGACACGGATTTTCTTCCTCAAAGTCAATAACACCAGACTATGAAACGAAAGAAAAAAAAAAGAAAAAAACTCTCTGACGAGGAATATTTTATATTCGAAAGCTCAGTTTAAGATAAATAAATGTTATTTATTTATTTTCTACAAATTACATTGTTATGGTTTTTCAAAAAAATGTTTATAACTTTACGAAACAATGGTTTATAATAATGTGTCTACTCCTATCTACGTATTCAAAAATGGCTTAACCGCGCCCAAGACACGGATTTTCTTCCTCAAAGTCAATAACACCAGACTATGAAACGAAAGAAAAAAAAAAAGAAAAAAACTCTCTGACGAGGAATATTTTATATTCGAAAGCTCAGTTTAAGATAAATAAATGTTATTTATTTATTTTCTACAAATTACATTGTTATGGTTTTTCAAAAAAATGTTCATACCTTTACGAAACAATGGTTTATAATAATGTGTCTACTCCTATCTACGTATTCAAAAATGGCTTAACCGCGCCCAAGACACGGATTTTCTTCCTCAAAGTCAATAACACCAGACTATGAAACGAACGAAAAAAAAAAAAAAAAAAAACTCTCTGACGAGGAATATTTATATTCGAAAGCTCAGTTTAAGATAAATAAATGTTATTTATTTATTTTCTACAAATTACATTGTTATGGTTTTTCAAAAAAATGTTTATACCTTTACGAAACAATGGTTTATAATAATGTGTCTACTCCTATCTACGTATTCAAAAATGGCTTAACCGCGCCCAAGACACGGATTTTCTTCCTCAAAGTCAATAACACCAGACTATGAAACGAAAGAAAAAAAAAAGAAAAAAACTCTCTGACGAGGAATATTTTATATTCGAAAGCTCAGTTTAAGATAAATAAATGTTATTTATTTATTTTCTACAAATTACATTGTTATGGTTTTTCAAAAAAATGTTTATACCTTTACGAAACAATGGTTTATAATAATGTGTCTACTCCTATCTACGTTATATATATATATATATATATATATATATATATATATATATATATATATGTGTGTATCTATATATATATATACATATCTTGTTGAACAGGAGTGCCAACTTCTGTTTGTTCCTTTTTTGATCCAATCTTTCTATTCGTCGGACGATAGATCTTGTTCTTTTAATAATGGAGTGTAAGAAATCTTCATATTTAACGGGAACGTGTTCGACCTTCATTGGTCGTCTTCAGCCGGATGATTGATCAATGCAAATTGAAATTGGTGAATTTATTTAAGAAGACGTTTCCATGTGATAAAAAAACGTATAATCATTCAACAGCATTTCAAAACGCCTTCGCACCCATCATAATGAGCATGGTTAATGTTGGGCTTTTTAATTGAATGGACAACGCTTCCATTATGAGGAGGCGAATACCGCAAAATGATACAACAAGAATGGATGTGCTACCGGTTAAGATATTTCTAAAATTATCTCTGGAGATGCTATGCGTAATAAGGTGTTTTTAAATGGAGCTTTGAGGGTATTTGCCTCCTCATAATGTAAACGTTGTCCATTCAATTAAAAAGCCCAACATTAACCATGCTCGTTATGAGGGGTGCGAAGGCGTTTTGAAATGCTATTGAATGATTATACGTTTTTTATCACATGAAAACGTCCTCTTAAATAAATTCACCAATTTTGTTTGCATTGATCAATCATCCGCCTGAATGTTCGCATTAAATATGGATATCGTCCGACGAATAGAAAGATTGGATCAAAAAAGGATCAAACAGAAGTTGGCACTCCTGTTCAACCAGATATGTATAACAGAAGGAATGTTGCCTAACTATAAATAATATATATATATATATTCAAAACATAGTAGCTCAAATATCAAATATTCAAATAAATTTCGGGAAATAAGTATTCGAACCCGTCCTATATATTTACGCACGGTTCCTAGATTACAACTTTATTCATTAGAATAATTCGATTTTTTAAACCATTTTTAATTGAAAACTATTTTTTTAATGAGCCTTTTGCCGTATACATCATATAAAGCAAAAGTGTATTCCAGGCATTATTCAAAATGATCTTGCAGCCTATATATATATTGTTCCAACTCACTATTTGTACGTACGAGAGTTCAGCAATGTAGTTCATGTGATAAACATAAGCATATATCGAATTTTACACGATTTATATACGAAAGTACTTATAGATATACTTGTAGGTCCCCCGATTTTATAAAATCGAGGGACTTATGTTTCGAGGCATGTCCGTCCGTCCGTCCATCCGTCCGTCCGTCCGCCCGGATTTGTCTCCGCAACCATCCATTGAATTTCTCTGAAATGTTGCATGAAGTTGTAACTTTGGTCAGGTTAGAAAGTGACATTATCCGATTTTTGAAAAAAAATCTGATTAGGCCCCGAAACTTTTCATCCACCCATTCAATTTCTTTGAAACTTGGCCAAGATGTGGAGGCAATTGTTCCGAATAGAAAATAAGTATCGCTGACCTTGGAAAAAATCTGGTTCAGCCCCCAGGGGGGCAAAAGCCCCCAAAATTGCTAAAATTACCCTTACCATAACGTTTGATCCATCAATTCAATTCTTCTGAAACTTGACCAAGATGTAGAGGCAATTGTTCTGGATAGAGAATGAGCATCCTTGACCTCAGAAAAATTCTGGTTCGCCCCCCAGGGAGTCAAATATGCCCCAAATTTTCCAAATTTATTGCATTTTACACCCGCCACATCGAGTCACATAAAGAGGAGGGCCACGCTTATATTATCAAAGTATGCAAGCAACTTATAGGAATGAAATAATACAATTATGTTTAAAAATGGTATATAAAGATCAGTTTTACTCATGAGAATTTAAAAAAAATATGTTAGTTTATTAACACAGCTTAGTATCATTATCGTTCTCTCCCTATATCTCTCTCTTTATATATATATATATATATATATATATATATATATATATATATATATATATATATATATATATATATATATATATATATATATATTAATCATTGGAAATGTTGAATAAAAAACGAGTTAAGTACACAAAGCTGTAGCAGACCGTTTCTTTTATTAAATTTGTCTGGTATTTGTATGTTCAATTATGATGGGTATATATATATATACATATATATATATATATATATATATATATATATATATATATATATATATATATATATTTATGTAATATTATAATGTATATATAAATAGGTATATATATGCATATATATGTATATATATATTCACATATATAGAGAGATAGAAGAAAAAAAGTGATAAATATGAAACGATTGTTCAAATTTATTTCAAATTTCAATTGTTTAATGCAAGTTGTATTCAGTAATAAACTAGTGTTTATTATGCTTTCTTTAAGCCAAGGCTTTTCAAAGATCGAGATCTTATCATCAGAGGAGAAAATACAGAGATATAAGTTAGCTTTCGAAAAAAACAAAGTTCAAATATTTGAAAAATATATGAAAATTATTTAAAAAAGGCAGTGAAACAGAAATATATATAGATAGATATAGATAGATAGATAGATAGATAGATAAGATAATAGTATACGTACGGTAAGTCGCAACACAGAAATAATTATGTTTCATTCCCGCGGGAAATTTTCTGTCTAACTTAAATTAGCCTTATAATTTTCCAAAGATTGGAACATAAATATTTCTGTGTAGTGTTTTTGCTATATATTTACATTTACTTATTGAATTTTTTTGAAGTAAATTCTGAAAATATATGTGCATAATATATCATACTACCTTATAATATTATATGTGTCGATACATGAAGTAGTACGTTAATATATTTTATATATATATATATATATATATATATATATATATATATATATATATATATATATAGTAAAAAGATAAAGAATTATTTATGATTCTAACTAGCTAACTATAGTTTATAGTGGATATATATATATATATATATATATATATATCTATTATATAAACGTCACCTGTCTGTATGGATGTATGTATGTATGTATGTATGTAAAGCTTCTCCTCCGAAAGTACCCAACACACGGTCACACGGGTGACATTATTAAAACCAGCCAGCCCCCAGACGTGCTATCTCTGAGAATTGGGGGGAAACGTTCATATTTTCGTATAGAAATGGCTCGAAACGTTGAGGGGGTGGGATATCTTACAAAATCAAGACATAGTACAAAAACGATTTGCGCATGCGTGAAATATATGTCACTTCCTCAACAAGACAATTTTGAACGCGCCATTTATGACAAACGTAAGTTTACGACCTTTTTTTTATTTGTTTCTGTAATCAACAATTATAAACAACTTAATTTTCATTTAAACAAAAAAATTCGCTAATATTATTTGTTTATTAAACGTATCGTAAAAAAATATATATATATATGAGTTTATTATGCATTCTGTCCTCGTGGGGAGGCAAGTAAATACTGACACAAAAACATGTTTGTTTAGTTTCCCAACGTGAAACGCAATATATTTTAATAAATAAACAAAATATATACATTTTAAAAAATAACCGTACATTGGCCTCACCATCCATAATCAACAATTAAGATCGATAATTTTATTTACAAATATTTCTATAACTTAATTTTTTTGTTTATTAAACGTATCGTAAAAAAAAAACACGATATTACTTTATTATGCAATCTCCCTTCGTGGGGAGGCAAGTAAATATTTACATTTCTCTTCGTAAGCCAACCATAAATAAAACGGTATTTTCACACTTAAATAAAAACATTTACATGTACACATTTGACTGACAATTGTTCATTCCCCCCTCCAAAAAAAAAAAACAACAAATTAAAATATATTTATTGCTAATATTATTGGTTTATTAAACGTATCGTAAAAAAAATATATATATATGAGTTTATTATGCATTCTGTCCTCGTGGGGAGGCAAGTAAATACTGACACAAAAACATGTTTGTTTAGTTTCCCAACGTGAAACGCAATATATTTTAATAAATAAACAAAATATATACATTTTAAAAAATAACCGTACATTGGCCTCACCATCCATAATCAACAATTAAGATCGATAATTTTATTTACAAATATTTCTATAACTTAATTTTTTTGTTTATTAAACGTATCGTAAAAAAAACACGATATGACTTTATTATGCAATCTCCCTTCGTGGGGAGGCAAGTAAATATTTACATTTCTCTTCGTAAGCCAACCATAAATAAAACGGTATTTTCACACTTAAATAAAAACATTTACATGTACACATTTGACTGACAATTGTTCATTCCCCTCCCCCCCAAAAAAACACAACAAATTAAAATATTTTTATTTATAATTCTTATGTATTTTTCTTTAAAAGTATTAAGAGTTTTACTTATTTACATGAAGTTCAAACAACTGTTACTTATACAGAATTTGAACTTTCTTAAAATCGTTTTAAACGATCACTATTGACTAATCACTAACTACTCATTTCATTGATAAATTTTCATTTCAGAAATTACTGTTGCCTACTTTCAGAAACTTTTCATTCATACAATAAGATAAATCGATGACTTTACATTCAGTTTGGCACTTCCGATTGACTCGGTGGAATGAATGGAACTCTTCAATTATTAAGTCCAAGTGACTTTTTAAATGAAGAACTACCCTTACTTATTACAATAAAATATCAGAATTTGTTACAGTTTTTGTATTGTTTCTTTTCTTATTTTTTAGAGTTTCAAGTTTTATTTTTTTCCTTTTTTATAATATAAAGTATAAGAATTTGGCATAATTATTTTGTCGTGTAAATGCAAAAAATCTGTGTAAACGGAATAAATGTTCCCCCACCCACCCCCACCTAAATATATAAGACAGCGACTACATAATAACGTGCCACCCATTATAAATAATATTACAATATTTTTATAAATAATATTACAATATTTTTAAGTATAAAAACTCATCCGACATAATCAAATATGAATTCGTAAACGTCGATAATTAGATATGATACACTTCTTTTTAAGGCATTAGAACTTTACACGATAACAAACAATTGACAAATTCGGATATTTTCCATTATAATAAATTTAAAAAAAAAACCCATTAAACTCACAAAAAAAAAAAAAACAATTGCTGAAATTTTTTAATAAACACTTACTCTGTCTGTGATAAGGGGGCCTTTAAAAATTAAAGAGGCCTACAGAGCCACATTAAAATCAACCCCCCCCCAAACTGCTGCCCTTATATTAAATACATTTTCTTCTTTTTTCAACATACACTAATTGACATTAATTTAGACTTAGATTTACCCGTGAGGCGGTGGCAAGCGACATATTGTCGATAGTGTTCACCACTCGACTACAACAATATTTCTGTTTCACACTTACTACAATAACTTCCAGTAGTATTTACTGACCAACACATCAGATTTGTTTGCCTTTCAAGCTCCATACAGAAATAGAATTTACGTGCTTTAAATAGTAATTAATGCCCCCCATCATTTGCCTAATTGATACACATCAGAAACATATTACATACAATAACATATCCTTTGGACTTTTAACACAATACATGGTTCAGATCAAAATTGGTTTAATTTCTTGCAAATCAGACGTGACTAACCTGCCACATTTTCAAGATTTTCATAGCAAGAGTTTTCCATCTAAAGCTAGGTATCCAACTCCTAACGAAAGGAAACATTTTAGGAGTGGTCATAGCATACATGTACACTGTTGAGTGGCAGAAAAGAGGATTGCCACATGCTCATTGTCTGGTTTGGCTTCAACACAAATTGAGATCCTCTGATATAGATTCAGTTATCAGTGCGGAAAATCCGGATCCAGTGGCAGATCCGGTTTTACATGATATCATTAGGCACCATATGATTCATGGACCATGTTGAAACATAAACAGATGTTCACTCTGTCTCAAAGATGGACACTGCAGTAAGAGATATCCCAGACACTTCTTGAGTCAAACTCAATCGGATACAAATGGCTACCCACAATATCGACGACTAGCTCCTTTAGCTGGAGGTTTGGAGACGACAGTTACCCTACCTGACAACATAACGGTTCCTGTAGACAACCGATGGGTTGTACCACATAATAAACTGCTTTGTAAGATTTTTGATGCACATATCAATGTTGAATGCTGCAACAGCGTGAAATCAATAAAATACATTTGTAAATATGTAAATAAAGGTAGTGATCAAGCTATCTTCACAATTGAAAGTAATGCTCATGATGAAGTTAAGAGATACGAAACAGGACGTTACATATCAACCAATGAAGCCATTTGGAGAATACTTAACTTTCACATACATGTACATCATCCCCCAGTTATTCACCTATCAGTTACTCTAGAAAATGGACAGCGGATATACTTTACTGAAAGTACTGCAGCAGATAGAGTTGCAAATCCACCTACAACCACTCTAACAGCTTTCTTCAAATTGTGTCAAACACATTTTTTTGCACGTACACTTTTTTACTCGGAAGTTCCACTTTATTATACCTGGGACAGTAAAACTAAGCTCTTCAAGCGACAACTGAACTGTGTAGAACACAATAAAAATTCCAATATTCATTGCCACCATGTTCTTTTTCAGTAAGTAACCAATTTGAAACTCGTCAAGAGTTTTCAGAATTCTAAATTCATTTTAACTCCCAAAATGACCTAAAGTCTAAATCGGTAAGAATCTAAAATCAACGAATAAACAAAACAAAATTGACAACTGAAATGTGTAGAACACAGTAAAAATTCCAATATTCATTGCCACCATGTTCTATTTCAGTAAGTCACCAATTTCAAACTCCCCAAGAGTTTTCAGAATTCAAAATTCATTGTAACTCCGAAAATGACCTTAAGTCTAAATCGGTAAGAATCTAAAATCAACGAATAAACAAAACAAAATTGACAACTGAACTGTGTAGAAAACAATAAAAATTCCAATATTCATTGCCACCATGTTCTTTTTTAGTAAGTCACCAATTTCAAAATCCCCCAAGAGTTTTCAGAATTCTAAATTCAGTTTAACTCCCAAAATGACCTAAAGTCTAAATCGGTAAGAATCTAAAATCAACGAATAAACAAAACAAAATTGACAACTGAACTGTGTAGAACACAATAAAAATTCCAATATTCATTGTCACCATGTTCTTTTTCAGTAAGTCACCAATTTCAAACTCCTCAAGAGTTTTCAGAATTCTAAATTCATTTTAACTCCGAAAATGACCTAAAGTCTAAATCGGTAAGAATCTAAAATCAACAGATAAACAAAACAAAATTGACAACTGAACTGTGTAGAACACAATAAAAATTCAAATATTCATTGTCACCATGTTCTTTTTCAGTAAGTCACCAATTTCAACCTCCTCAAGAGGTTTCAGAATTCTAAATTCATTTTAACTCCCAACATGACCTAAAGTCTAAATCGGTAAGAATCTAAAATCAACGAATAAACAAAACAAAATTGACAACTGAAATGTGTAGAACACAATAAAAATTCCAATATTCATTGTCACCATGTTCTTTTTCAGTAAGTCACCAATTTCAAACTCCCCAAGAGTTTTCAGAATTCTAAATTCATTTTAACTCCCAAAATGACCTAAAGTCTAAATCGGTAAGAATCTAAAATCAACGAATAAACAAAACAAAATTGACAACTGAACTGTGTAGAACACAATAAAAATTCCAATATTCATTGCCACCATGTTCTTTTTCAGTAAGTCACCAATTTGAAACTCCTCAAGAGGTTTCAGAATTCTAAATTCATTTTAACTCCCAACATGACCTAAAGTCTAAATCGGTAAGAATCTAAAATCAACGAATAAACAAAACAAAATTGACAACTGAACTGTGTAGAACACAATAAAAATTCCAATATTCATTGTCACCATGTTCTTTTTCAGTAAGTCACCAATTAGAAACTCGTCAAGAGTTTTCAGAATTCTAAATTCATTTTAACTCCCAACATGACCTAAAGTCTAAATCGGTAAGAATCTAAAATCAACGAATAAACAAAACTAAATTGACAACTGAAATGTGTAGAACACAATAAAAATTCCAATATTCATTGTCACCATGTTCTTTTTCAGTAAGTCACCAATTTCAAACTCCTCAAGAGGTTTCAGAATTGTAAATTCATTTTAACTCCCAACATGACCTAAAGTCTAAATCGGTAAGAATCTAAAATCAACGAATAAACAAAACTAAATTGACAACTGAAATGTGTAGAACACAATAAAAATTCCAATATTCATTGTCACCATGTTCTTTTTCAGTAAGTCACCAATTTCAAACTCCCCAAGAGTTTTCAGAATTCTAAATTCATTTTAACTCCCAAAATGACCTAAAGTCTAAATCGGTAAGAATCTAAAATCAACGAATAAACAAAACAAAATTGACAACTGAGCTGTGTAGAACACAATAAAAATTCCAATATTCATTGTCACCATGTTCTTTTTCAGTAAGTCACTAATTTGAAACTCGTCAAGAGTTTTCAGAATTCTAAATTCATTTTAACTCCCAACATGACCTAAAGTCTAAATCGGTAAGAATCTAAAATCAACGAATAAACAAAACAAAATTGACAACTGAACTGTGTAGAACACAATAAAAATTCCAATATTTATTGTCACCATGTTCTTTTTCAGTAAGTAACCAATTTCAAACTCCTCAAGAGTTTTCAGAATTCTAAATTCATTGTAACTCCGAAAATGACCTAAAGTCTAAATCGGTAAGAATCTAAAATCAACGAATAAACAAAACAAAATTGACAACTGAAATGTGTAAAACACAAAAAAATTTCAATATTTATTGTCACCATGTTCTTTTTCAGTAAGTCACCAATTTCACACTCCCCAAGAGTTTTCAGAATTCTAAATTCATTTTATCTTCCAAAATGACCTAAAGTCTAAATCGGTAAGAATCTAAAATCAACAGATAAACAAAACAAAATTGACAACTGAACTGTGTAGAACACAATAAAAATTCCAATATTCATTGTCACCATGTTCTTTTTCAGTAAGTCACCAATTTCAAACTCCTCAAGAGTTTTCAGAATTCTAAATTCATTTTAACTACATTTTGTTTATACAAATTACCAATTCTAAAATGACAACTCTCCCAGAGTTTAGAATAATTATATAATGAATGATGCCCCCCCCTGAGTTGAGAATAATTAGAAAATGAATGACACATCCACCAGAGTTGAGAATGACTTAAAAATGAATGACACCTCTCCAGAGTTGAGAATAACTTAAAAATGAATGACAACTACTCCAGAGTTGAGCATAACTTACAAATGAATGACAGTTGAGAATTGACTAAAAGAACATGGTTTTGGTTGCTTAACATCCAAACATGCCTTCCAAAATCCAACCTCTGGTCCCTGTTCTGGGAGGTGGTAACAGGGTAAAACAGTGTAAATGCTTAGGAGGTTATGGATGTAACTTTACACCAGTTCTTATAGCCCGTTTCACTCTGTATAACCCTGGCTAACGAGGCTCTGGTAATGTATTCTTCAACAATTTTGTTTCAAACAAGTATTTTTATTTGCTTGCTATTTATTCTATTAGTTTGTCGATGTTACATTCAATAAACAGCATGTGTATTATTCTATTAACTATGCAACACCATATAAATACTGCTACATGATATAAACCAAACCATGCACACAGATGAAGCAAGGGAGACAGTCGGACAGATAGGGGAAAACAGTCATTATCAGAGAAAATATTTTTGTTTACTTTTTTGGTGCACATTCTTTTTTTTATAATTATTTTCACTTTCTAACTAAATGTTTGAAAACTATTAGCACTGAAACTTAGTGAAAACAATGGCACTTTGGTGAGAAGTGAAATGACTGTATAGTCCCATTGAGACTCCCTCGTGAATATAGTAAAACACCTCACCCAACAGGCAATAGTAAATACATCTCCTATTAGAAAGTTACACAAAGGAAAACGTCAACACAAATTTACACTAGAGTATTGATTTACTCCTCTCCAGGAGTTAGGCACAAGGCCAGTTTTTATCTTACTCCCACAAGTCGGGTTGGGAAAGTGGGGTTTAAAAATTGCCTGGGCAGCCCCGTCGGCATTCCCCGGTATAGGCGCCTCAGGCAGTAAGCAATAAACTTACTCCTCCCCAAAGAGGGGATATAAAGCCTGGGACGGAGGACCTCCTAGAACTGCACAGGACAGATCAGACCCACAGACCGGCGGAAACCAAGCCCCGAAGGCCAAGACAATACCGATCTATGAAGTGCAGTATCCATCGGAACAGATACTACACTTTGATCTTAGCCAAAAGGCGTTATTTAACCCCCACCCACAATAGGAATATGTGACACAAGGTCGGAAAGTGGGATTTGAAAAGCCAGCGCTCGAGAAGGTGAGCACTCTGGCCATTAAAAATTGCCTGGGCAGCCCTGTCGGCATTCCCCGGCAGGGGCGCCTCAGGCAGCAAGCAATTAACTTACTCCTCCCCAAAGAGGGGAGGTAAAGCCTCGGAGGGTGGACCTCCTAGAACTGCACAGGACAGATCAGACCCACAGACCGGCGGAAACCAAGCCCCGAAGGCCAAGACAACACCGATCCATGAAGTGCAGGACTCATCGGAACAGATACCACACTTTGATCTTAGCCAAAAGGCCAAGCTATTTTACTACTAAACAATATCTTAGTTCTGTTTCAGTTTGGAATTGCTTAATAGCCTGAGACCCCCCAGTACCAGAAAATCTCAATTGAAGCAGCCTTTTTCAATAGAGTACAGCATTTGTTCTTTGTAATTTTATATCTTTTACTACAAAACTATCTATTTTTAAACAAACTGCATTTTATCCTTTTCTATTCACAATTCAGAACACCTTTTAAATAGATTCCTTTATGTTCTATATATTTAATGCTTTCTTTCCTTCAGATTTGATTATCAGAGTCAGGCTTTACCACAATTTGAATTAAGAGAAATTCAGACTACCCATTACCTTATGCATGGATTAATAGACACCATTTATTCTTATAAACACAGGACTCACTGCTTCAGTTATTTTTTTTGTGTGTGTGTAATCGTTATGAACAATTTCTTTTTAATACATGACTTTAGTTTGATGTATGATTAGTAAAAAAAAGAAAAGAAAAGATCACTGATCATCACAAACGAAGGACTCTGTTCTTGCAATAATAACTACGTCATAGCTCTCATGTTTTTAATTATCTATTCCTGAAAATCATAAAAGAAAGAACATTCTTTGGGGTGGATTCTTGATGATAGCAAGTCACTAATAAGAACTTAACACAAACATTTCAGTACTTTCATATTTTGAGTTTTAAAAAGTGATTATTAATGATGTACATTTTTAGCCACATCATTTTGATTACTGTACTCATTCAATTGAATAGTATATTTTATAATTTCATCTTCCATTTCAGACAATTTGGTTGTTTTTCCCAATTACATCTTTCATTTAAGTGAATTTGCCTACTTAGATCCATTAACCACACAATCAACCTGGAGATTTCGATGATGACAATGTAGCTTGAAATTTATTTTTATATTCTTTTATATAAAATGAAGACTATAGCAAAAATCTTATTACAAATAATCAAAATGAGGACGGTTAAAGAAACGTTTTATTACTAAAACATCACGGTTGAACAATGTGTTTCTGTGATTGATATCATTATGTGCTGCAGTTCCTTTTTTAAATTTGTGTTTTTATCTTTTGACACAATTACACATTCTCAAAAGACACATTAAAATAAAAATCATCCATTTAAATATAAAATTGTTTTTGTTTTTCTTCATTATATTCTTGCTTGAAAGTGGTGAACAAACTTAAAATAAATGTGTTTCAATATATTGAGCAATAAACTAATCATTTTTCATAAATATGTTAAGCACATTTTTTTACTATTGTTTTGTTGTTCATGCCTAGGTTTATAATCTGAAACAAATTCAGGAGCAATAAATTATTACTGCACTAGGACACTTTCTAAATGTTATATTTTGTAGAAAACACTGATCAGTTCCCTAGATGCAACAGATGTGTGCAATAATGCAGTAGGACACTCAAAACATAGTACATGCTGCATTCGGATGTACTTAATACTCTAGATAGAGCAAGTATGTGTTATAATATAGTGTGGCTCTTAGTATGTCTTATGGTGAATCTAACAGTGCACAATATCATAGAGATAGCATGTGTGTAATTTACTAATGGATATATACTAAATCAGTAACTGTTCAATATGTTAGATAGAACAGTGTAACACTTGGTAAGGTGTACCTGCTTAATCTGTCGGTGTTCTTTACCCTAAATACAGCAGCTTTCTGTAAATTCGGTCTATTCTACTTTTAACTAGAATGATCAGTCACCAGAATACCACATTTACTCATAACCTTATATTTGCTTTTTGCTTTATTGAACTAGTTGTAAACTTTCATTCGTTTTAGTTTTTACGGACGTTAACCAAACACTTAGACTGGTACCGACTTCAGTAACCAATTAAGGGCTGTAGCATCCATCTGAACAAATACTAAACTTTGAATTATTTACTTGCAGAAAATATGAAAAAATTACATTCAAAACAAGGCTTTCAAAAGT
>OY744519.1:195323772-195338772 GCA_963556195.1 Sepiola atlantica | reverse complement strand
TCGTGGGAGCAGGCGTCAGAAACCGCTCGTAATATAAAAAATATAACATCTAAAAGCAGCTATCTATTCATGAATTATGGGTTTGCGTTATTCTTTATATTTTCTTACATTATTCTAGCCACAAATAAAAGAATAAGTATGGTCAACATATGTACGGTAGCAACCTCACTACTGCGGTCATTGCAAAACTAGACATCATTGACTGCTCAAGAGAGACAGATAGTTATTTTCTGTTCACTATAAAATGCGAGCAAATTGTCCACAATTTGGCTTTAACAATTCAAAACGTCATACTAGAAGAATATACTGTTTTTGTTAAGTTGATATAAATAACCTATCTAGTTATTTCTTTTTGCGTACCTGAAAGAATAACATGCAGTGCCTCAATAAATAAAAGTAATTAGTCTAAGAATGTAATAGTTGGTTGTTATTATGTACATACAGATTAACTTGAAATCAGGAATGTTGACAATACGTCGTCTCTCTTTGGATATCTACAAGCAAGAAAATGTGTACACCTTACGAGTGCTACTTTGGCTTGGTATTTAAAAGGAAAACATAACTACACCGTGAGTGTGATATTGTGGTTTGATATCCATATGGAATGAAATATTTGCTACTTTGCTTGATATCTACTAGGAGAAAATATCTACACTCTACGAGTGCTAGTTTGGCTTGATGTCTAACAAAGAAAAATATCTACATAATACGTGTGCTACGTTTGGTTGATATCTACAGGAACAGATATCTACACGTGAGATAGATTATAATCTAATCTAAATGATTCTAAGAAATGGTCTAGCATGAGTATGTATTTATATTTATTTGGCATGTATCTATGTCTATGTGGAACGAGTATTTATATATGCTACTTTGGCTTGATATCTGTAAGGAATATATATCTACACTGCACGGGGTTACTTTGGCTTGATAACTCTTAGGAATAAAAACCTACACCGTACGGTTGCTTATTTGGTGTTATATATACAAGGACAAAATATATACATTGTACGCCTCTCGTTCTTTTTCTATATACGAATATTCGTGTCACGTTCAATTTGTAGTGTAAGTGTTCCTGTTTTTGAATCGAAGAACATTTTTCTGATTATTTGCGGAAAGATTACGAAAATTGAGTTGCTTAAAATTAATCTAAGTTCTCTATTTCATGGAAGAGGTTACTGATATCTCATCGAATTATACTTGAATAATTGACTGATGTGTCGTACGGTCTCCTGGAAAATTAACCTTAGGGTTAATGTAAGGGGTAGGGGTAGTGGTTGGCCTCCAGTCTTAGTAGCCACACATTCTTTCTAAACCAATATCAAATGTTTTTCCTTGCTCTTGTACTGTGTTGATTGAAATATGAGGTGTAGATCGCATAACAAATTATATATATATATATATATATATATACATATATATATATATATATATATATATATATATATATATATATATATATATATATATATATATATATATATATCATGCCAAATACGATTCATAGTAAGTATATAACAAGCCAAACTAACAGTCAATACAAATAGTACGAGTATTAGACCCAAGTCTGGATGTATCCATTTAGATGACAAAATGGTGAAGGAGTATTTATAATATGATGTTGAAAGGTGGTTATTTTTATAAATAGAAAAGTTATTTATTTTAATCAAATTTGAGGAATAGATTTTGGACATGAAATGAACTATTTTTTTCACATTAGGGATACTTCACATTTTGCTTAGGTTTGTAAATAAGAAGGTAATACAGTATTAATGGAGATGATTGTTTTGATTCGCACGAAAATGAAAAACTATTGAAGAAACGATTACATTATTTCATAAATAGAAGCGTTTATTTTATATCATTGATGCTGGAGATGGTGTATATCTAGTTGTTACACTTTAAACATCACATTTACTCAGAATGATCTATTCTTATCTAAAATGATTATGTGTCTTGAATTCTTTTAGATTCAGGGTAAATTGCTTATCCTTCGTAAAATTTGGTAAAATGCTCATCTATTACCAAGTAAATGTTTACGAAGAAACAACGATTGTAGTACTCTTATATTTGAAGCCGAAATTGTACTATTACTATATTTTCATGGGTAATTCAGTTCCCCATACTAACATACTATCTATTATTGTACAATGTAGGAGGTGGTGTAGTATCTGTTCCATTCTCATTATACTATATTCTCAGACATCAACACTTCCTCCGGGAGTATAGTGTAGTATATATTCTGTTGTCATGATGTATTGCTCCCAGGAATTCTTCTCTCACTTTGTTGGATGTTGTGGTGTTGTATCTGTTTTTCGGTCATGACCTCATTATCTCCATTCTGCACGAAATTACTTTCTCCTCTTTTATGAGGGTAATGTAGTGTTTCTTCTGTCGAATTGCTACCATGCTCTAAGGCATTATGTATTCCTCTGTGGGAAAGCTACTAGTGTACTATATGTTCTATTGTCATAGTACCCTCATCTAAAGCATTACTTCCTCTTTTGGAGATACTGTGGTATCTTTTATGTTTTTATAATGTCATCTTCCCACCTCCACTATGGCGGGAAGTATACTATACGTTCTCACGTGATTAAACTGTAATTCCCGGCCCTACATCTACATTGGCGTAGCAGTGTTAGTGTAGTATAACATTTTTCCTCGTATATACGATATTATAATTATTTATTCTATCTAATAGAATAATCACTTGAGTGCGTATTGATTTTAAATAGACCCGAAAAGTAAAGAACAGAAATAAGATATTTCACCGTAACAAAGAGAATAACAACATTTTTCTCAGCAATTGTATGTGAATATGACATGAGTGATTTGTTTTAATTTTAAATTTAAAAATACATTTTCATTTATTGAATGAACTCGTCACCTATATATAAGTTTTATTGTTAGTAGAGTATTCACATATACACATTTTAAAAAGTGCTTAACCTTTATGTACGTAATTACACAATATAACTTAATGTTATTTGTTTAATTTTACTTCTGCCGAATCTCAGAAATCAGGGTGACCCTTACTGGGGCTAACACTTGATCTCTATATGAGATACATAGATATTCGAATGTTCAATTAAAATTCTCTATTACTTGTTAACATTTGAGGTAGTAAAGAAACTACGTATATTAATTTCTTTCCCCAATAAACCAGTTAACTATGTTATAGTCTATCTTGTTTGTCGTTTCTTGGTCTTACCGGATTCCAGAGACAGAATTAATCTAGTCTGTTGCAGTATCCAAAAAAGGTTGTTACTTGACGCAATATTATTTTGAGTATCTGCACTCTTCCTCGTATGAGCCAGTGTATAGCCGTGTCGAATATATCTTATTTGGGTCTAGCATACTATGTTATTTTGTATATGTGGTAAGGGTTTATTTGTAGGGCCAAGTATTCTCATGTAAGGTTGTCCTGACAAACCCTTTGTACAGAGAGACAGAAGACACTCGAGGAGTATGTCTAGTAGGTATTTCAAAATATCCTTTTTGACAATAGTATTTGTTATATAAGAACTAAAAGCATCATCGAATTAAACAGAAAAAGAAGTTATTAAACCAAGTTTTTTTAAGGAACAAATACATAAATTCGTTAAGAATTAGATAGTATATACATAATCCAAAGATTAAACAGATAAACTGGTGTATTTGTTAAATTACGAATTCGCATGAAATAAAACTTTTTGCAAGAAGCAGTGGGTTTGGTTTCATATAAATATTTATAATGAATTGCATTTATATCTATCGGCCAGTTCATCTTCAAATGCCCTAATAGCAATATTAATATATTTATTAAAACTTTTTCTCATGTGAATTTGAATATGTTTCACTTATGATACGATAAGCACATTAGCACACGCATGGCACAGACTGTATATTAGAGTGTTAATAATGTTCTTGTTCATATACACTATTATTATCATTGCTCGACATATAAAAGTTAACTAACTTTACCTTAGGATCGATGCATACTATTTACCACATACCTAAATTTTATGTAATTTACTACAACGAACAAATTCCTATCTTAAGAGTTGACATGCACACACAAAAGTGTCTTACTAGATCGGTAATGAAAGTATATCTGATTTCTTACACCAAATGTGTATTTATTTGCGCCCGGCTTGTGTTTTGAGTGTTATGATTTTGCAAAATCATTCTGTGTCTTTAATTGTTTTTTCGGTTCGAGTAAATTGGTTTAAACTCTTCAAAATGTCATTGTTGCTAGTATATCAATACACTCATGTTAAAACATGAATGCTAAACGTCTGTGAACGGAATAAAACAATAAACTTAATTAAAGATATATAATCTAAATAAATAAATGAATAAATGCGAAAGTGTTTCCACCTGTCCTAACTATAGTAACACAAACACAACTTATGCTTAGTTAATTCTATGATACAACACAAGATTTTTAAATACTCTATATATAGTAATCTGCAAACACCCGCACTATGTTTGGGGTAGTGCGCATATTAATTTGATAAACAGTGTCTAATAAATTAATATTCTGTAATATATATTTGTAATTTGCATTGCAATATTTTCTTATATTACGAAATGATTTTGTCGATTGTAAAACATCTGATGTCGCTGAAATGCTGAAAACAGATATTACCCTTTTATTTTAACCAAACGGCCAAGGAACTATAACAATGTTTTTTTTTATGACTAGAGATATTAAAAAAAAACTTTAAAAGAAATGCGGAAACACTTTGTTTTATTATCATTTAATAGTGCCGGGTAATGTAGTATCAGTTCTGTTATTAGTAAGTCATCTTTCCAGTTATTAGCTCTTTCTTGTTTATGGGAGGATATGGCACTGTATGTAGGAAGACGACCTAAATCCGTTACAAAAAATTGTTTTCGAATAATTTACTATAATTAGTTTATCCACACATGTGTTGACACAAAGGAACAATAGTCTACTTTATGGAGGTGTTGTTCTCGCTCATGTGACGCAATTTGTTGTTTTATAAATTAGGAAAACACTAAAGATCACTTGGTCTTTAAACTTCACTGTAGTTTTACGGTTTTCACTGATAATCAGGGTGTGATGTGTCACTTTGCATCACGCAAGGTTACACTGGAAAAGGTTGCAATTATCTACTTTTATATATAGTAGTATGTAAATATATAGGTGTGGTCATTAAGCAACGAAGGGGGAACCGCGGTTCATCTTCTAAGGTAATAGCTAGACTAAGGACTGAAACTTACGATTTCTGATGAGAATTAACGAAAAAGTATTTTTGAAAGCATCTTTTATAAATAACTTTAAAACAGTCAAAATGCCGTTGAAACCTCGTTTAAGATGAAACTATTTTTTATTATTTATTTTTGTAACTTGAATTTCATCTCACATTCTTCAGATAATATTTCTTTCATCAGCGACTGAAAGTGTTTCATAGTGAATAATAGTATACATTGAGAAGTCGTAATAATGTATTAAGACAAGTAAAATTCTAAAACCGCGTCAATTTGACAGATATAAATATAAATGAAAAATTGTAAGCTAAAGTATCCACTATAGTTACACATTAGAATCATTGGTACATTTTGATAGCATACATATGTTGTGTTTAAAAACGCACTGTTGTTGTTAATGCAAAGAAATAAATGAACATGTATCGATACGAAATTTAATCAAAATAAAGACATATGTGCGTATACATTCTCAGTAAATTAAGCGAATATGTCAAATGTTAAATAGTATTTTATTATTTTTTTTAAACATCATAACGGGAAAAGTAGATAACATGAGAATATATAATAGAAATGTTATCATTGTTTCTTGAATTATTTAACATGACATAGGAAGCATGTGAGTATTCCACTGGAAGCAACACATATATCTCTTAACAGTTTTTGTTCCATATTTATCAATACTTTCTCCCCATTTTGTTGATATCTGGCAAGAGAACACTGACAAAAATAAGATCGTTGTATGTTCGTAATATGGAAGAAAACGAATGCATTCATGTATCTTTTTGAAGTATGAATATTCATACTTCAAAAAGATAGCGATGATGATATATTTTTAATTTTTATAAATTAGGAAAACACTAAAGATCACTTGGTCTTTAAACTTCACTGTAGTTTTACGGTTTTCACCGATGATCAATGTGTGATGTGTCATTTTGAATCACGCAAGTTTACACTGGAAAAGATGACAATTATCTACCCTTATATATAGCAGTATGTAAACATATATTTGTGGGCATTAAGCAACGCAGAAGCGACCCCGATTCATCATCTAAGGGAATAGCTAGGCTAAGGACTCAAACTAACGATGCCCTATGAGGATAAACAAAAACGTATGCTTACCAGCATATTTAATATAAAAATAACTTTAAAAAACAGACAAAATGACTTTGAAACCTGGTTTAAAATGCAACTATTTTTTATTATTCATTTTTTTAACTTGAATTTTATCTCAAATTTTTCAGATGATATTTCTTTCATCAGCGACTTAAAGTGTTTCATAATGAATGATAGTATAAATTCAGAAAACGCGATAAATGCATGAAGTCGTAATAATGTATTAAGATAAGGCAAATTCAAAATAACGCGTCAATTTGACAGATATAAATATAAATGAAAAACTGTAAGCGAAAGTACTCCCTATAGTTACACATTTGAATTATTGTTACATTTTAATAGCATACATATGTTGTGTTTAAAAACGCACTGTTGTTGTTAATGCAGGAAATAAATAAAAAATGATCGATACAAAATGTAATAAAATAAAGACATATGTGCGTATACATTCTCAGTAAATATGTCAAATGTTAAATAGTACTTTATTATTTTTTTAAAATCATAACGGAAAAAGTAGATAACATGAGAATATATGATAGAAATGTTTCTTGAATTATTTAACATGACATAGGAAGCATGTGAGTATTCCACTGGAAGCAACAAATATATCTCTTAACTGTTTGTGTTCCATATTTATCAATACTTTCTCCCCATTTTGGTTGATATCTGGCAAGAGAAAGACTGACAAAAATAAGATCGTTGTATGTTCGTAATACGGAAGAAAACGAATGCATTCACGTATCTTTTTGAAGTATGAATAGAAGATGGCGATGATGATATATTTTTAATAAATAATATAATACTCGTAGTTTCCTTAACATGTACATCAATCACGATTACTAATCTACGTCTTGTAGCAGGTGATAGAAACATCAGTGCTAGTAGATATAAGAAGAACAACATTAAGCTATTTATATGTGATCCAGCAAATAAATGTCGAAATGTTTTTCATTAATAACGTAAGAGGACTCAGCTTTTTATATAATTATTACTGAATAACTTCACCGTAATGTTCAAACTATTCGGAGAAGTACATTGTATAAAACATTGGGCAAGTATAGATATGAAAAACGCGATAGTTACATGCGGAAGTTTATTAACCAAAAACAATGTGATATAGGTCTGATGACATGAAGTCATCTAACTTAATTTTATATTTTAGATGTATAGATTTAGAATCCGTGTTAATTACATTATTTGTTCCATAGAGGATAGCACGTACACTTGATTTAATGTATTGTGTTTAACCATTTGTAATGGGGAGTATGTAACTATTTTGTGTATAGTTTAGATTGGAAAAAAGAACATAGTATGTGTGTGTGTGTGTGTGTGTGTGGGTGTGTGTGTGTGTGTGGGTGGGTGTGTGTGTGTGTGTGTGTGTGGGTGGGTGTGCCATCATACACGAGCATGATTATAAACTATTCGATTTAATATTGAGGCATTTCGTGGTAAAGGAAACTTTCCTAAACTAAACACTTTGTTTTCGGCAATTAATATTAATTGCTGATTCTTTATCAAATCCTATTAACATGCTTATACATAGCTAGTTATTATCGTGTTGGTGCTTGTTCTGGGTATCCAAAATATACTTTATTCGTGCGAAACGGTTGTTTACATAGGTTTTTACACTTTGCCTATATATTGGTATAGATATATATCGTTTGATTCTTCAGTGCTATACAATGCATTTTATGTTGTAGCTATGTTAACATTAGCATTTATGATATTTATGCATGAACATTGAGTAATTTATATTAATCCGATATGTGTCTTGATTTGTTCACTTGTTCGCAGGATAAGTAGTTTTTACTCATATCAGTAAACGACGTGGTGAATACAGGTTATCAATAATGTCTAAAAAAAATGTTAAGTTTATGTTTAAATATAAGAGCTTCAATATCGGATATAGTGTTATACCCGAGACAGAATCAATCCCGTAAATGAACATTAAATGAATACTACGTTCCCGTTGCCATGTATTACGATACACATGAATATTTATATTTCGCTGGCATTAGCTAGTTATGAGCATATTCATATTTATTGGTTCATAGATATTGCACTTCTAAGAAATTGAATTCTTCAAGTGTGTTACTTGAACAAAGTCACGTTATTGTTAACGCTTACGAAGAATGTTTCTGTTTTAATTCAGTTTTGTTGTCTGTGACCTAGATTTCAATATATTTATTTGTTCGTTATAAATTGCTTGGCGTTTGGTTGGTAAGCAAAAGAAAGCAATGTTTATTGTGGTGTTATTCAAACTATTGTTTCGATTGAAAGAACAATCGAGATGAAATTGGATGCATTTCTTTGTTTTTCTTTGTATTTCCGTCTGGGCAATAAGAGAAAACACAATTTTATGACTTCGAAGTAATGGGAAGACTTTTGAACAATTTTACGTAATCGAATTGCATTTGGGAACTCTAAATACGATAAGGACACGTATACGTAGTAGACTGGCACGAGCTGAGTCAGTGTGAGAATTGGATTGAAGACGAGTAAATTAAAAGAAAACAACATACAAGGAAGAAGTGAGAGAAATAGAATATAGAGAAGGGGAGAAAGTTTCAAAAGAGAAAAGGGAAGATCAACTAGACAAGTTTAAATGGAGAAAGTGGAAGAACAACGACAAAGGGCAATAAAGGGTAGAGAGAGAACGCATTGAAGAAAAGAAAATAGATAAGACGCAGAAAATAAAGACGGATAATTTAACAACAGTAACAACAATAATAAAAAGAATTGTAAGAGAAAATAGAACAAACCGTCACGTTACGATCATGGTGTAGTATGTTCTCAATACAAGGGACGTATCTTCCAAGGCATCATATTTATCTTTTTGAAAGGTTTAAGTTTATTTCTTCGTACATATACCTGAAGTAGTACCGACGAGAATATATGTGTATGTTTACCATTCTTCCAATGATAAGTGTTCGATTAAAGGAACTGGAAACTATTTAGGCTAAATAATTTCATTAGTAAGTTATTAAAAAAGGATATATATATATATATATATATATATATATATATATATAAATATATATATATATATATATATATTATTTAGTAATCAGAATAGACACAATAAACGAGCAAAATGGAATTGCAGAATATACATTATCAGGAAAAAGAGAAAATAAAGTCAAGAAGAAGAAAACGTAAGAGAAGAAGCAGTGGTAAGAGGAGAGAAAGAAGATGAAGAAGAAAACAAAGAAAAAGAAGAACATATAGAAAAAAGGAAATAAATAATAATAAAAGGTAAACGTAGAAGACGATGAAAAATAATTAATAATAAATTTTAAAAAATAACAACAACAACAAGCAGGAACAGAAGTATTAGAAAGTGACGGAAACAAATAAGAAGGAAGATTACAGAAATAGACAAACACGGAAGAAATTCAATAAATATATATAATACATGAGAAAAATAAAATGCAGAAGAATGATAAAAGAAAAGAAAGTAATACTACTACTATAAGCACTTGTATTACTGCAACTATTAATAATATTACTACTAATACTACTCATAAGACATAGCTATGAGTAATACAAAGTAGAAGTAAAAAACGAAAATATGTCAGAAATTATTTAGAAATACGAACGTTTGAACGAATAGGAGGATAATAGTAGAGGAGGAAAAGTCAGATT
This sequence comes from Sepiola atlantica, assembly GCA_963556195.1. NCBI lineage: Eukaryota > Metazoa > Mollusca > Cephalopoda > Sepiida > Sepiolidae > Sepiola > Sepiola atlantica. The sequence goes on along the minus strand of OY744519.1, from coordinate 195,328,797 downwards.
GATTCTGTTATTGTTTTCAGAATATGTTTTGGGATGATATATCCACAGGAAAGGGTCACGGAAATATTAAAAACACTCTTATTGTAAGTCTACAGCGGAAGCATACCATTCAGCACCGGAGTCGATCGCACTTTAAAAAATATGGAAACTACCATCACAGATATGTTTCGTCTTCTTCTTTGGTCACTCATCTGATGTTGAAAAATTAATGAATTTACTGTGACATAATGCTTTCGCACACAATGCACCCAGACGCCCCAAACCTGAGAGGCCAGTGCCCTTCTTCAGAAGATTCCCGACTGTAATATGATGCATCTCAGCCGTCAGTTTACTTCTGAGTACAACAGCCCACTGTTCAGCAGATTTACGTATCAAGACACATGTTCATCAAGCGCCAATTTTCTTCGGTGAACAGCTCCAGATCTGCGTGGGAGTAAATTATACAGCATGTTATTTATTCTATGGTCTCGCTATGATGTGTTGTAGACGACGAGTTGCAACTTAGTGCCTGTTACATGAAGGCTTCTTAAATTGAGAAAAAATTGTTTTCAAGAGTCTGATCCGATGTCTTCGGAAACTGAGTGTAATCTAATTCTTTATAACAGTTTTGCACAGATTGTTGCTTGAACTACACGCGTGGGCAATGCAAGTATTCACATAAGAAATCTAGTACGTGAATACCTGGAGATATTAGACATCGTGTACTAGTTCGTCTTGTACACCAATTATTATTCAGGGATTTATGAGCATATATTTGCTCTTGGAGGCATTCAAGAAGATGTTTGAACGTAGCAAAACATCTTATAAACTAATCTTATCTGACCACCCCTTCGATAAGTTCATACGTTTATTATATTAACTATCAACATTAACTCGCAGATTAAGGATATACATAGAACAGGTTGAAATAAAACGCGCGCTGAGTTTACTAATGTAAATCTCTAATAAGGTGTGTAGATGTGAAACGTCGGTATTATATCTTATATATAACTGATAATCGTACTTATTTTAGAGAGTTTTTGTGTGGAAAGGTTCGATTTTGGATGAGTAGAAAAAATAAATATGTCCATGTTACTCAGGTGTTGTCAGGAATATATATTCATAAAAAATAAATTGTAAAACTTTATATATATATATATATATATATATATATATATATATATATATATACATCCAGTAAATTTTTAAATTTAACAAAGAAATTATTTTCCCATGAAACTCACCCTATTTGTTAGAGTATGTATTCAATATTTCCTAATGAGTCGTTCATTAGAGTAGAATATTATTTGTTGGGGTGGATGGGGGTGGGGTGGGTTTTGTGGTAAAGTTTGCAAAAGGGACCTGTGCCCATGTAACTCCCCGGGTTGCTGAGAATATATATATATAAATTCATAATGATTGGTTAATAAAAAAGTAAAGATACATACAATAATATATTTTAAATATGCACCTGATATATGTGTATATATATGATATATATATATATATATATATATATGTATATATATATATATATATATATATATATATGTATGTATGTGTGTGTACATATATAATATATATATTATATATATAATGTATACATAAATATATATATATATATATATATATATATATTAGTTTGAATTACTTACTAGACATAATCCTTTATGGTATTCTGTCTCTCTGTACAAAGGTTTTTCAGGGCAAACTGACATGCGGATACTTTAAGCTACAAGTTTACCCTGACAAAATATCATGAAGAACATAGTATTCGAATCCCAAATCGTTACGTCTATTCACTGACTAATACGAGGAATGGTGCATCTTTACCAAGTAATGTTAGTTCAAGTAACAATACTTAGTTAGATACTCAACCAGGAGTGTTGTTTTGGAATCCGGTAGGACCAAGCTACCACAAGAAACATCAACTACAACATTGTTAACTAATCAATTATGGAGAGAGAAATGAACGTTCTTAACTTCTTTACAAACTCAACGTTTGAGAGATCAAAGAGAACTTCAATATAATATTCGAATATCAATGTTAATCATATAGAGATAGATCCAGGAAGGGCCCCTGAATTTCTGAGAATTTCGACTGAAGTAAAAACAAACACACACACACACACACACCCACACACACACACATATATATATATATATATATATATATATATATATATATATATATATATATATATATATATATATATATATATATATATATATATATGCGAACTATTTTCTTCTTAATTCAAGTGTAATTGAATTGAAGTGAAAGATTCTGTTTATTCTTTATTTATCCAATTTTTCCAGCCGACCAGCGATCTGATGTATTACTAAAGTACTAGCCAAATTGCTGATTCGCCAGCATGATCGTAGGAAACGCATCTGTTTAATATATATTCATATGTGTAACTGATGTCGACCTATTCCTTCGGCAGAGGCGGCGAGAAATACTAAATTGTCAACATTTTTCAAGATGGCGCAAAAGCGTTTTTTTACATTTACTCATTGGCCAAATAACGTCTTTTTGACATTAATTATTCATCAGGAAAATAAGAATGTTACTTGTTTTATAGAGAACACATTTTTAAAGCTGAAGAATACATTTTTGTATCGTGAGGCAACAGATACAACTGCTAAGCAAATCAGTTACGACTTACTTAAGACTTCTACCCAATCATGGCTGACGGAACGAGAACAATCTACCCCGTGGACTTAATAAATCGTCATCTTCGAAATTGAGCAACAGCTTCATAAATTCGTTGTAAAGATCAACAAGTTGGCATAAACGAATCTTAAGGTGAAAGGTCACGTCGACCGAAATATCGTGAGGATAACATCAAAGTTGAGAAAGGTACGTCGAATAATCCAAAAAATATAAACAAAAAGAACGTGTTTGAAAAGCTAAGACATATTATTGCAGTTGAATTATTAATTAAATGACAACAACTCCCGGGCAGCGCCCGATCGGTTTAAATACTTTTAAAATTAATGTTATTGGATATTGCGAGATGTTTAAATGCCTAAACCCAGCTTCAGTGCATTGCTCCGAAAGTTCATATTATTATTAATATAGGATGTGTAATTTATTCAACAATACTTAATTTGCAACATTACCTGAAGATATAGTAGAGCCTTACATTGCGAGCTTCTCAATTCACACGGTTCAATAAAGGTGTTCACCTCTTATTCTCAATAACTACTTTTACGAACGTTATTATAAAAAGAAGCATAAACACAGATCTGATCTTTAAAAATCGTCTTACGGTTTCCTTTGTTTTTCAGAGTATACATTTTCACACATTAACAAGCCCCCACATTATCACCTATAGGGTGTGATAAGACCTATACAAAAGGCCAACTGCAAGCTCTGCTAATTAAGACTAAAGAAAGCGATTCTCTTTCTCTATTTGAAACATATGCTTCTATACGCCATATGCCCGCGACTTCACATCTAAGACACGTAGCCTTTATTTGCTTTTTAAATGGTAAAATACCACTAAACCTAACTTGTAAATCATATATTAACACACCCACTACTCATATTTCTACATTTTATTCTTGGCATTTTGGCTAAGATCAAAGTGTAGTATCTGTTCCGATGGATACTGCACCCATAGAATGGTATTGTCTTGGCCTTCGGGTCTTGATTTAATCCGGTCTATGGGTCCGTCCACCCTCCCAGGATTCGCCTCCTCTCTTTGAGGAGGAGTAAGTTAATTGCTTACTGCCTGGGGCGCCCCTACCGGGGAATGCCGACGGGGCTGCCGAAGCAATTTTTAAAACTCACTTTCCCGACCCTACCTTGGGTCACATCTTACTTGTGGGAGTAAGATAAAAACTAGCCTTGTGCCTAACTCCTGGAGAGGAGTAAATCAATACTCATATTTCTACAAATTAATGTTATATTGCATAGCATGTATCCTTCATATGCACAAACAGCTACGACTTTCCTAGCGCGTTAATCGGCGATTACTTTTTATTTTCTCGAAGATGTACATAATCAGTTCTTTTTTATTGTGGAAAGTTGAATATTTTGTTTAAAATGTGATATAACGTTAAGTGATTATCAAACTGATTTGAGAAGGTTTTAGCTTTTGTTTTAATAGACAACTTAAACAAGACATATAGCCATACAGACGTAAGAGGCTACTGTTAATAATAGGCTCGATTTATGAAGGAATCCTAACTAGTGGGATATGCAGCAATATGTTTGTTCACATGGCATTTAAAATTCTGAATGTTAGTACTGTAAAGGAACAATGGAACAGGAAAGAAATTCCAAATCAAAGCAGTTTGAGAAAAGAAGTTATTAGACTAGAAAGCTTTCAATACCCTGGGAGCTTTTAGAGGTAAGGTATAGGGATTTTGCTTTTTGTCAAGTAAGTCGCTTATTTTAGGTCGAGCTAATCGTGATAATACTTGTAAAACAAACACAAGGGATGTAACATTGCGACGCTGGGACAGGGGCTAGAGCCTGATGAACAGTGTAAGAACTATTACATTAGAGGCTCTTTTTTACATTAATAGATATAGACAGGTGGTTGGTGCACCGCACTAGATGTGACATAAATACTCTATGCACGGACGAATGGTGGTTTTGTAGAGATACAAGATATTGGCAAGTTAGAGTATTTTTCTTGCTGAATTAATGTGTTTTCTGTGAATTATGAGCACAAAAGAACGTTGTGTGTGTCTCTTGCTTGTCAACGTGAATTAAAGACATATCTTACTTTCTTCTCGTAAGTTAAAGATTTCATTATTACTATCTGGAAGTGTAACGAAAGCTTAACTAAATCAGCCATAATCAGCAAGTATCGTATGGTCGAATTGTGGCTTTGTAGAGATATAGCTCACTTGCATTACCTATATTAATTTTTAAACGCAATTATTTTTATCATTCGTCAATGAAATGTGTGCCTGATTAATATGTAATCCTTGGTGTAAATCCGCAACCAGCTAGGACAGTATTATAAAGGTCGGCTATATATACCCATCTTTTATTAAAAAAAGAGTAGCTATTCACCAGCTAAACTG
>OY744519.1:195293772-195321272 GCA_963556195.1 Sepiola atlantica | reverse complement strand
TTAAATCGTACTTTGGAAATACATCGACCAACATTTACAAGAAACTGCTTTTTAAGGAATCGCAGATAATAGTATATATCATAAGTGATTGAAGTGATTTACAAACTTGTACTGATCAATATTTCATAGACTGTAAACTTGATGCCCAACGATGGATCAAATGTTGTCATGATAAGATATGATTAATACAACAGGTGGCTAATTTGTTTAATAGTTGATTTTTGTGGCCTTTTGGCCATGATCAAAGTGTAGTATCTGTTCCAATTGATACTGGACGCTGTCCTGTGCAGTTCTAGGAGGTGCACCCTCCCGGGATTTTCCTCCCCTCTTTGTGGAGGAGTAAGTTTATTCCTTACTGTCTGAGGCGCTCTACCGGGAATGCCGACGGGCTGCCCAGGCAATTTTAAAATGGCCAGAGTGCTCACCTCTCGAACGCTGGCTTATCTAATCCCACTTTCCCGACCTTGTGTCACACCTTACCTTGTGGGAAGTAGATAAATAACTTGTGTAATAGTTGTATTCTATAAGTATCCTCCCTTTATTATACATTGTTTCGCCCACTTGTTTTATACACTGTCTCTTTTTCTACCATTTTTAGAACTGTTCATCTATCACTTTTGCTCATTGCTACTTCCATTACTTATCTCTTTCAATATTGACGAAGAGTGATAGTAAAAGGTAACAATAGTTATCCTATTAAAGTATTTTGTTTCGAAGAAAGTTAAAGCGCCTGTAAAAAACGAGTCTAAAATTATTTAAAATTATTCTTTTCAAATTATTTTTAAAGTGAAGCATATAGTCGTACATAGTTCTTTAATAAAATAAATCTACGAATAAATATTTGCTTATATAAAAAAATGTACAACATGAAAAAAGTCATTTATTTTTTAAAATCTAAATACGTTTAGGAATAAAATGAAGTAACTATCTTAGGCAGAAATTAACTTTAATATACCTAAAGTATTGATCTGGCATGATCATTGTGTTTTTTTAATGTGCTAACGGGTCGCCAAGACATAAAGCTAACTCTTGGATTAGGATTAGTGAGTTCGTCACGAGGACGGTTAGGCAATGCTGTGATGATTAGTAACGATGGATAAGACTGATCATAATTCGATTATTTAAAAGGACGGCTCAACAAGGCTATAATAACGTATCACGTGAAACTGGCGATGTTGTAGTCAGCTGGAAAGCATGCCCATGTTCACTTGAGAAACAACTTCGCTCATGGGATTTCTGTTTAGTGTCAGGTTCACAGACGTAGGGAGTAAATGATTTACAGTAGTTGTAGGAATACGAGGTTTCTTGTGAATATTTTACAGGAGCATTTAACCGTAGAGTTTAGCTCTTTCGAGCACTGACAATGACACTAACAATAGAGTAGAGAAAGACTAGCAACCAGCGGTAGAAGGGAGAAGAGGGCATCCCCACTAAATTAACAAGTCCGGTTCTGTAAATCGACAAGGCATCAACTGTTTCTCTGATTTTAACTTTCCCAAGTGTGGCACCAGTACTCCGTCTTAGAATATATTTGACTCTTATACACGTAAGGGATTGCGTCAGAAGTGAGACATTTTCTGAGGCGGTAGAATGATTCAACTATTTACCCCACGTACTTTAGGAAGAGAGTTGATGTATGTCTCTATTCCAGGTATTTAAAAACTTATTAACTTAAATATCATTAAACAAATGGTATTGCATAATAATGTTAACACACCAGTTCCCGTGATATCACCAAAGGTAAGCGACGTGGAAACCGTTCAGTAGTAGATGGGTGACACTTTAACTATGCCAGACTATACACTCTACTCATCCCGCCATCTTTACTTGTAATCTGAGAATTTTTACCTTGCCAATAAACTCAGGAAATGTCAGGTAAGAACAGGTATTGTAAGTAATTGCTTAACTCTTGCTTCAAAATAGACCCCCTTGCGCAGGCACCCTTACAGAAGTTATAGAATGTACATCAATACCGTACGGAAGAAAAGCCTGACACATACAACTAATACTTTGAAAGAAGACGAATTAACTTTGATAAATCGATTCTATTTGTTAAATACAAGACAGTAATGATTTGTTATTAGAAATTAATTCGATAAAAAATGTATTTTCGAATAATGAATATAAGGCTAGTGTGGAGATGTTGGCACTCGTTCAATTGTAATCGTTCTAATGTGAGATGGAATTACATATCGGCTGAAGGTTAATCCTCAGGAGACACAGTGTTTCTTGCAGCCAGCGTTACTGGCGGTTGTGGGGTAATGTTTCGCTAGTAATTATGTTATCATGACAAACGAGCATATACAATACTACCCTCCCAGGGACGAAGGTGGTAATGTCTGAGAGAATGGTCTCATGACAAACGGAACAGCACCTAGACTACCTTACTTATCTGAGCATTGAAATATCGAACATTCTTCGAAAATAGTATCGTAAACTGAATTACGCATTCAAATAAAGTACAATGGTACACTTTACTTGCTGTAGTAGTACATATTCAGCTTCACCAAAGCAGACACCAATTCTTTATTAATAATTTATCATTGGTTGCCTATTTCTTATATTAAATGTTGATGTTATTATATCCATTGTTTTGAATTCTGTTTTATAAACGTTACTTAAATTCGTGAATACATTTTTGTTTAGAAGAGTTATTACTAAGCCAATGTTCGATAGAACAAGGAATATGTTATACAATGTATAGAGAGTGGTTCGACATTATGTTCACGTATATTGGAGTAGCATTAACCTTTAAATACGACACCTATCTAATTTTACTTCTGTTGAGAGTGACATCTAAAAAATAAGTTTATTTTGTGTTAGCTAATAGGTCAATACTTCGGCCGAATTCTTTTATCATTATCATTAAAACAGGGCTGTATGTTTATCATTATATACATTTTGAAGACGTTTAGTCTTTTGATAGTTTAGCAGAATTTAAATATCTGATAAAGTAACTTGAACTAATATATTGTAAGTCTGAGAATAGTAATATTGAGATTGAGAGAGTTATCGAGTCTGACTGTATAAATAGATAATTATGCCATAGCTTCTAAAGCATATAATGTTTCTAATATATTCAGGAGAATATAAGGAGTAAAAGATCATTTTAGTGTTGTTATGTTTTTGTTTTTGTTTTTATACTAGCGGATAGTCTCATCAAATTTCTGATTTTAGTGCAATTTTCTCCCAATAAAAAAACAAAACTATTTTTTCAGTTTGCTCTTATGTTCATGTGGCGATAACGTAATTGTTACATGCATGATTTGTGTATTTAGTTAAAGGTCAATACAAAAGTAGTTTTCTTTGGGGTTTTTTATGCCTTATTATTTCTTTATTTAAATATAACGTATGTTATTTATGAAAAAAATGTATTGCATAATGTTCATTGTATGCATTCAACGTCATCTCGAAAGCGTATTCATTGGCAAAACGAAAATTACGGATACTGAAAGAAAAAAAAAACAAGCGTTCAGCGACAATAATTTAAACGGCCTATACTAAGATTAACGAAACGGTTTCTGAGAAAGAGAGAAGAGAGAGAAAGAGAGAGATACATTTCGAGAGAAAGAGATAGAGTTCGAGAGAGAGAGAGAGAGATAGAGAGAGAGAAAGAGAAAGAGATAGAATGAGAGGGATTTCGAGAGAGAGAAAGATAGAGAGATAGAGAGAGAGAAAGAGAGAGATAGAGAGAGAGAGAGAGAGAGAGAGAGAAAGAGAGAGAGAGAGTGAGAGAGAGAGAGAGAGAGAGAGAGAGAGAAAACAGAACAAAACCTTCAAAAACAATTTGTTGATACTTAGTTTCTGGCAAATTGATTTAATGAATCTTAAAAATATTAATAAAAATAACTATTAAAATACTTAAACCTTTGTTTTAAGTGCACTCTTCACCGAGATATGTTAGGTTTAAAAAAAAACATTTATTTAATAAACGAAGAAAATCCATTAAAAAAAATTTAAAAATAATAATTGTGTTTGTTTCTTTATGTTCAAATATATTCCAGTTATTTTATTAGCCCAGTGATCTCAGACGGATTCGAAAGAAAATTTCAATAATGTCGTTAGATTCTGTGAAAAATGTAACACTTATGGAAACTTATTTATATCAATTTCTATCGCACATAAACACACATTGACTTTTAAAATCAAAAAGAAACTTTTTTTAAAAATTAAAAAAGTTAAAAATATGATGATTGAAGAAACTCACCTTAATGTCTATTATATGTACGTATTCATCCATAATAGCTACTGTTTTATTGTGTATTTCCTTATTAGCGTTGGTAACCATTCACGGTTAACTACTAGTAATGTTTTCTTATTATTTTCCTTTTTTAACAAAAGGATACGCTTATTTTTATTTAGACCTATTCATCTCTTTTTTGTTTACGCCTTGCTCCCTTCTTATGAAATCTAATGTTTTTACCTTAGTGTTATATTTTCATTTATCAATGCGCGTAGAAATAAATTGGTTTGTACATAAATAATGATAACAAAACAGAATTATGGACTATTTGTCTTATGAGAATACTGAAAGGTAAATAATTATTATGTTATGGTCCCCCGGTTTATAAAATCGGGAGACCTATGTTTTTAGGCATTTCTGTCCGTCCGTCCGTCCGTCCGGATTTTTCTCCGCAACTATCCATTGAATTTCTCTGAAATTTTGAATGAAGTTGTAACTTTGGTCAGGTTACAAAGTGACATTCTCCGATTTTTGAAAATAATCTAGTTAGCCCCCCAGGAGGTCAAAAGGCTCTGAACTAGCAAAAAATGACATTTTTTGCCCCATAACTTTTCATCCATCCATTCAATTTCTCTGAAACTTGGCCAAAATGTGGAGGCAATTATTCCTATATTAAAATAAGTATCGATGACCTTGGAAAAAATCTGGTTCGCGCCCCCAGGGGGTCAAAAGCCCCCAAAATATTTTTAAATGACCCTTTTCTCCCATAACGTTTGATCTATCCATTCAATTTCTTTGAAACTTGGCCAAAATGTAGAGGCAATTCTTCTGGATATAAAATGAGCGTATTTGACCTCAGAACAATTCTGGTTCACGCCCCAGGGGGTCAAAGGGAGGTCAAAAATACCCCAAATTGTCCAAATTTATAGCATTTATCACTCGCCACATCGAGTCACATACAGAGGGGGACCACGCATGCGCGGCTTGTTTAAATTTTAATAATAGTCTCCAATGTGTCGTTTTGATTGATTGTTACTATAATTATTCACGACATGAATCTATTTCTCTAATTTCGTGTGCTATAGGAGGAAAATTATTCTTTTGAACAAGGTAAGTGATATATGTACAGCTTTAAAATGCGTCACATGTAAACCACCTAATGTATCGCATGTTTTATTTCAAAGTAGACCTTCTACTCAGTTAATAGTAAGGGTTTAGAATTGATAGCAGTTTAGTAGTCGTTATAGAACATACGCTGAACTCGGGTGATGTAATCGAATACTACTGCAAACATTTAATTACGTCTGAAAGTTATGAATCCGTTTATATTTCTAACCTTTAATGAACAAAATACTAGAGCTGGCCAGACTTGTAAGTCGCAGGTAAAGAATGTTGTCTAAGAGATAACAACGTCGAAATCATATCTGCTAACCAGCTAGCAATATCTACGATTCGAGAATGACAAAATAGCAGCCAGGGGATCTTATTACGTTAAATAACAATGGCGTTTATGTTACTTGATTCATCCGTAATACTTAAGCGTAATGGTTCAAGTATTCAACGAATATACGCAAGTGCACTTATGTAGTTAGATAATTGATTCATCCAATACGCTTAAACTCTATTTCAGTCTCAATCTCGAAGACGCCTCGTCGTATTCAGTTGAAAATTACATTTGTAATTTATTAATATACCATTTTTCAGTTTGTTTTAGGTTTTAAAACGTCTGCACATTGCGATTTCCACAGACGGAGATATATGAACATGCGTGCAAGTTTCTACATAAATCGTTGGATATATTTCGAAAAGAAAAATTAGTTTACCTATTTTTATTTTCGACTCTAGTCTGATAATGCTTTTACATTTACAACGTTGAAAGATGAATGGATTCTGTAGAAACATATGTTTGTTTAAATAAATAAAAATTATAACATATATATATATATATATATATATATATATATATATGTGTGTGTGTGTATATATATGCATGCACGTCCATTCAGTAGTTGAACAATCATGACAATAGCTGCGTTTAATAGGTTTAATTAATCGCTGTGTTATCTGGTTGTTTATAGTGGCTGTGATGGCTAAAGCGTCGGGACTTGATTGACAACACATGACTTGTGTTTCGGGGTTCGAGTCTTGCGACCGGTATGAATAATCATGTCTACGCTTACAATTCCTGCAGAAAATCAAACGGATACGTATAAATAAATATTTTATGATTATTGGTCGCCTTCAAATCTAGGTTTGGCACTGTAGTAGGTAGTATTAGAACAGCCATGACTGTAGCTCTAATACACGTTACTTCAGCAGTCAACGATTCTTCCCAGCGGCTACCTTTAATATGATATATAGATATATATAGTTTTCGTGATGTTCGACTCGGAAGCGTTCGGCTGTTCTACGAAAACGCCCGAGAGTTGACGAGCCGATTTGCACCAGCCGACATTTTTGATACGGTGCTGCATCCTATGACAATAATGTTTTGCTTGTTTTTTTTGTTTTTTTTTTTGTTGTTAGAGTTACGGTTAGGGTATGGGTTAAGGTTAGGGTTTAGGGTTAGGGTTAGGTTTAGGGTTAGGGTGTAGGGTTATGGTTTAGGGTTAAGGTAAGGATTTTTTTAAAGAAACAACAAAGAAAATTAAACATATTTACATGAATCTTTTTGAAAGAAACAACAAGAAAAAAACATACCGAGGTTACTGTTATAAAATGAATACTGTATTTTTATTTACAAACATTTTTTTGGAAGAAACAAATTACATTTTTTTTAAAAAAACCTGCCAAAGTTACTTTTATCACGACATATTTTTTTTAATTGTATTATTTATGTTTGCTTGCTCGCGATGATACTGCAGTGCAAAGCTGTTCGTACTTAATTTTGGGTTATCGGCTGCTCGCTGCTTTGGCTCGACAACACTCGGGTGTTTCCGTAGGACATCCGAACGATTCCGAGTCGAACGTCGCGAGAGCTGGTTCAGGATCGATATCAGTACTTATATATATATATATATATATATATATATATATATATATATGTTATTTAATATTACAAATAACCTCTGTATGTATATCTTTCCTTTCAGTCTTACGAAATTATTGATTAATTCTCGAGTTTCAGGCTAAAACAGACAGATGTATTTGTCTCATTCTTTTTGTACGCTAGTACATTCGGTTCTTTCGGAAATATACTTTAAGGGTTAGTATCAAGTAAAGGACAGTTATTTTAAAATATTAAGTGATATCTTTAAGCGAGAACTGTGTGATTAGTTTCAGTAGTAAATAGAGTATTGCTATTTGTATCAAACGCATTTAAGCATGTGTACACTATTATCCAAATTAATATTTAATGGGTGCGTTTTGGTTTTTATTTGCATAGCTGCTAATAGGTTGTGTTTAATCCTTGTTTAGAAGTTTCGTGAACTAATATAGTGACGTAGCTACTAGACTATTTCGGAGTTGAGAGGGGAACAATAATGATTAGCTTTCAGTCGTTAGGGCTATTGTGCTGGTGTCAGATAAGTACGTATAGACAGAGTTGTGGAAGTTAAGCCTACGTATGTATTATATTCTTTATTTTCACAGACATAGTCTCCTAATAGACATTAGAACTCATATACAAAATGTGTCATCAAAACGCTGGTCGACGGGGACATATATATATATATATATATATATATATATATATATATATATATATATATATATATATATATATATATATATCTTCTTAGGAACACATTCTTCGAAATCTTCACTGCAGTTATTATATTCTGCGATCAAAAGGAATTATGTATAAAAAAGAAAATTAAGAAACTGGATTAAGTAGGAATATTTATCTTTCATGCGTCTGTAATAATTCTGGAATATAAGTGTTTACTTGACTATTAACTGATTAGCAAATAAAAGTCAGACACATATGTAAACAATAATAGTTTTTTATATTGAATTATTTGGGCATGATTAAACGTCGTAATTATATAATGCATTTTACGTTTACTGAGTTGATATTATATATTAATACACACACACACACACACACACACACATATATATATATATATATATATATATATATATATATATATATATATATATATATATATATATACATACTTATATATCAGACAAGGAAATGACTTCTACACTATCTCCCCCTTAATAAGCAAAATTATCCTGACCGAACAAAAACTAAACCTACATCATGGCTAACCTTTCTTTTCGTCGTTCTCAATTGTACTTATATACAAGTCCCTGCATACACACTAACGCACAAACTCCTCCTCACATACATTTTCATTAACTACGAATCTAAACCATTTAACCCCAGAAAACAGCCTTACTAATAAACACAATTTAGACATCCTCACACATATTTAAATATGTAAACCCATTTGCCCTCAATTTAATGTCAAACCATCAACACTGCCTGCACATAACTACATTTAACCTATTTCTCGCCAAAATTAATATGAATTTTCTCCTTCTCTTTCTTTTTCCTTTCCCTCGTTGTCATGTTCACAGCACATTTCAACACTTTCCTTCTAACTCACTTATATTCACACATTCCTGACATAGTCAGCTGGCCAATACCCCTACTCTCCAAAAGTTTCACACCTAACCGCAACAAAATCTCTCCTCTCCCCGTCACCCATCTCACCCTTTCGACTACTTCTTTCACACTCTTACCCATCCACCCTGTCTACTTTCAAATTATCTTAATTTCTTCAAATCTTTTTCTAAAATTGTGATACTCCATACATAACAAAGACACAGAGTCCCCTCTTCCCTCTTCTTTCCCCAGCTCTTCAAAATCCATGATACACCTTACCACGACAAAAAACTCAGCACCCTCTCCTCTCTCCTCTCTCTCCAACCCTGAGACAAATTCACTAACACTCCCACCCCTCCCCTTTTTCACTCTCTGCCACTGACTGACTTCTCTCAGACCGGACCTTACAAATAAAGACAAAACATTGTGTGTGGGTGTGTGTGTGTGTGTGTGTACATATATTTATTACAATAATGGTAATATTTATTTATATATATAATATACACAGCAGAGTTAGATGGAAATCAAATCTGGGAAAGATACCCATTACTTTTTTAGGAAGAGTATGTATTTACATCATATGGTTTATCCATGTATTATGTAGTAACATTGCTTTTAGCAATTCTGTTCATAAAAAGTACAAATCTCATCATTTAATAACAGTAAAGGTTAATATTCCGTTAAACAAAATAAATATAAAAAATAAAATATAAACAGTGATAAATACATCATCAAAGTGTGTAAGCTTTGTCGGACTTTAGTTTTGTAAAAGTTTTTTGTCGAATATCCAATTCTGAACAATAAAATGAAGCTACGTGAGAAAAGTCTATTTGATACGTTTCGCATTAAATAAAAACAAAACTCTACTCCAATATACTTCTATTGACGATTTTTAGTATCAATAACTTTGGGTACATTTGTTTTAGTATGTATACAATGGAACATTATATTTATTCTGGAAAAGTAGAGAATTAAATATTTACATGAGAATAATATAGAAACAAAGACACGTATTATTTGACTATCCTTATGACATAGGTGTTTTTTATCTTCGAACGCTTACAACGATGAAAGGAATGCTTACGTCAAAATAATGCTCGAAGACAAATAAGACCAAGTTTAGTATTGTATAGATGACAATAAAGATATCACGAAAACACAGGATCAGCAGACGAGAACAATGTACACATGGTTACAAAAACAGTCGAATAGATAACAATTTTAATATTAATAAAACGACTAGAAGCGAGTTTGGAATGGCCATAATGTATATAAACATGAGAGAAATCAAAAATCGCCATCTATATTATAATGAGGTAAAGCAATTCTATGTTTGTACCTAGGTAATCACCCTCAACATTATTTCTAAAAGATGGGATCGATCGATCGCTTGAAATGCATTTTTTAAAAATGTTATTAACCTCAAACAATGAACATTGCGACTGAGACGTTGAGGGCCACTATGAATTAAAGTGTATAACTACAGTGGCATCCAAAGTGGGGAGTTGTGCAACGAGATGTTTGTTCACATTACATTTAAATTATTGTACTTTGGTGATGGAAATATAGAGCAGTGAAGGATTCTTAAAGCTAGCATTTCGAGGAAAACAAAGGTATTACGGTATCTGGGGTTCTCTACAGTGAACATACGGGATTTCTCTTATTGTCGGGTCGGGCATTGGTGTAAATGTTAAGTACTCACAAGTACATCAGTTCGTCGCAGCACATTCAATTAAAGTACTTGTAAACAAGCACAGGGATGCAACATTTCGGCAATGGGAATATGGTATTGGATCTATTTTGTTAGACGCTTTTTTGGACCCTGCATGAAAGGGAGAGGCTAGTACATGATGTGTTGCATATCCCTCTACTTGGGCCCGCGGCTTTTCTCGTTTCGTATACTCGTTCCTGAAAGGGCCGTGGCAGTTCACATTTAATACTCGTCATTTTTTAAACATAAATCATATAGTTTGCATACCTCCAAATTTCTCCCTCGCGCATAGAGGGTCGCCGTTTCGATGTCGTTTAGTGGTTGAACTTCTTCCTCCTTCTTCTGCCGTGAACCACGCCGCTGCAACAAACAACAAAAGATTCATGATCGGGTCGGAAGACAAGCAATCTTTTTAAATGTAATTATTTTTATTACAAGGTTAGTTATCAAATTACCTGGGAGATATCCACTAACGTCGAGAGAGAGAGAAAGCAAATTACTACTTTATTGTACATAATAATTCAATAGGATGACTCACTTTTAAAAGATTGAATCTCTCCGCACATGTACTATTAAGCAACATTTTCACATAGATGCTTGTGACAGAAGAGATATATGTTTCTAATATATAATTTCATCATAGCGCCGGCGTAATAAAATCAGCAAAAAGTAGATTCACTTTCTCGTTTGTGCAGTGTTTTTTTTTTTAAGATTAAGTCGCTCCGCAGTATGCACTACTAAAGTTTGAGTGTGTTAAACCGCATAAGTTACTCTTCGGAGATGAGCATGGAAACCCTTTCCGATGCGCCTGATCAGGCGTTTTACGAGTTTGAGGTAACGAATGGTGTTTTTCAGTTCGGGCTTGCACACCAAAACTGCACAATACAGTATTGGTTGGACTAGGTACATGTGTAGAGGGGCACATACGTAGATGGATAGATTGATAAAAGATCTTCAGATGAAAAAAGCTTCTAGCTTTATTTGCAGCAATAGTACATTGAATAACACTTAAAAGGTGACGTCACACATCAAATACAGATTATGTTTTGATGAAACTGTGCACAATGTTTCTAGACTGAAAAAGAAAGGGATGTCATGATAAGCACCTATTGAATTATTTATAATCAGGCCCCAGCTTAACCCTAACCCTAACCCTGACCACCTCTAAATTTCTAGTGAGTCCTGTACCTATCTCTGCATTCTTAATATCGCAATTGTTTAAATAAACAAGAATACATATTGCCGTCATCAAACGTTAGATATAAGTGTAGAACATGAGTAGAAACACATGAACGATTTAAAAAATGAGATAAAAATTAAAATAATATGGAAAAGAAGGCAACTTATTAAAACCATTAAATATAAATAAAAATAATAACTTGTATACTATAAAAAGGCATAGTGGGGATGATGTGTTCTCTTCATGCGTAAACGTGTGAGTGTTTCGACACAAAAGGAATAGGCAGAGCTTACATTACTAAGGCAGTAGTTGTTCGAATATTACGTAAGTCTAAAGGATAATTTTATAGTGAATACATATGTTATAAACTTAAATAAATCAACATGACATTATGATATATTTATACTAAGTAGCGCAATTCCCCACGATATTTCATTTCTTTATTAGTTATGCTACCTATAAAGCTAGATAAAGATGGAAATTGACATAGTCAGGTACTGTACTAAAACACGTTAAAATGCGGGTATAGACTAGTTATAATAATGAAAATAATAGTTATAATAATAATGATCATAATAATAATAATAATAATAATAATAATAATAATAATAATAATAATAATAATAATAATAATAATAATAATAATAATAAACTAACCCACATCAGCTACGAAGGATCATACGGAATCTAACACAGGAAGAAAACAAAACTAACGAAAGAACACACCACAAACAAAGAAACAGTAAATGCAAGACTTAACTTAATAAGCCCTCCTCCCCCAATAAATTAGAGTGGCCTCAACTGACACAACACAAAAATGGACCAATGAACAATAATTGTAAGAAACACCATAAGCTCAAGAGAAGACAAATGGTTCTTACCAACGAGAAATCAATGGTAAACGGTTGTTGTGATACTGCAAGGTTATTTGCAGTTATAACGAAAACATGTAAAACATACTGGAAATTTAGGGAGACTTGTTGTCACTCAGACTCCAGAGAATACCACCGGTTATCGGTTAGCAATTAATGATGACCTGTGTGAGAACTTCTACAGAGTACAAATAATAATAATTATTATTGTTATTAGCAATAATAATAATTCTTCTTCTTCTTCTTCTTCTTCTTCTTCTTCTTCTTCTTATTATTATTATTATTATTATTATTATTATTATTATTATTATTATTATTATTAATATAATTGGGACCTTACAAAAAGATTATTGCCATCAGCGAAAAATGGATGGTTAGCGTCTGTTATGATAACGCAAAGTCATTTGCAATGTTTATTGAAAACAGGTGGAGAGTACTGGACATCTCAGGAAACTTGTTGTTACTCAGACTCACAGGAAACACTACCGGTGATAATCAGTGGGCAACCACTGATACTGACCTGTGTGCGAACTATTAACGAGTACACATGATAATAATAATAATAATAATAATAATAATAATAATAATAATAATAATAAACTGAGACCATACAAAGGACAGTAATGATCAAAACAGCTACAATCCTGAGAAATGTCCTCGAATGCGATAGCCAACCCACATAAGCAACGAATGGGAACAAACACATGGAAGCACAAGACAACAGAACCG
The DNA here is from genome assembly GCA_963556195.1 of Sepiola atlantica. NCBI lineage: Eukaryota > Metazoa > Mollusca > Cephalopoda > Sepiida > Sepiolidae > Sepiola > Sepiola atlantica. Next base: position 195,308,039 of record OY744519.1, on the reverse strand, counting down.
GGGAAAATACAACCGCACGAGAGAGGCGCAAGCATAGGCTGACGCCACGAAAATTATGGGCAGAGGATCGAGGAGGGAAAGCGCAAACCAGACCTCCACTGGAAGAGCGCGGACAGCTCTGGGACCTTAAGGAGGCTTGTTGCCACTCGGGCCCCAGAGGGGACCAGTTGCCCTTATCAGCGGGAAATCGGTGGTAGGTGGCTGTTGCGATACCGCAAGGTCATCAGCGGTGATGAACGAAAAGAGGTGGAGCATACTGGAAGTCTGAGGAGACTTGTTGTCACTCAGACTCCAGGGAATACCACAGGTTGTTGGCAGTGGGTGATCACTGACGATGACCAGTGTGATAACTCCTAGTGAGTAAATAATAATAATAATAATAATAATAATAATAATAATAATAATAATAATAATAATAATAGTAGTAATAGTAGTAATAATAATAATATAAATAATAATAATAATAATATTTTTAATAATAATATTTTTAATAATAATAATAATAATAATAATAATAATAATAATAATAATAATAATAATAATAATAATAATAATAATAATAATCGTTAATATTGCGCAACAGGAAAAAAAGCTAATTAATATGTAATAATTATCTCTACGTACCATTATTCTGGAGGTTGAAGTTTCAAGCCTGGCAAGTATGGACAACACTGAGAATATAATTACATTTTATCGTCTATTGCTGACGAAACGAGAGACAGTTACCCCGTTGATTAAGTAATTGGTTCCGTTCAAAATTTGATAAAGATTGCCGAGAACGACAGCCGCACCTGAAGAAAGTCGGAGATTACATCAACCGAAATGTTGGAAGAATAAACTCAAACTGTAGAGCGAATCATCCAAATGATCCAAATGATACAAATTATTTAAATTATCACTCCTCAAAACCAAAAATTGCGAAACATGTTATTATTGATGGATTCAAACAAATAAAATATTATTTGTCTATTGTAGTAAACATATGTGGTGTTCGAAACTGATCCTGCTATTTTGTGAGCTAAGGTTTCTAATCAGACAGTTTTATATATTTAAATAAGTCTTAATTAAATAATTTACATACTATTAAAACTGTATGGATCTTGCGGTTTACGACTACGTTGAATAGTAGTGTTTAACATAATAATTAGTGACTTCTCCAGTCCCTGTCCCATCGCCGCAATGTATTAATTGGCTACTCTAGACTAACTCGACAATCAACTAAATCCCATCCATTCACTGTGGAGATCCCCAGATGTCGGATAACTTTCTACTCAAATAGCTTCTTCCCTCGTTCTGCTTGCCTCTGGAACTCCCTCCCTTTCTCCTGTTTCCCCGTCAGTACTGATATGCAGAAAGTTAAAATTAATGTAAACATACATCTCCCTGCGCAGATCCCAGCTTAGGTTGACCTCCCAAATTTCTGCTCTTTTCTTCTTCTCAGTAGCCCCTTACGTCTACAGTGGTGGCCTGTCTTGTTTTGGGTGAACTACGTTAAAAAAAACTAGAATATACGACAGTAGCACAGAAGCAACTCCATTTATATAATACTAAGGCGCGTGGATCTTGATTTTCGAACTGCATGTATTCATCGATGTGTTAAGCCACTAACTTGTGACATCATAACTCTGAGGGTAATCGAACACAATCGATGTTCTCATAATGTGTTTTTCTGTTAACATAGTTCACCCCAAACAAAAAGGGCCGCCACTGTAGACGTAAGGTGCTATTGAAAAAACGGTGATGGTTTGGGAGGGTCAACCTAAATTAGGAGCTGCGCAGCGAGATGTCTGTTGACATTAGTTTTAAATTTCTGTATGCCAGTAACGTCAAGAAAGCAAAGAACATAGAGGGAGTTCTAGAGTCTAGCTGCATGCTTGGTCGTATTCACTTTAGTGCATAACCTGCCACAATTAATATTGACCTGAGATGACCTTATGAGGGTTGAAAGGTCGTTAAAACCCAACAAACAAACAAACAAAGCCACAGTTGATGACATCGAACAGTAGTGACTTATTTTTTTCAAATCAACGAGAGGGGGGAAGCAGATATATTTTTCTCAGCGAACCATAGCACGACAATTCACGAGTCGGCTTCTTGATGAATATCTAGATGACTAATATAATATAATTGTTAATAGTAAATTTTAAGGTGTAAAAAAATGTATACATATTTGAAATAAGGCGGGCGTTGATTTGCCGGAATTTCAAGCAAAATACGTGTTAGCCCAGTTCTAGCCCCATCACTGTACCGGTATTCGTCCGTAGATTAGCACAGTATTTCCAATTGGATTTGAACTAATCCTATCAGATACAATACTCTGAGACAATATTTATGAAGCCAACTGCATAACCCTGAATGGTCACAATAAGTCTTGTAGACGATTGTCTAGAGACATTTAGCACTAGTCTAATATATTAGTCAATAATAAACGGTAAATTTAGCGCATATTTATGCTTATTTGGAGAGGCCACATCAAAGCATTGTTTATAATGATTGGGTTCCGGAGCGTGGCCCATGGTAATTCGCTGCTAGCGCTGTTACTGTATCGGTATTAGTCCGTTGACTACTACACAATATCCGATAAAGTTTGAGCTAATCTTATCCAATTCTATATTCCAAGACAATATCTATTGGGCAAATAACACAACCCACAAACATCACGAGTCGTCTACCAAAGAAAAACAAAACAACTGGGCACGTTTGGCTCTAGTAAAATATAATTCTTACTAGTAAATCTTAAGGTGTAAACAAATGTTACTTAACTGAAATAGCCCGAGCAAATAATGCTGAGAATGATGGAATCCCATGGCGAGATCCCCGGTGATACGATACCAGCGCAACCACTGTACCGGTATTTTTCCGTGAATTACCACACTAGATCTACTGCTATTTGAACCCAGCTCATCCGATTATATAGATTGATACAGTATCCCTAAGACAAACTAGATAACGCCGAATTTACACATGATGTCCAGTAGACGCACGTCTTAATTCCTTTAGTATGAGCAGGTAATAGTTAAGTGTAAGATGCTGAAAATGCTGAGGTCCCTGATCGCCCCTGATAGTTCAATGCTGACGCGCAGCTGGGACAACATCATGTCACATAATTCTAACGTCAGTCCACTCGGATTTTACATCGATCTATCTGATTCCATAATTCGATACGATATCCATTAGGCTTTGTACAGGTATTCGGGCGTGGATTATTACACTAGATCTAATAGTATTTGAACCTGGCTTAACCGATTCTATAGACCTATACGATATCTAGAGAACGTCGAATTTTCACATGACGTCAAGTAGACCGGCTTATCCGATTCCATAGACCTATTCGATATCTAGAGAACGTCGAATTTTCACATGACGTCAAGTAGACTGGCTTATCCGATTCCATAGACCTATACGATATCTAGAGAACGTCGAATTTTCACATGACGTCAAGTAGACGCACGTCTTAATTCCTTTATGACGAGCATAATATATTAGTTAATAGTGAACTTTGAGGTATGTATATAGTTATTCTGAGAATCCCGGATCATGCTTAACATACTGAGATCCCTGATCGTCCCTGATTGTTCAATGCTGGCGCGCCTTTGGAACAACATCGTGCTGCCGAATACTAAAGTCAGTCCGTTAGGATTTAAAATCGATCTATCCGAGTTCATAATTCGATGCGATATCCATTAGGCTTATAAAGAAACCCAGACTATTATTTAGAGAAACTCACATGTTCTGCTACGATTGTGTCATCATTATAAAGCACTTTTTTTTCATTGATTCTTTAATTTAAGGTTGCCTTTCTTCATTCATATTCTTTAATTGCCCTCAATGTGGTAGTTGACTGTGTTGTATTGGCTGTAATCAAGTCGACTTCTCATATTTTAGACCTCATCTAATTAACAAACAACAGCGTCTCACTTAACGAAGAATCAAGAGTATTTGAATAATTAGAAAAGAAGTGGAATAAAATAAATGTCCATTTTGTACAATTCTTTTAAATGTTATTATCTTCACAATTTCTTTCTAAATAATATTTCTAAGTTCTTTTATTTTTAAGCGGTTATTTTACGCCAAATTTGGAATTAATCTACCGTCCCCGAGGAAGTCGCGCTGGACAATTCGATGGAATATTTCAGTGAAGAGATCAATGACATTAATGAAGATTTAATACCAGCTTTCAATGAAAGACATTTCGAAATAGTAACTAATCAGAGGAAGATGTAACAACATTTGAAATTCAAAGAGTTTATGTATGCAAAACGGGTAGCGTGTCTCGGAATCTGGCGAAAAAAGTAATGAGAATTGGTACGAATCTTACAGACAATTATTTAAAGAATTAGCAAAAGAATCAAGAACATGAAAGGATATTCTGCACAGCGTCCGTTCAATCTGGACGTTTAGCACTGTGAATGCTATTCCAAACTACAGCGTCCGTTCAATCTGCACGTTTAGCACTGTGAATGCTATTTCAAACTACAGCGTCCGTTCAATCTGCACGTTTAGCACTGTGAATGCTATTTCAAACTACAGCGTCCGTTCAATCTGCACGTTTAGCAATGTGAATGCTATTTCAAACTACAGCGTCCGTTCAATCTGCACGTTAAGCACTGTGAATGCTATTTCAAACTACAGCGTCCGTTCAATCTGCACGTTTAGCACTGCGAATGCTATTTCAAACTACAGCGTTTGTTCATTCTGCACGTTTAGCACTGTGAATGTTATTTCAAAGTAAAGCTGGACAAACCGACAATAATACTTTCGCAAGCTAACACGTAAGAGACCAACCGATGACAGTACAACAAAATTTATATTTCATACTAAGGCATGACACACTTGATTAAACATATACGTTACAGAACAACTAAGATGTAATTTCAAACTTAGGTGTGACAGATCAACGAACATGCTGTCTCAAGCTGATGCTTAAGAGACTAACCGATGACAGACTAACAAAAATGATATTTCATACTTAAGCCTGACACTATCAACATGTTATTTAAAACCTAAGTGTAACAGAACAACGGAAAACCGTGATAGGTTGAAGGAAAAACCGATACTCTTATAGAAATGTCTAGAAATATCTTAACATATATTTCCTAGTTAATCCTGATAGGATAATGATGATGAGATTTCTAATAAAATACTCAGAGAATGATAAGCAGACATACCGACCAACAGACAGACACTATTTCCTAGACGTACGACCACCTTAGAAACTATTCGTATATCAATCTTTGCGTTAAGCGACGAATATTTTTTTATAATACTTAAGCCTGGCAAATAAATATGAATCAAGGGAGGCGCGATAGCGCTCTATCCCTTAATAGACTCCAAAAACGACCTATGCTAGAAATCTAATTTCTTTGATCAGTCATAACTCAAAAAACAAATAAACCAAATTAGTTAAAACTTTGCACAACATTTTCATTTGATAGGTTCTATAAGTGTGTAGAATTTCAGCATCATTAGTCAAGGCAACCCAGAGATCCAGAAAGGTCAGGAATGAGTGTGTGTTATCCGTGTGTACGTACGTACGTACGTGTGTGCCACCTTGGATCGCATCAACTATTTGATGGATTCAGCTGATTTTTGACAGAGATAGAGGGTCTAGGGTCTAGTTGATGGCATTTAAATTTCAGTTTACCATATACCTTAGTTTTCCAGAAAATTAAAAAACCTTAAAAATGACCATTATATGGAGGTATAGCCTTTACAAAAGTAGTGACATTCCATGATAAATGCCAGTATACTGAAATCATATGCCCTTAATAGGGTTAAGATGAAAATTCATATACACTAAATGTACAAAAGCAAGGAAATTTACAAAATGTTACACTTTTATTGTCATTAATGGTATGACTACATATCAACCAAATCATTTCATTATCACATCACTACCGTATAAATCTCTATGTATGAGTGGATGAAGTGTGTGAGGTGCGCTGAAGAAAAATTCCTACAAGTAAAATACATAGCCCCGTTGTGCTCGCATACCCTTAATGACAATAAAAGTGTAAACATTTGGGAATTTCCCTGCTTTTGTACATTTAGTGTATATGAATGTTTATTTTAACCCTATTAAGGGCATATGATTTCTGTATACTGGCATTTATCATGGAATGTTATTTCAAATTCAAGCTTGTCACTTAGGTAAAATTATATTTCGAATTTAATCGTGACAGACAAATAGACGAACGGAGAATCTCATAGAAATGTTTGATCGGCAGACACACTGGCAGACAGTGCTAACTATGTTGATACGTGGACGCAATAATTCGAAATTCAATGAATTTACGTATGCGCAACGACTGGCGTGTCTTTGAGTAAGGTAAATTATGTCATTATTTCACGACACTGGTTGATTACTGAAAAGTGGTACGAAATTCTACCGTCAATGATTTTAGAAATAAATGTAAACATTTATTGTTTATTTGAATCTTCTCATCGTTTATGTTTTTTTACAACGTTTTGGCTGATATAACCTCCGACCTTCTTCAGACGCCCTTTATCGTACTAGAAAATGGTTATTTCAAACTCAGGAATATTTATGAAATTTCGAACGAAAAATTTAACTTGATTTACGGTAGTAGATTGTTCTCGTGCCGACAGTCATGAGCGAGTAGAAAAATTAAGATGAAGTTGTCATTTTGAAATTAATTCTTGAGAAAGTTCACGCAACAGACATGCGAAACGTTTAGATGAGTTTCTGAATTTCTGGTGTTCTCATTTTCCATTTTAGCTCATGCATGCATGATTTATTTTATTAATTATTTGTCATTAAGTTCTAAAGAAAAATCAATTCTAATTAACAATAATATGGTTGGTGTATGCATTAAGTATATTATAGGCTGTCTGATCAGTTTAAGGAGGCTTAGTTCCGAGGCATTACCCGAATAGGAGTGATATGCTTTCATGCCTATCGCCTTGAATTCTGACTGGTTTGCTCATGACTATGTTTGTACACAATCAGGGTGGACCCTGTCGAACAGAAACTCTTAGCAAACTGTGATGTATTAAAACACTGAAAGTGTTGGATTGTAACAAAATTAAATTGAGCCAAATGCATGACTGTCTTTTTTTTTATAAACATGTCAACACTTTTAATATTTTGTTATAAGATGAATGAAGTGAAAATGATATCTTGACTTTAAATAATTGGCAGTTATTGTAGAAGACAAACAATTGCTGCCTTTAAAATTCTTAGCAATTAAAACTTTTAAAGTTTTGGAATTTTATGAAGAAAAATGATTCAGAACGCATTCCATTTTTTCTTAAACATGCCAGCCATTTTAATCTATTGTTTATAGTTGAAAAATAATTAATTACTTCATGACTCTTTATAATTTCAAAGAAATTTGGAGAACATGTAGTTGGCGAATAAAAAATAAACATTAATGGATTTCATTAGCTTAGCAAATTCCCATGTTCGAATAGATCAAATTATTATTATTTTATCAAATAAAATTCCAATTAAATGTTCGTTACTATGTCAGCAATTGTAACATTTTGTTAATAGTGTCACATAAAGAGGACTGTGTAAAGATGGAACAATTTCAGTGACATCCTTATTGTAAGAGGTGACCCAAGACGGAAGTCGATGAAATACGTAACTTTCGCTCAGTGAGTTTCTGCCTCTGGGTTAGCGAGAATTGAGGCGGAAAAGACATGTCTAGGGTAGTGTCTCTAATGGGGGGGGGGACAGCGCGTACATCGTGGATTCGTGTAGCGATGAGCTACCCGGATCTGTATGTGCCTGTATTTCTCTCTCTCTCTCTCTCTCTGTATCTCTCTCTCTCTCTCTGTCTCTCTCTCTTTAAACCCGTACGAAAGTAACTTGTCTCTCTAATATTTTCTATGACTGTTCTTCTCATTGTGATAAACCTGATAGAAAAAGTAAACATCGGCGTTCAGTTGATTGTATCTACAAATAAGCAATAACCTAAGGTACCGCTTGCTACACATGTAAATAATGATTCAATACACGTGCATGTAAGTTAAAATATGACAATAGTCGAAAAAGCGCAGATAAGACTGATGCATCTCTGTGGCAGGTTATTTCCTTCGCTTGCTATGTCACGTTTATATTTTAATTAACATTTACTGTTAACCTGCGACGCTGATAATCATCGTAAATGTGTCCTGTTTAAATTGGAAAAGAAAGTGCGATTTATCATGCTTAAGTTTAAAATAATATTTCGTGATACTGTCACATTTCCATGAAATAGTATACCTATCGTTAAAGACGTCATTAAATAGACGCAACTTATATAGGATTCGTTCAAGCATCTCGATAATGTGATTCGCCCATCGTATGGTATTGCATGATTTGTACTAGCAGGTTTATCTTCCATAGTTGATAAGACGGGACAACTTATTAATATTACATGACTATAGTCACGGCCCTTGTATGATACTAACTGAACCTACAAAAATTAATAATCTAACAAAAACATAAATCACTGGGGAGACTGCATACATTCACTTGCCAGCATAAAACTGAGCAAAAGTCTCATCTGGTGTAAATTTCTCTATATTCTAGTAAGTATTCCCGAAGTTACGTCATCTAAAAACTATTTCTGATCCCTCTGAAATATTTCAAGATGGTTCATTTATACATGAAATTCGGAAAAAAGATCAGAAGGTGGAATCTCTTTCTAAATATCGACTTTGAATAAGCTTTTGAAAGTGCAGGTTAGAGGTCATGTTTATATCATATGTGTGAATGCATTGTCTACAATATTATTAAGAAGGGTGTCTATACCTTCATCGAAACTGGAGTTACTGCTAAAAATGTGTTACTTTCAAATGTCCCGGTTGCTTGATCATCACTCTTGATCTAGATATGCCAAAATTAAATCAATTCTTAATTTTAAAATAACGGATGTTTAAACCAAATTTTATGACAGATGGTAAAGCAATTTAGATGCTAGTCTGCACACAAACAAATCAATAAAATATCAAACATTTGCGGAGGTAGTAACATAATGTTATTTAATCAATATTTTTGTGTTTTTAATATGTAAGATCTAAATTAATTAATATTCAGATTGTCTTACTATTGATTACAAAATGATTTCCATGATTTAAATTTACTGATAGATCTTTTGTAATTAAACCTAAAAGCAACGCAAAGTTTGCAAAATCTAATTAGTCAGCACGCTGTGTTATAATATACGTTCTTGTTTTGTTTAATGTCTGGGAAAATAAATTATAGAATTTCTGTATTTTTCGATGGAGGTGTTTGCGGTAATATTAATACTTTTGAATGAGTTTGTTTTATCTTTTTGCCCTGATAAAATATTATTCACATGATTTGATTATCCTGAGAAAACACGCAGAATACAGACAAGTAAACCTACGTTTTAAACACGCTAATATGACAGTATATATTATCAGGCTCGTTTAAAGTTTATGTTTCCGTGATGCTAATCGGGATGATGTCAGTCATTTAATGGCATTTTGGCTAAGATCAAAGTGTAGTATCTTTTCCGATGGATACTGCACCCCCATAGACTAGTATTGTATTAGCCTTCGGGATTGATTTACGCCTGTCTATGGGTTTGTACTCTGCAGTTCTAGGAGGTCCACCCTCCCAGGCTTCGCTTCCCCTCTTTGGGGAGGAGTAAGTTTATTGCTTACTGCCTGGGGCGCCCCTACCGGGGAATGCCGACGGGGCTGCCCGGGCAATTTTTAATGTCCAGAGTGCTCACTTTCTCGGGCGCTGGCTTTTCAAACCCCACTTTCCCGACCCGACCTTGGGTCACATCTTACTTGTGGGAGTAAGATAAAAACTGGCCTTGTGCCTAACTGCTGGAGAGGAGTAAATCAATACTCAATATTGTGTTATTGTTACGTATTGGATGACGTGATTTCTTTTAATTTATCCCTCGGTGTTGCTTCTCATCGGCAATTCGCACGGTCTTAGTTGCATGGCAGCCATTTTTTATGTATTTTTTTTTGTCTCTGACTTTGAAACCCTATGCTACCGTTAGTAGTAGTAGTAATAAGATTCGTATTGTTAAAATAACAAAGTAATGGTTATCAAATTGAAACACTAGTATTGGGTTTATTTCTTAAGACGGCTTCAAAATTCCGCTCAAATTGTAAAAAAAATGCAACTTATCACTGAAATAAAGTAGTAATAATTAATTTTAATTTCTTAACAAAATCTAACATAGGTTATGATAAAAGTGCATTTATATTATTCAAGGCGTGATGATAGCAAGGGACGGCAACTCATGCTTTACCTGTTCGTTTGAGTTTTCTCTTATTTCATCGGTCTCAGCAAATACATTTTACGAATTCTTCTGAGGTTTAGAGTTATACACCAACACACATATTTACGTATGACAAGATGTTATATATTAGTTTATCTATATAGGTATATTTCTTGTCGAATCACATAAAGTCTGCTTCTAAGTTGGAAATCCTTCAAAATATCAAACTCGAGTGAAATTCTACCAGAATTATGTCGCACTGTATTCAATTAGCAAGTTATTGTCACAATATGGCTGCCACCTTTTCCATGGCCCTGACCTTACACAATGTTGCCCTTGGCGATATTTTGACCGAGTAACGGAACGATTGGCCAAAAGATGTGGACACCAAGCTGTAGAAAACCAAAGAAACACACTCTCTTACTCTGTGTGTATATATATATATATATATATATATATATATATATATATATATATATATATATATATATATATATGATTATTTTTATTTACACAGACATGTACAAAATCTGCGACACTGGCATATCGATGTTATCGATCAACAGTTATTATAAACTGAGATCTCATCAGGCAAAGTTAGAATCCGATCTTAACCTCAGATCATATTCGGAGAGAATGAAGTGGAGTATTCTCTCCAAATATTATCTGAAGTGAAGATCGGATTCTAACTCTTCCTGATGAGATCTCAGTTTATAATAACTGTTGATCGATAACATCGACATGCCAGTGTCGCAGATTTTGTACATGTCTGTGTGAATAAAAATAATCATATATAAAGGTATATTTGATATTGAGCACTTTTTATAAACCCGGTTGAAATTCTTTGGATTACTACCCTGTGGAGGTTTTTACCTGGATTATTACCATTATATATATATATATATATATATATATATATGAGAGAGAGAGAGAGAGAGGGATAGTGAGAGCTAGGGAGAGCGAGAGAGAGAGAGAGAGATTAAGAGATAGCCTAATGGATTATAGTGTAGGATTGTGACTCTTTTCTGACTCTCCGAACTTCCTGAAACCACACCTACCTGCACTGATAAAGATGTAAGTCTGAAACAACGTGGTTTGTAAGTAAATACACTTTAATATTTCATTTAAAACATATTCATAGTAACAGCCTCCTTTAAGATAAATAAATCTTAATGGTCGAGCATTTTCTGAAATGATAAAAATCTGAGGTCGTTAAGCTATAGAAGAAAACTTACACGTCCGCGTTGTTTTAGCACTCTTTGATCTCGGAACGTTTGAACTCAGCCTCTGTCTTTAAATCTATCTTAATTTCAATAAGGTATGTGGGGATTGTTCTTTGGTCTAATAGATTATAGCGGAGGATCGTGACTGTCTTCTGAAGGTACGAACTACGTTCGAACCCGTATGACAGACTGACATAACTACCTCCTGCATTTATAAAGACGTGAGTCCGAAATAACGTAGTCTGTAGGTAAATTCACTTTAATATTTAATAACAAAATATTCATATTATATATATATATATATATATATATATATATATATATATATATATATATATATATATATATATATATATATTATGGACATCGCTCTAGTCACCTTATGTAAGAACGAAATATGATTATCGCAAAGACATGAAATGCCTATTTTCCTTAGTCTTCAATATACCGAGGCTATTAGTAGGAGGAAAACAATTAGCTGGAAGAGAGTTCTGTAAGTAAGCAGTTCTTGGAAAGAAGCTACTGGGGTAGGAAACTGTATTACAATGAGGTATCAACACAGCAAATTGATAGAGACCACTAGACACACGAGTCAAACCGGTTGGAACAAAAGAAGCAGGGAATACGGAATATAACTCTGGAGAAAACGTAATAATAGTATGAATTGAAAAGACTGAGACTAGCAACATTACGTCTGTGAGAGAATAGTTTAAGAGTAAAGGAAAAGCATAGGCCAATCAGATTGCACATATGTTGTTGAACCTGATAAAGAACTCTCAAATGGGATAGATATTAACCAGCCCAAATATGACAACAGTACTTCATGCATGGTGTGATAGTAGATTTGTAAAAATAGAGAATACCCTCAGGCGTGAGACAGTATTCGGAGCGATAGAATGGACTAACTTTAGGAGAAGCAGAAAGAGCGGTCGATATAACATATGAACTGCAAGAAAGTTTGAGAAAAGAGAAAGAATCTTAAGTTTTAGAGTCGATTTTTCATCAAGCGCAAGGTTATTTATCATAATCTCATGATGAAAAAAGGCACGCCTACAATTGAAAGACACACACTTAATATAAACAGGATAAATCCACAACTGAACATAGGTAATCTTCTAGATTAGCTGCATATTTTGACTGATCTGAGGGAAATGGGCTAGAATCAACACCAGAATAGACATTGGTATCATCAGAATAGATATTAATTTTCTAACCAATATTATCCGGAAGATCATTTATATAGAGACGAAACGGGGTGGTGCCTAGAATAAAGCCTTGCGGAACACAAGCATTGATATGTAAAGAGAATAAAGAGACGCTTTCTCAATTTACTCGCAAGATATGATCAGAAAGAAAAGACATAATGATGTCAAAAACCTCACCACCATTACAATAACCCTGCACTTTGTGCGCGAGAACACACGCGCATACACGCACACACACATATATATATATATATATATATATATAATATGTAAATCGCTCCAGACAAGGCATGAAGCCATTTGATGAAAGTAGCTAAAACATACTACTTAAAGGTCAAATACTAGCTAACGATAAGTGTTATAGTAAGATTATGAGCCAGTAAACAGCAATACTTCCATCTTTGTCAGAAACATCGTCAGGGAATAAGAAGACAAAAAGTCAAAATAAAGGTAACGAGAGTAAACTAAAAGGCTCCTTTCCATTCTCCTCATACATATATATATATATATATATATATATATATATATTTATATATATATATATAAATACATATATATATATATATATATATATATATATATATATATATGTGTGTGTGTGTGTGTATTGGATAATGGCTCTATGGGAAATGACGTATCTGGGTGCAGTCGAGTGCAGAATAGGGTCTGTTCTAAGAGGCAGAGCAAACAGACGTGACAAGGTCACCGTGTGACGAGATCAGGGGTCAGTGTGCACCTGCGAGAGGCCCTGTGACATCACTGGCCTTTGCGTGGGAAACAGAGGGATCCGTGACGTCACTCGTTCTTCGTGAGAAGCGAGTTTCGTCAGTCTGGGTTTTTGAGGCGAACCTATCTGACATGATTTTGATGTAGTCAGCAATTTGATTTAAGGAAAATATTTTGGTTCGGCCAAGAACGGTTTCATATGGCACCCGAGCGATGACATTTCCAAATTAGTTAGGAAGAGTGGGTTGGGTCTATGTGGAATGTTGGGTCCCTAGATGTAGGATATTGAAAGGCGAGTCGCCGGCCCTGAAGTTATTGGAGCCCCCTTAAAAAGGATAAACAATGTGCAGGAGACGGCTTGGAGAAATTGACGGATCATCTTTGGTTGAGAGTTAAGGGGTCGCTCTGGTCCGTGTTAAAAAGCATAGTGGTCGAATATTATGATAAGACTTATCCTACAGAGAAATTAGATGGCTGACCAGAAAAAGATTATGAGAATTTTAAAATGGGGGTTTTCTGTTGTGTGCTGTGTTCTGTTAGAATTTAATGGGTGGGAGTGGTGAATTGTGTGTCTAGGTATCATGTGCAGTTGCCGTGGGGTCAAGTGGGCAAGCGATCTTGCGACAGGGGAACACCCAACGTGCCCTATTTATCGATTGTAACAGGGATGGCTATCGAGTCGATATCGATCGTAAGGGGGATTTCCTTACATCCCAGGAAAGCTCATAAGGCCGATTTATGGCAGCCGGGTAAAGAGAGTGGAACTGAGATATCCTGCCGTGCTAAGCCCTGGTTCTGACCAGACCCATCGGAGGTGTCTGTAAAAATACAAATCATAGGATTGTTTTTTTTCTAAAGGGAGGGGAGGAATCTAGGATAATGGTCCTATGAGTGAA
>OY744519.1:195196272-195288772 GCA_963556195.1 Sepiola atlantica | reverse complement strand
TATCAATAGCTTCTTCGCCTCTATTGTTCTGAATTATATATCCAAATGTAGATAAATGGTAATATACATTTAGCTTTAAATATTTTTCTAATTTATTTTTTTCATGTATCCGTTTCATAGTTCTATGAAATGAAGCTTTAACGATTTAGCGTAATATAAACCTGAATCCGTGTAGGAAATAAAATCTCTCTGACTAAGTTTATTTGAATTTCACAAAAAAATGTGTTACCTCATGGACTCTGTATAAGCACCGGCCAACTATAAGTAAGAAATAATTACACGTGTAACGCCAGAGCTTCGCATTTTTCGAGTAAATCTACTTTACCGGGAAGCGATGTTTACTCATAAAATAACGAACCAACATATTATAGAGGAGAAATTACCCGAGAATTAAAAAAAAAGATACAATAACCACAAACATATATACAATAACATAACAAAACTTATGTGCATTATTGGTAAGCAAGGAATTAAAAAATTTATTCTTAAAATGCTAAAATATATTAAATCGTAGAAGCGAAATAGCAACTACTCACATATAATATACTTTACTTTGAGATAACTAATGAAATTACAAATTAAAATAAAATTTAAAATAAATAAATATATGTATACTCATCAATATTTATTAGATGACGATTAGTAACAGAGAAAGGGTGACATATCCATTGTTTATGTTCCTATTTATTTGTAATTAGTACGTTTGAAGGCCCGTTCCATAGAGCATTCCACACAAATGGTTGCACGTACGCTCCGGTATGTCTTCATAGGAGAAGGGAAGAAGCAAAAGGTGATACAACACTACACTACAAGATGTGTCTATCCTCTCATATCATTTGCGGCGACATTCAGTGATACCAAGCTTTTTTTGTGAAGCTTAAAGCTTATAATAATAATAATAAAATAATAATAATAATAATAATAATAATAATAATAATAATAATAATAACATGAATTATCATTATTATTATTATTATTATTATTATTATTATTATTATTATTATTATTATTATTATTATTATTATTATTATTATTATTATCCCTCTATGAGTTTTCAAACCAGCCAGAAACCTCGATTGCTCACTGGCAATAACCAGTCCTCTTCTCTGGAGTCTGAGATACAACAAGTCTCAGCAGATTTCTGGCATCTTCACCACTTTTCGTTGAGCAATGTCGATCCCATTAAATTATCACAACAGCCGTTTACAATTGATTTTACGCTGGAGACGCCCGGTTGTATTCATTAGAATTTGAGTGGCATTAAGCCTCCTCACGATTTAAGTACTCCCTGCACATTTTCAGAGGAATTCTGGTCGGTGATCTTCCTCCTCGGTCTATTACTCTTCTTCGAACCTTTGGTTACTTATTATTATTTGTAGTAGTAATAGTAGTAATGCTAGTAGTAGTAGCATGTTTATATTTATCTTTCACATTTATTTCTCGCTTATATAAATCTCTGCTTTTTTCTTGTAATCACATTAAATATCCACATATATTCCGGTACTCTCCGTTACAATGTATTATCATTGTAACGTATGTCTTCTCGATATTGAGTTGCACTATCGATATTGATATTAGTAATGGTTGGTTGTATGCTGAAGTGAATTGTCATATTCTTCTCACATATCGTCAGACTTAACCTATGGAATATTTTTCGTATAAGTTTCATAATAATGGCATATCATTGTCACCTGAAGTAGCGGGGTGTTATACAACATTCAACAACAAGATTTTAAAATTCCCTAATATGTTTTGCGGTTTATTTATATAATATAAAACGTTTTTTTAGGACTCAAGTATATATTGATTATTATTAATATTATAAATATCATTATTATTATTATTACATTACGCGTTCCCAGTGATGTTACGCTAATATCAATCACTCGCCTTTTTTGAGAATCGAAGTGAAATGAAGTATCCACGTATATTCCAGTAGTGTCCTCACTTTCTGTTTAGCCACCATATATTTTCAGTGATTGTCCTTGATAGCCGCTGTCTGTTTTCTATCAAATCTGAGCGATATACGTCTTCTAAACATGCCGGTACTTTTCTCGTTTCTCATAGCAAATTTGATTATGCCATCCTGTCGGTATCTTCATCTACTTTAACCTTATTAGTCTCTTTTACCTCGCACCACTGATGGTACTTCTTTTTTAATAGTTGGGTGCATGCTGGAGAAAATTATAGCATTTTTCTAACATATCGTCAGACTTTACCTATGTACTTTTAACCGTATCGATTTCTTAAAAATATATAACACATTATATTTAGTGAGTACTATAGTAATTTTACTTCAATGTATTGCCGTTTGTTAGTATATTTGTAATAAGGGTTTGTCTCTACATTCTAATATACTTGCCAATATGTAAGCTGTTTTTAGCAGTACCGTAGTTTGTATATATCCATTTCTTCATCCGATTAGAATTCAGCATATAGACAGTTACAATGTTTTATAGTAGGTTGTCTGCTACGTAAATTACGATTTACTTTAGAATATTTCAAATTATTGACAAATATAGCATACATATATTTCCTGTTAAACATACTTCAAGTTATCTATTAAGAATTAAAGTAAAAATGATTTAACTTGTGCTAATTATAGAGCCTTTGAAGATGGAAGATATGAAGACACTTGATGCTTTTCGATTTCTATTAATGTAAAATACTGTAAAACACCAAAATGTTAGGTCCAGTATCCGGTTAGGATTTCTTTTACTGTTAGCCATTATGATGAAGAACGCTTTGGCAGACAACTCACAACGCATGACGTCTAAAGAAAGTTATTAATTCATTATACCCACATCACAAAACACAAGACCAAACAGAAAAGATTAACATATACTAATCACATTTCCATAAGCATTTAATTACATATTTTATGAAATATTGTGTTGGAGTTTTTTTTGTTTTTTTAATTTTTTATATGATTCACCCCAAACAAGGCAGGACTCCACTGTAAACGTAAGGGGCTACTGAGAAAAAGGAAAACGGGAGAAGGATTAGTGGTTCAGCTTAAATTGGGATCTGAGCAGCGAGATGTCTGTTTACATTAGTTTTAAATTTCTGCATGTCAGTACTGACGGGGAAACAGGGGCAGGGAGGGAGTTCCAGGGGCCAGCAGCACGAGGAAAGAAGCTATTTGAGTAGAATGCTCTCCGGCATCTGGGGACCTCCACAGTGAATGAATGAGATTTAGTAGAATGTCGAGTTAGTCTAGTGAATTTACGTCGTTTTCATTTCCTTTAAAATTCGGCACAAACTTCTTTAATAACCTGATAGCATTCTATTGCTATATTAATATCAGTGAACAAACTATATGCAAGGATCAGGAATGGTCACTATCTCCAATATAACGTTCACGCAGTATGTAATATCGATTAATATCCAAGGTTTTAAATCAATAACATAGAGGGTCATGTGGTATCATATTAGTGATATTAGAGAGTAGGGAATTGGTTTCTGGAGATAGTTTACGATATTCAGTTACCTTAAAGATAAATACGATGATGAATGTCAGAACATTGTTCAAAAATTGTATCAATGTTTTGAATAAACAATCCGAATTACATGAAATTGATAGCATCGTGATTTAGTATGCACGCAACTGAACAACATATACTAATAGGAGCATAATATCTCGTCCAAATATAACTTCAAATTGGATTGTTTCTTTTGAAAACATAACCAAAGTCTTTACTTTTTAGAACAAGAATACATGTAACCTTTTAGTTACATACTGGTCTTAAGTTACACTGTTTGAATAAAGAAAAGGTGAGTGTTTAAAGCCAGTATAATTGACAAATATAAATGTACAGAGTACAATGTTACTCGAGTGTGTAGCGCTATATATTTATCTCTCTTTTCCTTTTTTTCCTCTTTCCCCCTCCAGCTTTGGAGTATATTATATTACAACTTCTGGGTATATACCTTAACGTTTATAACTAAATGAACTATTCCTATAATTTTATTATTTTTTTGTATTGTATTTGAGTGTTTAAAAACAGATATATATATATATATATATATATATATATATATATATATATATATATATATATATATGAGAATTTAAACTGCATTCTCCTTCTTTTTTTTAAATGACTCAAAGCTTCTTTAGACTATATATATATATATATATATATATATATATATATATATATATATATACATATATATATATATAGAGAGAGAGAGATAGAGATAGAGAGATAGATATATATATAGAGAGAGAGTGTGTGTTTGTGTTTTTTGTGGGTAGCGTTTAAAAGAGCGGTGCTTAAGTAATAGTGACCATAATCAAATATGTAATAAACTAATTAGTGTATTACTAAATACAACACATTAAAACAACTAAATAGAAAGTTTCTCTAACATACACAACTCGAAACTAAGAACTATTATGTGTACGTTTGCTAATCAAATTAATATTAAACTATATCGAACAATTTAATCCCCAGTTAAATAACAGTAAGATCCATACCAAGCTATGAAACAGGGCATGTATAAACTCACAATTTCAACACATGCGGAATCAGCGACTACAGTGAAATGTTTAGTTATAATATATACTAGAATAAACAAACTTTTTCCGCATTCAAGAAACAATCATCCAAATATACTTGCAATGTTCAGGGTACATGAACAGACTTGTGTACTGCCAGGACAGGTACGCTAATCCCAGATTTCGTCAAAAACAAATGAACTTGTTTCATGAAATAAGACTAACAGACCGATGTACTACTGCACATTGATAACGTAACATGCACTTTTATTTATTTCTTTAAGGGGTTTTACATAAGTCTGTACTCTCAATAGTTAAATGTCGATTCAAATACGTATGCGTGACGTTGCTTCTTATGATTATGACTCTAGTCATTTTGAGCAGCATTTATTTCATTAGGTTACATTTTACGGTATTTCCGAATAATGGAATACCAGTACTAAGACGTAGAGCCGGTTTTAAACACAGTCATGAGACCGGACCGATCTTTGCGTATCAAATTTCTTCCTCGTCACCATTGATCGACGCTCAAGCTTTTCGCATATTCCATCCAGAAATACTAAACTACTCATTACTACTCATTTTGGCTAAGATCAAAGTATAGTATCTGTTCCGAATGGATACTGCACCCCATACTGGTATTGTCTTGGCCTTCGGGTCTTGATTTACGCCGGTCAATGGGTCTGTCCTGTGTAGTTTGGAAGGTCCACCTTCCCAGGCTTTGCCTCCCCTCTTTGGGGAGGAGTAAGGTTCTTGCTTACTGCCTGAGGGAATGCCGACGGGGCTGCCCAGGCAATTGTTAAACCCCACTTTCCCGACCCGACCTTGGGTCACATCTTACTTGTGGGAGTAAGATAACAACTGGCCTTGTGCCTAACTCCTGGAGACGAGTAAATCAAAACGCAACTACTCATTAACTAACTGTGATCAAAAATGTATTGACGAAGAAAAAAAACATATATGCCGTTTAACTTTTGTTCCTTACTCATGCTATCGTGTCTCTATTAACATCAGACAGTATAGCATAATCTCTCCTGATAAACAAAGCAAAGTGCATATGCTCATTGGAATTATTAACCTACCGACATTCATAAATAACAACCTGTAAAAGACATCAGCCTTAATTTCCAGATGTTATCAAATATGACTTGACACATCCTATATTTTACGTAACCTTCTAATCTCACGTCAAACTATTTTACCATAAAACACTTTTTTTTATTTAGATCAGGTTGCAGCAAGTTTTTAGTATACAAGTAGACTGAATAATTTAATGCATACGTCAAATATAACTGCCGTTGATGAATGTGGTGGTACGTGGAGAATTACTAGGTGGTTTTAACGTGTCGAACATTTTAAAACAAACATATAAAAATAAAATATAAAAAAGAAACATTGCCGGATAAGAATACACAGATGATTCGAGTTGTAATTGCATCTCTTCGATCAATCCCCAAGAATGTTAAAAGTGACTTTACGGTAATTGGAATGTCGCACAAAATTACATCGCTCAGAAGATGCATTATTCGGACAAAATCCATACACTCTTGTATAGTGCTCGCTTCATACTGTTATAACCGCTTTATGGATTGTTGAACACACAAACTTTCAGTGGTTGCTAAAGGGTATTGTCAAATGAAAATAACAATAATAATATCTGAATCTCATTACACATAATTTGTTTAATAAAACAAACTTATAATAGTATACCCATTTTATATGAAATGAAATATAGTGTATAGTATTTACAAATACAGTGTTGAACATTCATAACGGGTAGCTTTATAATAATAAAAATAATGACTCATCCGGATATAACCATTCATGAATGATAACTGAACATAATAATAGTCAACGAAAAGGAGCAAACCTTCAAAATAAAGGATTCACCAGTCACTGACTATAAAAATAAATAGCAACAGAATAAGTGAATACTGTGCACACATAATGTCAGAGAGAAAAACTAAAAAAGTCATATAAATAAAACAACCGTAATTCACATTATTGTAGGATTACTTGGAATAAAATCCACAATAGTATTAACCTAGATTTCATTTTCCAGTAAGTTCCGCTTGTGTTGACTTAAGTATTCTCGGATATCAATTAGTTGCGTGTTACACCTTCATTTACGAGTCCTTAATTACAACTTCTCTTACTAGGGTAAATACATATGCAGCTAGTACGTTTTGCTGTTGTTTGTTTATCAACATCACTTTGTTCAGTTAACTGTAAGAAATCAATTGACTCTTTCCTGTGACTGACATGAGATATATAGCTATCAGACTGATCACTTCAAGTTATCATCTACTTCTCAAAACTTAGAGTAATATATATAGGGTGGGCAAAAATAAGGGTCCTATTTTTAAAAATTCATAACTTTTTTATTTATTGATTTTTTTTTTTTTTTTAGAATAAGTAAAGGACCCCTTCCGAAGCAAGCATGAGCCGTATTAGCCCTAAGGAACGTACCCTCATTTAGAAAACATTATTTTTGCTTAAAAAAAACAGTGTAAAAAACAATACTTTAGTTTTTGTAAGTTTTAAGAAGTGTTTTTCGGCTAAAATTTGTTTTGTTTATTTCAAAAAATCTCGGAAGGGTCAGTCTACACACACATAAAGTTTGGTGAGTTTAACTTTTATTTTGTGGAAGTTATTCAAATTCAAGTTATTCAAATTTAAAGATAGGACCCTTATTTTGGCCCACTCTGTATATATATATATAGTATAATGTATACATATATATATGTGCATATATATATGTGCATATATATATATTTATATGTATATATATATATATATATATATATATATATATATATATATATATTATAATGTATACATATATATGTGGATATATATATATATATATATATATACATACTATACATATATATATATATATATATATATATATATATATATATATATATATATATATATATATATATATATATACATATTCTTGTCGTCGTCAATTTGAATGTCACGTTACCTTTCGGTTGTTGACTACACCACGTGAATGATACAGTATGTGATTGAGAGAGAGATATAGAAATAGATAGATAGATACCGATATACATCGAGATAGGCATATAGCTCGTGTGTATCGCTACACTAAGTTTCATCGGGAAATGTCGACGTTGATCCGCTTGCCTCAAGTATCAGCTTAAAAGAGACCGAATATCCCCCTTACCGAAAGTCACCTGGTGTCATCGACTTCAGCTTTACGTCACCTCTCATCCTTAGAGTTTCACTCACACTTATATATACACTCCCTTCACTATCTCACACCTATAGCAGGAGTGAACAAGTAACATGTATTGCAACATATCCAGAACAAATGCAGGGTGGTTCAAGATAGATTTAAAGAGTATTACATCCCCAAAATATTATTCGCTTTACTTACAGACATTCCCCTAAATAAATGTTGAGTGTATCAGTCGGCATCACTCGAACTATTAAATAATATACAATGTAAAACTACAAGTAATTCAGTTAATATTTTGTCATGTGGCTGGGCGTAACAGGACATAGTTATACAATGTGAATTGTCTTATGGAGTAATTGTGATTTATTGTTTCTTTTGGGGGTAACTACTGTAATAAAATGTAATTGTAACAAAGTGCAATGCCAATTTAAATTGAATACTTGAACATGTATCATTAGATTAGTTCGTGCTTAAGTATTATTCAACAGTAACCAGGTTATGCCCTGAGTATTATGATAGCATCTTCTTGATAAATGCGTTGTGTTTTATTATGTATTGCAATTATATTAAAGGGTAATGATTGATTTCCTCCCTTGACAGCTTTACTAAAAACCTCTACTCAGAATACACATTAAAAATTAATATTAACATCCATTAGAAATTCAAATACAACATTCACGTAAAATAAAATTACAGTTTTATACAATGTGATCATTCATCTGCGAAACTAAAATACGATAGGACCATCTTTAATCACTGTTGAGGCATTCTGAAAGCTGTATTACTTTTTTATTATATTGTATTTGTTATTATTAAAACAAGTTTCGCGCCGGAGATGCTACGCGAACATCATTCCGGACGTCAAATTTTGCATTTTCTTTGTAGTATGGTGTTTTATTTATGATGTTTACAAACTTATCCACTTCTTTGTTAACATAGTTATGGACGCAACACAAACATGTATGTGATTTAGATTACATAAAAAATACATGTACAGCTGAAAACAATGATGCTTGTATTATTATTATTATTATTATTATTATTATTATTATTATTATTATTATTATTATTATTATTATTATTATTATTTTTATAATATTGATGACAAATATTTAATAATATGTATTATAATATGTATACTAATAATTATTAGAATCATTTGTATGATACAAATATGTATAATAAAATGTATAATAATATGCATGATAACAATTATAATAATAATATGCAGGGTGATAATAATATGTATAATAATAATATGTATGATAATAATTTACAATAATAATATGTATAATAACACTTAACACTTATAATAATGTATAATAAAAATAATATGTATAATAATAATATGTATATACTATTTATGATAATAATAAAAATGATTATATGTACAATAATAATTAGTATAATAATATGCATGATTATAATAATATGTATGATAATAATAATAATAATAATAATAATAATAGTGATGAAATGTATAATTATAATAATACGTTTAATTATAATATGTATAAGTATAATAATAATTATTTGTAATTGTAGAAGATTAAGTATTTTTAAACAAATAGATATATTTTGTTTTAAATTGATGACACGTTTTAAAAATGTGTTTATTTAAAACAAACTCCTCTTGTAATATAAGGGACGGCGTAATTTGATTTTTAAACAATTCATTTTAAAATAGGAAAAGTCGAAATAGGTTAGGTTAACAACACAACATGCTTAGACTATTATTATATAGATTAATAATCTTCCCGTATTGTAAACAATAACAAGACACGTTTTTCATTGCGTGAAAACGTACGCTATTTTTTTAAAAGTAAGGCCAATAAGATGAAACCATATTCTATTTTACAGAATATAATAATTCCACAAGTTAGATTAGGTTGATTATGAGCATAATATTGTTTACTGACCATCGGGATTGAAATTCCAACGTAAACAAAATTATTTTGTACTTACAAAAAATATATATTTTCTAACGTTTTGAAACACAACAAAACTCTCATTTCTTCGAAATCAATTATTCCAAACTAAAATGAACATTTATGATTACATTCTATTTCTCGAAATAGCGATCGCCTTGTTTAAATTACAAAAATATTAACAAGTAATTAATCTGCTCCTGAATTAGCTCCCTGGATGTTTTATATATATATATATATATATATATATATATATATATATATGTATATATATATATATATATATATATATATATATATATATATATATATATATATATAAATATATATGCATATATATACATATACATATATTTACATATATATATACATATATTAATATATGTATACACACACATATATATAGAGATATATATATACATATATATATACATATAAATATATATATACATATATATGCATATAACTATATATATATACATATATATATATATACATATACATATATATATGCATATATATATACATATACATACATATATACATATATATATACATGTATACATATATGTGTATACATACATATATACATATATATATACACATATAAGTATAAATGTATACATATATACATATATATATATATATATATATACATATATATATATATATATATATATATATATATTGGGAGAGAGAAAGAGACAGAGAGAAAGAGAGAGAGATATATAGAGAGAAACAGAGAGACAGAAATACATAGATAGTATATTATTTGAAATAAGAGTCAACTTTTAATTTTCCCTGATGAGATCTCAGTTTCTTACAGCTGTTAATCGATAATATCGACATGCCAGTGTAGCAGATTTATTACATGTCCGTATAAATAAAAAAGATTATATATATATATATATATATATATATATATATATATATATATATATATATATATATATATATATATATGCGCTTCTCTTGGCATATATATATAGGATTGTAATTCTCACGCTAGCTTGATTTGTTAACTAAATCTGATTTGGAAGCAAATAAGACTCTTATTTTTGTATTCGAATTGTGCGACTGGCGTTAAGTGTTGTTTCTACATCGATGTTTCTGAAATAATAAAACGTTAATGATGTGCCAAGCAAGTACATGCTTGGTGGTGAAACACGTGTAGGAAAAAACATTTAATTTGACTAAATAATATTTGTAAGAAAAAATATTTAATGGTGATCATTGGTGTCCTGAAAAGAAATGCTTTGGTAAGCTTTCATAAAATCGCATATAAATGTTCTGTAATCTGTAATCGAGAATCATCGAGCTTGTTGTTATTAGCACAACCCGGTCTTCACTGAATGATCTATTTTATGAGTGAAAAATCTAAATATATATATATATATATATATATATATATATATTTATTTATTTATATATATATATATATATTTGTTTATCAAGTAAGTATTACATTATTTTCTACCTGCAGACGCCGACGTTTCAAGCTTTATATATCATTAGCGTAGGAAGTGATAGATTCAGATGGTCGGAGGATTCGCACTCACTTACAGAATAAGCCTACCCTCTGCAAGCGACTACAGTGAATTAACACCTAATTAAAGTAAAGTAAGTTCTATATATGGCAGATAACGTGAGCCATAGATAGTAGGCAATTGAGAGCGTGCACCGAACGTTGTCAGAACCTTGCAAAAAGCTTAGTGGCAGTCTAGTTTTAACTCCCCTGTCATATATATATATATATATATATATATATATATATATATATATATATATATATATATATATATATGTATTATGTATATATATATGTATATATGTATATATATATATATTATATATATATATCATATATATATAATATATATATATCATATATATGTTATATATATTTATATATATATATTATATATATATATATATTTTATATATTTATATATATATGTATATATATTATATATATAATATTAATATATTTTCGTAGATTACTATATATATATATATATATATATATATATATATATATATTTATTATATACGGCACAATCACGGTGACCCACCGGTTCCCGTTAGATCACCGAAATTAAGCGGCGTCGAGCCTGGCAAGTACTAAATGCGTGACCATTTGAGAATACATGTGCTATATGTTCTCTCTGCTTATCTCGGCATTGTTTCCAGTCGTCTTGTACCACTACTTGCCATTGGAATCAAGCAATGCCGACTCAGGAGAGCGGTTGTTGGGATTGCGCAACCTTTGCAATTACAAATTCACGCGCGGGGTGGGGCACTCATACGTCGAAATCGACGGGAGAGTCCATCATCATATTATATATGTATATATTTATAAATATATATATATATATATATATATATATATGTGTGTGTGTATGTGCATTAAGCCAAATACACAATATGTATTATATGAGTTACATAAAATTATGTTATTATCATGTTAAGTACTGATATATAGAAATATATTAACGTTCGAAGTTTATCTCGTTAATAAAGTGAGACAGGATTAAATGCACTTCATAAAACTTCTTCTTTTTTTAAAAATATTTTCCAAACATTGATAAAAATATTAAAAAAACAGAACTCTATAACATTTCTAAATAACTTTTCGCTTGATAATAATACGAATACGCGTCGGCTACCTATCTCTGACAACGTAAAAAAAAACAATCATCTGCTTTTGATTGGCTGTTTCTCTTTAACCAATCAGAATCAAGGTGTATCATATGTACTCCGTCCCTTGATGCGTGTATAACCCCGTGCAGCTGTGACTAAGTTGTGGTCTGTCTCCGTTTCGATTAATTCATCGAACACACAGGACATTTTTTTTCTGGTAGAGGAGTTTTTCGCTTGAAGCAGGCATGTTAAGGAAGTTATATCAATGTAAGAGAGAAAAATATATATATATATATACATATATATATATATATATATATATATATATATATATATATATATATATATATATACATATCTAGTAGGATCAAATATAAACCAAAAGTTAAACTTTTAGTAGATGGAACCTATTGTGAAGAGGTTTAGCTCAATATACGAGATAGAGCAATTGTAGAGATAGAAGAAAAAAGAGTGATAAATATGCGACGATTGTCCAAATTTATTTCAAATATCAATTGTTCAATGCAAGGTGTATTCAGTAATAAACTAGTGTTTATTATTCTTTCCTTAAGCCAAGGTTTTTCTTTCTTCCCAGCTCCTACAGCGGCTATTTAAACCAATCCGAACATTACTACCCCCTCGCAGTTTAACTCCACCTCCCCCTTCCCCAAAATGTTGCTTTTTTGTTTCATTCGGATTTAGATTTTCTTTGGACTAGATGTCATTTGCCTTTTTTCATGGTCCAGGAAGTTATCAATAATGGCCAGCTTTTCTCTTTTCAATTCCTTTTAAGTGCGTTTGGATTTACTTATATTTGAACACTTTCTCCACACTGCTTCTACGCAAAAGCTTTTTTCGCTTTCTACAATTCATTGGACATCTTTTCAACGGAAATTTACCACCCGGACAAAACTCATATCTTTTTTACGGAACTTTTCTTTCACTGCATGTTTTAATAATATTTTTCATATATGTTTCAAATATTTGAACTTTGTTTTTTTCGAAAGCATACTTATCTATCTGTATTTCTCCTCTGATGATAAGATCTCGATCTTTGAAAAGCCTTGGCTTAAGGAAAGAATAATAAATACTAGTTTATTACTGAATACACCATTGAACAATTGAAATTTGAAATAAATTTGGACAATCGTCGCATATTTATCACTCTTTTTTCTTCTATCTCTATATATGTATCTATATATATATTTATAAACTTATATATATATATAAAATCATTATAGAAACCATTACATACTTGGGTGATAAAATCCGTACATATTTCTGCAAAGAGCGTCTTGGCCCAGTGGTAAAACGATGGATAATAGACATCAACATCGAGGGTTCGATCTCTGTGTAAGTTAGCCATGCTGATGACGGCTGTGAGCCAGAAACACGTGTCCATGGATACCTTTTATGTAGGTAAAAAATAATATATATATATAAAAAAAAAATACGACCTTTGAAATTAGGCCGACTAATAATGCAGTTTTTCTGCATCTTAAGCACTTGAAACAATTAAAAATAATAGTAAGCTCAATTACATCGAATTGAAAATCACCTATGATAGAAATTATGATATATATATATATATATATATATATGTATAGTAATCTACGAAAATATATTAATTGCAATTAAGCTACACAGAGGCTACCGGAGGTTCAGGCTAAAATTGATTTTAGTTTGACAATTCCCCCGGGGATGAAACGCGAGAGCCTCTGTATAGCTTAATTGTCATAAATATTTTCATAACTTACTACCTAGCTCTACTTACGTATCTAGCACTGTTGAAGTAAATACTGAAAATTATATATATATATATATATATATATATATATATATATATATATATATATATATATATATATAAGTTATTCACTTGGTAAAGATTTATATATATATATATATATATATATATATATATATATATATATATATATATATATAACTCGACGTTGAAGGATAGTTGACTAAACACTAGTAATGTTGTATATGTATTTAAATGGACAATGCGAGAAAGTGTCTAACAAAACAATACACATATTGGCATGATTAGGACTAGTATCTCTCGTCGTCTTACATGTATCCTCACCTCCCCGTTACCTCTATTTACCAATACTTAGTAGAACATAACACCCCAAAAAAGATTTCAGGGACATTTTTGTCAAAAACACTGCCATCCTCGCTGTCTCAAATTGCAACCTGTGCCTCCCCATAATTGAAGCCTTACTCATTCAAGCAAAGAAACTCATCATCAATCAAGCTCAATATGAGTGAGGAGAAGGCATACTGAAATGCCTTTAATATATTATATACAAATAGTATTAATCGAGTTTCTCAATAAATTACCCAGCTTTTGTTTGCATTACTCTTCACGTGCCTGATGAATACTCATGGGACTCGAACACGTTAGCAGTTCTGGCGAGTTCATGTTCACACTCGAACAGAACATCAGATCATTAGTCCGTCAACATAAAAAAAATGGATCAGAAAAGAAACAACCAGGAATTGTTTCTGTTGTTTAATCAAACAGGTATCAATGAAGAAATGCTGCCTAATTATACAAATATATAAATATATACGTATGTATATATATATAAATATACATATATACATATATATATATATATGTATATATGCATATATATATATAGTTATATATATATTAACATATATATATAAACATATATATATATGTTAACATAAATGTATATATATATTAACATATATATATATATATATATATATATATAAATACATGTATATATATATATTAACATATATATATATATTAACATATATATATAAATATATATATATATATTAACATATATATATATATGTTTACATATATATATATATATATATTTACATATATATACACATATACATATATATATATATATATATATATATTATATATATGTATATATATTGTGTATAAGTGAATAATTTTGGTAAGAAATGTAGTAAGAGAGCTCAATGTAGAAAACAGAAAAAAAGAATAGAATAGTGAAAGAAAAAAATTCACATACACATTGCAACTGTCAGCATTTATAATTTATTTTGACTTCCCAGTCTTCTCAGAATGCTAACGCAACAGTTACATATTAGAAAATGACGGAAAAAAGAAATATTCACTAGCCAAAAAAGAAATATTATAGGTAAAAAGAGGGGCGATAAAAAGGGGGACAAGCAACATAATTAAAAGTCATAAAAAAGAAGAGGATGGAAATATGAAGAGGTCAGATAATATCTATGTATTTCCCTTTTCTCCGGCCAAGACCTAATAGAAAATAATAAAAATCATGAAAGAAAGAAAACCGCAACAATGAGTTTCTTAAAAACCATTCACTGATGACAATCACGACGATCGATAGGGCTAGAAATGGCCGAAATAAGAATCTTCCGAGCAATATTATACCAACTACTACCGGAGACCAGAAAGCTTTCTCGCATTCAACCAAACCTGTATATATATATATATATATATATATATATATATATATATATATATATATATATATATATATATATGAGGTTAATACTACAGAAGATATAAGAATCAACTAATATCTTCAATTAGTGGACATTCAGATAAGAATATACTGGATAGAGCATTAATAGCAATAGATAAACTGAAAGATTTACTCATGAATTAAGGATTCGTACCTCATTTTATTATTTCACTTTATCTATTGCTATATATATATATATATATATATATATATATATATATATATATATATAGCTAATATATTACCTTCGTAAAACGTCGTTCCGAGCTTTCGGCTCTCATCAGCGCAGGGAAATGGCAATCTCAGACGGTCACAGGACGCACACCCAGAAAACAGGAACAACTTGAATCAGTGACTATTGAAACATATACATGTAAACACATGTATTATCTAAAAGTATTCTTACGTTGTTCGCTCGCCTAATCCCATTAGGGTGTTTAGGTTACAACTGATTCATGGGTTTGTTAAAATTGATATATGTCAGCAAAAAGATCACAATATTCTGATATGGAAATGAATCCCAGTTTTAAACTTCCTTTTGTTTGATGGAGTCAACTTCGAACTTCTACGCTGTTCATCATTTTCTAGTTTTTCTAACCACGATACTTTTTAAAGATAAATAATTATATACTTCTGGACTTATGGTCTATGCACGAAATGCAATGTTAGTTTCCGTTTCAAATCTTAAAGGAACAGAAAATGAAAGTGTGAGCTCGAAAAACCTTAAACTGCTAAATGATCACTGAAAACTACATTATTGATGGTTCTCTCAAGCGCGCAATTTATAACCGAATATGAAAAATGAGACGATACTGCTGCGTGAAAGTTATGTAACAATCATTGTTGTTTTAATGTACGTGAGGGTAAACGACGCGTTAATAAACGTGTCATGTTTGCGCCAATCTATTGCGATAAGCAAAGGGATTAGAACACGTTCCAAGTGTTAACGGACAAAGAAAATCCGGTCGAGGCATCTACGACATCTAATGTCTCTATCTTAAACATCCGGGACAGTGAAAGCAAGATTTGCGGAATGAGGCAAATCATTGTTTTGCACGGGAAGAAATAGGAATAAATTTCGCGTATTAAAAAAATGTAGTTAAATAAATTGTTTCTGATTTAATAAAAATACAAAAACATAGACTATTTGCATCACAAGTTTACTGCATTTGATTGTGTTGAGATACACGTTAGAAAGAAAGCGCTGTTACTTTGAGTGCGTATGTAAGTACGGACTGAACACTTTATTTCTGCTGTGCCTGCTGCAAACTCAGCTGATTTTCTTTAACATCAAATTTTTGCCATTCGATATTCTGACGAAACTTTTAAAGACCATTATTTACAGTTAAACGCTTTTTATATGTTTGTGTGTTCTGTATACGGTATTGTTAAGGTCAAGGTTCAAGTAGTGTACTCATCACTTTTCAGCCTTACAGTTATTGAACACCGTATTCTGTTTTTCCATATTATATTGTTTGTTTTCGTGCCATACATATAGACAAAGAAACCGCTTTCATAATGTGTGACTCTACTCGGATAGTTGATATTACTATATGTAATTAACCCCAAAATACTATTGACATTTGTTAGACTATTCGTTTCAGCGACTAATTATCTTTTGGTGACTCCGTCTTTGCTAAAAGGTTTGTTCATATCTTGTGTTTCCTTTATCGTATATAAATATGACCTGACCCCTGACCCGTTTGCTCAAAGTGGTTTGATGCCCATAAGGGTATGCATTACATTGCTAAAGTTGAATATATATATTATATATATATATATATATATATATATATATATATATATATATATATATATATATATATATATGTATATATGTATATATATATGTATATATTTATTTATTCTGGTACATAAAGATTAGAACAACATTCGTACGTCTGTTTCAAGCACGGAAAGGCTTAGCCATCCGGCTCTCCTCAGCTTCTGTTGTTATATATATATATATATATATATATATATATATATATATATATATATATATATATATATATATATATATATATATATAGATAGATATATGCATTAATATGCATTTTATACATGAAGATTTATAGAGATTACGTAAGCAGGAAACCTCAAGGTATGTAGGTAATAAATAATTAATATTTATTCATAAATATAATTGTAAAGCCCCCTTTACCAAGGCTGGACACTCTGAGTGAATTTAATAACTAGCAGTACTACTAGCTTCATTGCGAGATCCAACACGATTTGTTGTTCTTGTCGATCCCTCTATGCCGCTTGATGTGAATTGTCGCCGGCTTAGTATTTACATAGTTAAATTCCTCCTAACTCATAAGCTAATTTCTGGTGGGCGACTGGAAAACGCTCCTGACTGCGAAACAGTGGCTGTTAGTGATCAGAGTTCGCGCCCGTCTATCGTCGTAAATTAGCTTTCTACACTGAAAATTGTGTCAGCGTGAAACATCGGTATAAGTAGGAAATGAACATTTTTTTTAAAATAAATATGTTTATATCATATATACATATAATATATATATATATATATATATATATAATTATTATTTAAAGTATCCACATAAAATATTATAATGGGATTGTATATTTTATGTATCAATTTACAGTATTTCCTTTAACAATGTTCAATACGTGAGTTTAGCTAGGTAGTAATATTGCCATAAATATATTTTCATAACTTACTATACATATATATGAGACTGCGTATATATAAGGGTTTACTTATGTCGGTGAAGGTGTTAATATGTGAATATATATCTATGTATCTATATGGAAAGCTTCATGTGAGTGTAGGCGGTTTTATAAGTTATATAAATTTACGAATTTAATAAAACATAATTTATGTTAATACTTACTGAACATCATCTATTATTTACATTTGGGTTTCCATCTAAATTACCATCATTTTAATTTTTACAAATTCAATACATTTATATTATTTTACTGATACATTTTGTAAAAACCTCCTAAATATTTCTATTTTTATTGGATTTAATAAAGTTATAATCGATCATGATTTGCTAATAATTTTGGAATTATCTGCCCTGGGGTGTAACATGTATTTTACTTGATACGTATGTCGATATCGAAGTTATTTCCGGCTCTACGAACGTCATCTAAAGGTCAATTTCTTAGAATTTAAAAGTTATTTTACTGAGTTTGCTTTGATTTCTGATGAACTTATCCAGGAAACTATTTTGATACCATTCGAGATTTTTGGGACATTTTGATATGTGATTTCTTGTCTGTAAAATTATATCTTGGATTCTGTTTCCTCCATATTGCCATTGCTTTTTTCTGCTATTTATCTAACACCTATTTACTAAGATATAGTGTAACGTTCTCCTGCTAATCTACTCTGATGACTAGGTTTGTCCTAATGTTAAGATTTCTTGTGCTTCGAAATTAACGTTACATCACATAATTATATGGCTTATCTGTCATTTAATAGATTCTCATTTTGATTGCCACAGACGAAGGTCATCCCTGCAAGGATGCAATTTCCGTTTGTGGGCACGTAAATGGTTCAGCAGCTACGACCTATTTTGCAAGTCTTGCACTGCATATATTACATGCAATCCTACTTGGTACTGATTTAGCATAGCTGTATTCTACTTATATTTGACCTCTGAGTATTGTGTTGCATTTTCCTTCGGTCGAAGTTCTCAGTAATCAAGCGCCCCCTTCCTAGTGCTAACAATTGATAGCTATATGATATACATAGATACTCGAATATTTCATCAATTTTCTCTATTACCTGTCAAACATTAGGTTAGTAAATAAGTTTAGAATATTAATATTCCTCTCCCCAATAAACCTGTTAACTATGTCATAGTGTATATGTCTTGTGGTCTGTTGGACTTAGCGGATTTCAAGACAATAATCAATCAAGTCTGGTGGACTATCCAGCAATGTGGTGTTACCTGAGGTAACTTTACTTGTAAAAAGCGCACCATTCATAGTATGAGTCATTGTATAGTCGTGTCGAGGGGATTTTACTTGAGCTTCGAATACTATGTTATTTTGAATATTTAGTCAGAGGTTACTTCTTGTGTCCGTCATGGGAGTTCATGTGACTAAGAAGACTAGCCGTTTACAGACATAGCCTGCCACATAAAACAGGCAAACAGTTGCCCTGCAGTGTTCCTGGAACTTTCGGCATTGTCTGCTTAAACAGGACCCGTTGCATAATTGAATACTCTATTTGCATAGTTCTCAAATTTACGACAGCCGTTAATGCGCCGTTTTCCCTTGTGTCTTGGACGCTTTTTATACTGCAGTCGTCTATATATGAGATGTTTAAGGAGCAGATCAGCGTCTGTCCTACACAGGTGCCTCGTCCAGTGAATCTGATTTTGATTAACAGATACAGTTTTTACTAGTTTATACTGAAGATCCTAGTGAAGAAACGTTTTAATATATCGGCACTGAGTATTGATTTACTCCTCTCCAGGAGTTAGGCACAAAGCCAGTTTTTATCTTACTCCCACAAGTAAGATGTAACCCAAGGTCGGGTCGGGAAAGTGGGGTTTAAAAATTGCGTGGGCAGCCCTGTCGACATTCCCCGTTAGGGTCGCCTCAGGCAGTAAGCAATAAACTTACTCCTCCCCAAAGAAGCGACTCGAAGCCTGGGAAGGTGGACCTCCCAGAACTGCACAGGACGAACCCATATACCGGTGTAAATCAAGCCCCGAAGGCTAAGAAAATACCAGTCTATGGGGTGCAGTATCCATTGGAACAGATACTACACTTTGATCTTAGCCAAAAGGCCAAGAGACAAGACGAATTATTCGTATGCACGTAGCTTTATTTTGATGGCAATACTAATGTCTTATAAAATACGCTTTGCCAGCTTATCAAAGGCGTTGCCAGCATTTTCGAACCCGAGCAAACTTTTGAAATGTAGAGATACATCTTGAAGAGTAGATGGACACAACCTAATTTAGTCTATTTTACGCAGATGTTTGTTTTATTACTAAAGCCCTTGTTGTGCGGTTAGAATTATGATAGTTTTCTGTGGATTGATTGTGAGTCTAAAAGTGGTACCCGCTCGGAAGAAATCCATTATAACATCTATCTTCTTATCAGTGTGAACAACGAAGTCTGCATCACTGTCATGATTGAGCTTTGGCACGAGGGGTAGGTATGTCTTTGATTTTACATTAAATCGAACGAGGTTTAAGATCATATCGGTGACTAGTTAACGTATGTAAAAATCACCTGGACAGTATAGGAAAGAGAGTCATCGCAAATTATATCAAGAACAATCCCGGTTCAAGTGTGTCACCCTGTTTGACGCCGTTATCGACACCTATATGTTAAGAGACAACACCGCGTAAATTAAAAGAAATTAGAAGTCTAGGGATCGGTATTATTGACTAAATATGAAGTATGTGGTTGTCTTGACCTTAGAGAATAGATTGTGTTTCTGAATTAAATTACCTCTAAGTAATCAATATATTTTAATACATTTCACGAACGTTTGCCCGACATTATAGAGTAAATGATTTATGAAATATTTGAGTTGAATTGATAATATAGTTATAAAAAATGCCACGAAAGATCACAACACCAAATAATAATAATAATAATAATAATATTCATTATTTTATTTAATAGTTTAATAATTAAAAGGTAAAACAAACAATGATAGAAGTTCAAGGAGAATTTTTATAAGTTACTATTAATAAGAATGAGTATATGAGATAAAGAATTTTCCGGAACAAGAGACTATAATTGACACGGACTAGTCCCACATAAGTCTATGGATAATGAAAAGTACTGCTAAAAACTTTATGAAGTATAAAAGCTTATCTAAAGCAAAGTCTAGTAATACTAAATCCTAATGATAAAGCAAACTAAAAGAGGCTCCTTTTACAAACTCAGGCCTATCATATTTCTACCACGTTATGTCTTTCTCGTCGGCCACTGTTAGAGGATGCTGTCCAGACCTCTGCTCCATATCGAATACGTGATATACAATATCTGGAAAGAGTTCAAAGACTGGCTGCTCGAATGGTGCAGTGTCAGTTTTATTTGCACAATGAAAGCTGACTCAAGAAACTTAACCTTTTCCTACTTAAGCGCCAACGATTACGCGGTGATCTGATTTTGGCCTACAATCTCTTCAATGATCAACAGAATATACCTCATGACGTATCATTCACTTCCTCACAGTCAAAACGTTCAACGCGAAAAACGCAATAAACTATTTCACCACCGATTTCAGTTTGAACCAGAGAAGGGGTGACTTCTAAATCAGGATCCCTGGACCTTGGAATTCTCTCCCAAGAGTTGTTATAAATGCGCCAACAACGCATGACTTAGAGCCGAATTCGGACAGGTGGTGAGCTACCGTATCCTCTTCTGTGTAAATGTCTATCACTCTTTCCTTACGTGGAAACTGGAACATGCTTATTTTATTTTTTTGTCAAATTAATTTAATTGAATACAATCAATAAATAATAAAGACTAATATCCAAAAATTCTATAATTGATGAGGCCTTGTCTAAGAAAAGTCTGTAAACCATCTAGACGTATACTAAAAAATGTCTATTAATTCCATAAACTACTCCTTAGAAAACGTTTATAAATGATAAAGAACGGCCATTAGATAATATATATCTAGTATTATATAAAGTATATTAAAACTCTAGAAATGATGAAGACTAGTCTTGAGAAAGTCTTGCTATTATATAAACGAATCTTAAAAAAAGTCTATAACTGATAAAGTATTGCCCTTAGAAAAGGTCTGTTAATTATGTAACCTTGTTATAAAAAGAAATGGGTTCTTGCTTAAGAGTAATCTCAATAATAATGTTGTAAATGATAACAATTAATCTTAATGAAATGTTTAGAAATCGTGTAGACTGATCTTAATATCATCTGCATATGATAAGGTTTCGTCTTGAAAATGTTTACAAACAATGGAAACAAGCCCGATTAAAATCTATGAATGGTGAAGACTTGTAAAACATTTTTAAAATGTATGAATTAGAAGGGTAGCTCTAAGTAAAGATTTATAAATGATGAGGACTAGTCCGTAGAAAAGTCCATGAATGATAAAGACTTTTCCTAAGAAAAAGTCAATAAATAATAAGGACTAGTTCTACTAAAAAGAGTATTGTGAGATAAAGAATAGTCTTAGAAAACATCAACAGATGATGAAGAATACCCCTGACAAAGTTCTATAAATGATGGGAAGTAACATGAGGGAAATATAGATGAGAACTATCTTTTTAAACGCTGTAAATAAATTAGATTTAGAAATATAGGTCATTCATTTTGATGTATTTGTGGGTCAGAATTATCAAAATTGATAATAGAGTAATTTATTACTTAATTGGTCCCCCGATAGATAAAATCGGGGGACTTATGTTTTGAGGCATTTCCGTCCGTCCGTCCGTCCGTCTGGATTTTTCTCCGCAACCATCCATTGAATTTCTTTGAAAGTTTGCATGAAGTTGTAACTTTTGTCAGGTTAGAAAGTGACATTCTCCGATTTT
The DNA here is from genome assembly GCA_963556195.1 of Sepiola atlantica. NCBI lineage: Eukaryota > Metazoa > Mollusca > Cephalopoda > Sepiida > Sepiolidae > Sepiola > Sepiola atlantica. Next base: position 195,265,466 of record OY744519.1, on the reverse strand, counting down.
TGAAAAAAAATCTGGTTAGCCACCCAGGGGGTCAAAAAGCCCCGAAATGGCTAAAAATGACATTTTTTGCCCCATAACTTTTCATCCATCCATTCAATTTCTCTGAAACTTGGCCAAAATGTGGAGGCAATTGTTCCTAATAGAAAATAAGTATCGAAGACCTTGGAAAAAATCTGGTTCGCGCCCCCAGGGGGTCAAAGGGGGGGAGGTCAAACATGCCCCAAATTGCCCAAATATATTGCATTTTACACTCGTCACATCAAGTCACATACAGAGGGGGACCACGCATGAGCGGCTTGTTTCCCTTTTATTTGATTAATTTCGGAATAAAATTCCATCATCAGTTGACCAGTATATTGAAATTAAAAATAGGAGCCTTTATCAATGCAAGATTAATTTAAATTGAAAAATACTGGTCAACTCTTATGATGGAATTTTATTCTGATATTAATAAGATTAAAGTAAAAGTTACTTTTTATACATTGATAAAGGCTTCTAGTTTTAATTTCAATAAATAAGGTTTAGTCAAGGGAAAAAGCCAATAGTTGTTAAGTACTACTCGAAAAAAAATCCTAAAAATGTTAAGGAATTGTGATAACAGAGTACATCTATAAATGATGAATAATATGGGTTCCGAAAATATTCTAAATATATGCTCCTCAGTATTCTAAGCTGTTGTCACGTGAATGCAATTTAACGATGCACATATATTGTTTATAGAGTAATATTAACGACATGCGCCAAAAAGAGTTCCATTTTCCGAACCTGCTTTGCCATAAACGTGTTACTTTTATTAGCTGGTACCGTCGACATTAAAATAAACAATGGAGTCTGCAATGTAAATTTCCAATTTTTATTATTAACGTCTAACAATATGACCGTACTTGATGGCCACCTCTTGAAATCGGCGATAATTTTGTCTCAATTTGTTGGCAGTTATTTTCCCCTCGGACATATTCTCAGCTCATAAAAAATGGGTGATGAAATGTAATATGGTTTACAACACGATAAAAGTAAAACTGTTTACTGAGACCTGTTCGACTTCACCAGATAGCAAAGTAAAACAAAGAAGAATATTTGTTTAGAAAAAAAAATACCCGTCTCGAAATGAGTTTGAATATGTGAGCCAATGAAAACTGCAATTTTTACGAGGACTGTAATCAATTGATTTATTGAAAGCATTTCCTTAAACACCCGTTGTATGTATATATATATATATATATATATATATATATATATATATATATAGTGAGAGAGAGAGAGAGAGAGAGAGAGAGAGAGAGAGTCAGGTAATTCAGGTAATGATTAAAGCGGGATTATTAGGGGCTTAATAGATAAGCTCTAAGATACCAGAAGTTATTAATGGTTAAAGAAACATAATTAAGTAAAGTTGATCATACATATATGAAATTATATATATATATATATATATATATATATATATATATATATATATATATATAGATGTACACACACATATATATATATATATATATATATATATGTATATATATATATATATATATATATATATATATATATATATATATATATATATATATATATATATATATATATATATACGTCCCTTTTAAGTAAAATCGAAAGTTAAGCACTGTCGGAAAATCTCAAAATAATTATTCACCTAAAAGAATTAGTTCAACGCTCTCACTCCTACGAATTCTTAGATGGCTATGCTCGCCGCTTTAACTGTAGACATAAGTAAATTTCTCCATTATTACCTGACGATCTCTCGTGGTCTAATGGGAATAGGTGAACACGTACACATTCACGGTGTATCTGTGACCCGGTGCGCCTCCTTTGATTGTATGAGATTCTTTTTTCCCTGTGGTGATGAGAGCTATTCGCTCGAAACAGCGTCGTACGTAGGTACAATATTAAAGCTAATTCTATATCATATATATATATATATATATATATATATATATATATATATATATATATATAGAGAGAGAGAGAGAGAGAGATATATAGATATAGATATAGATATAGATCTATAGATATATATAGATACATAGATAGATAGATAGATAGAGAGAGAGTGAGAGAGAGAGAGAGAGAGAGAGACAGACAGACAGACAGACAGACAGACAGACAAAGCCAGTGTGAAGATAGGTAAAAATAATTACTGGAACATGATAGTTTTTCACCGGGGTATGGTCCCTCACAAAGATTAAAGCAAAAGTAAAATACTGTTAAACCTTGCGTATAGAATACTTATTCAGATTTTGATCGACCATACGTGATTTTCAATCATACGTGAGTTTATTCCTACAAAATGTAACAGATTTAAGGCTTACACTGAATGGGTCTTCATTGAGCATTTTAAGTCATGCAATCTAGCTTAATTAGAGTCTACACATTATTGGTAAAATACAATGCAATTCTTAAATATTTGGATTTTCAAACAAGAGGATATGTTAAGTCTATATTTGAGCCACAAAATTCCTTAAATACTAAAATAAATGAACTTTTGTAAGTATTTATTAATTGACATTTTACACATATATTTGTAACATAATTTTGTTTCAATGCGAGTCCACCCCGTGTTACTATAGTGGCATGAAACAAAATAAGTATAGCCTTGTTTAACCACACTAACGTTTTACAACTTAGTTCATGAATTCATAATTGAAGATTCAATCCTCTACATAAGAAATCTTAAAAAAAAAACATTTTAGTAACATTATTGTAGTTGCATTGAGTTTAATATTAGTAAAGGAATTGGTGCAAAACTGTTCTCTCCAGTGAATTTATATTTTCTATTTGGTCAAATGTTCTAATAAACTGTTGGGTTTAATAATAAAAAAATATATTAATACATTTTTAATATGTATCACTAGTACTTATGATTAGTTGTCTAATCTTCGTCAGGTAGCCAAAAAACAATGAAAAAAAAGCAGGAGGAAATGAAGGGAATGTCAAAGAATAACCGATAACGCCGTATGCGACGTCGTTAAACGGCCACTAAAAATACGTGTCCATTCTGAAAAAGATCTTTACAATGTATCTCTCAGGAACGACATAGTTATATATATATATATATATATATATATATATATATATATATATATATATGAAGCAATCCAACAAACGATATAAGCGTCAACTAATATCTTATAATTAGTGAAACATCCGGATACAAACTGAAGCTCAATATACTGGATAGAGCATTAATATTATAATATAAAATGAAGTAATAAAATAAGGTGTCAATCAAATTTTATTGGAATTCAAAATTCAAGCAAAGTATCTTAAAGTCCTTAGCTCATGAGTTTTAAAAGATAATTCTTCTCTTCAGAGGACCATTACCGCCGTTATAACACTACTGGTAATAAAATTAAAATTACTTACTCCCTTTTCTCTTAACCTCTTCTTAACCCCTTTCTCTTTTGACATAGGATTTTCTCATTTGACCCAGACAATTAATATCCAATCTAGGTGGGTCGGGTCTGTATTTTGCTTTCTTCGTTAAGTTTATCAAGCGGGCTGAAACGGGATGTTCTTTATCCGCATTTATTAAAACAAACACATAACTTCACTTTAATATCGCCTTCTATTCGTTAAATATTTGTCCTATCTGATTGAATCGCTGGCAGGCGAATATTAATTATCTGTTCGCTCTGGTTGCAAGATACGATTGGGATTCAATATTATTTTTGCTCAATTCGGATTTAACGAACTCTCTAATTGAACAACGAACTTTGATTTGATTTGAGTTGCCCATATCAGGATTTTGGAATTTTAAGTGAGTTTATTGAACTTTCTATATTATTTGGTTTGATTTATCTATCGTTGTAATAATTAACATAAACATTGGATACTTTTCACTTCATCGATTATTGACAAATTTCGCGACGTGATAACTTTGTCAGCTCCTTCAATTTCTCGTATTTTGACTGCTATTTATAACGTGGACTAGTCTTCAGTCAACCCCCTGGATGTCTTTCCTGATTATGTTTTTCAAATTGTATGACCTGGATGTATTGTATGGATTCAACAAACAAGTATGTTTTTGGGTTGATATATTTGATGTTATGTATTTTTATGTATTTGTGTATATATTTTTATATATTTTCAAAGTTTAATTTTATTACCAGTAGTGTTATAACTGCGGTAATGGTCATCTCAAGAGAAGGATTATCTTTGAAAACTTATGAGCTAAGGACATTAAGATACTTTGCTTGAACTTTGAATTCTAATAAAATTTGATTGACACCTTATTTTATTACTTCATTTTATATTATAATATATATATATATATATATATATATATATATATATATATATATATATATATATATATATATGTATATATATATATGCAAGTCTGGTTCAATTCCACGGTATTTTAGCGTTTTTTAAAATACCCTTAGCCATGTTCCCGGTGCGGCGAGCCAGCTTTCAGGTGTCCTGAGAGATTAGTATAGTAAAGCTCAAGAGGTTGTAATTCAAACCGTCTCATGCACTTTATCCTGATTGTCATTACGAGTAGGCTTTTTTATGGAAACTTGTTGTTGTGATTTTTGTCATTTTCTCTAAAGTGTTTGCAGTAGGGGAAAGAGGGGGAAAGGAGAAACAAAGAGGGATAAGGCATTGCTTATTTTTGTATTCGTGTAATTATATATTATGTTTAGTTACATTATTTTATCTAGTTATTTAATTATTGTTTTTTTTTGTATATTTATTTATTATTTTCAATCATAAAATACGTTTAGTATTTTAGTGCTGGTATTAGAATCTATTTTTTCATATTGTTTTGTTTCTGATTATATACATTTTGCTTCTAGTATTTCTAGTCGATGCATGGATTTTTTTTCCTGAAAAATGTAAGGGGTTCCATTTTCTACTTTACACAAGTAAATGTGTAAACAAATATACGCTGCTTTAATTTCCAAGTATATATATATATATATATCTATATATATATATATAGAGAGAGAGAGAGTGAGAGAGAGAGAGAGAGTGAAAGAGAGTGAGAGAGAGTGATAAATATATATATATATAGAGAGAGAGAGAGAAAGATATATATATATATATAGACAGAGAATGAGAGAGAATTTAGAAAAAAAACATAAAACGTTATTTCTTTATATATATTTTGAAATTAATAACATATTTTTTCATATATATTTGTCTGTGATATTTGCTGGCTAACAGCCTTATCACAGAGTAATTCCTTTTCTTTTTTACCTTTCATCTTGCTATTTTTCAAAAATCGCCAGAAAATCTCTTTGTGGTCCCGAAAGAATATTTAACGTCTGATGGTTTTGAAATTTGATGTGTATAAAGCGCGGTTTACCCATATTTGAATAGAAGATTAATCACACATTCTTAGGAAAACGTTTTTGGAATTGTATTATTGAATTTAGAAAAACTAAAAAAAACGTTATTTTATATTTATATATATTTATTAAATAAATGAAATATTTTTTTCTAATAAATATACATGTGGCTAGACATATATTTCTTTAAAATAATGTTATTAATTTAACAAATATATATATAAAATAACGTTGCTACGTTTGCTCTGACTCCTGCAGTGCCTGCTCCGGCGGCACCTGCCCCAGCTCCTGCCTGCAGCGCATGTCTCTTCCTGTGGCTCTAGCACCAGCTCCTTGCTGCGGCTCTTGAACCAGCTCCTTCTAGCAGCGCCTGCTCCATCTCCTTCCAACGGCTCCAGTTTGTTTCTTAAGCACCAGAAACAACTGTTCTAACTCATGTTTCTGTTTATCAAGCCCCTGCCAACGTTCACGCAGACCGGACCTACATGACGCATCTCAATACCCTTAAAAAAATCATTAGATTTCGGGTGACGTCATCCCATGCTGTGCAGGTTGCAGTAATGCCACTTCAGCCTCCCTGCTTCCAGCAACACCACTTCAACTTTCCTGCTTTCAGGGGCAACGTTCCAGCCTTTCATGCTTACGGTGACGTCATTCCTGTCTTTCATGTTTTCCTGCTCACAGAGACATCATCACCTATCAACTTTCTCACGTTCTTCCATGTCGTATGTATGGTTCAATTAATAGATCGATTGTTGTACACTGTTTATTCGCGTTAGTCTTCTTTTCTTTGCCCATTGCAGTACGTTCTCCTGTCTCTTTGTTATAAGACCAATCACCCAAGGTACCGACCCCTGCGACAGAATCAAAACCGTGTTTTTCTCTATGTTACCTTAATCGAAAGGGCAAACACGGTTTGCATACAGGAGGGATTCTATGTAAGTACACTTTATTTGTATAAAAAACACATTGAAACGAAACGAAACGAAATGAAACGAAAATTCCACACATTTAAATTATCCGAACGAAAACATTTTAATAGTGTATTTTATTAAAAAGTTGTATTTTTTCAAAATGTTAAGTTTCACATAGGTCACAGTTCGATTCAATTTCTGCTGAAGCGCACAGACTTATTTTGTATTCAACAAAAAGTTTGACTTGTAAGGGAATGTTATGTTGTGTTTTATTTTAGAATATTCTCTGAATTTAAATGACTTAAAATATGTATCTATATCTAAGTTTATCGAATATTTTGAATAAAAACATTCCAATTATAAGAATTTGAGTACAAAAGAAACAAATCAGTTTTTTTTCTCACAGGAGTACCAGGGTTATAGAAACAAATATATATATATTTGAAGATCACCTATTGTACATTTGGCCGGGTTTTTCATTCATGAGTTTTTGCAAACAAGTTTTCGTTCAAAAATGTTTTATTATAAAATTTATCGTCGGGAATTTTCGATAATTTGACAGAATCACTTCCGTCTCTAACGCTTTCTGGGGGGTTTTCTTAGGGGGGGGGGATTATTTTTCATAGAAGCACTCTCACCTCCACACACAGTTTTAAGGTATTTCTACAGAATCTAAACCGAACTGTTTGTTTACACAAACATAAATGTTAGGGGTTACTTCGGCAAACGTCGGTTTGGTAAAGCTCAAATAAAAATTAAGACCTGTTGAAAAATTGTTTTTCTTGTTTTTAGATGTTTCTAGAAAGTTACATGACAAAAGAAAACAAACGATATTTTCGCTTGAAATGCGTATTGATATATATGTTTATTGAGTATTTTGATTTTCTCATTATATTTACCTTATGAAAGTGAAGCCATCGCTTGTTTAAAATGTACTAAAAACAATCGTCGCAGTGAAAGCAAAAAAAGCTTTACTCTGCTCTGATACATAAACAGAAATTGGCATTTGACATGACGCGAACGTAATTGTAAGAATTTAGAGTTGGTTATCTGTTAAAAGTTGAAACTTCACCCGTATCGGTTTAAAAGTAGAATCAAGTCATAGAGGGTGGATTAAGCTAAAATAAATTACTAAAAAAGGTGAGTCAAAAAATAGAACTCAAAAACGTATCATTTGTTCTACCTGGTGGCTGTTGGAAAAAAAGAGATGTATTAAGTGTGGGTGAGTTGGAAAAAGTCCTATTTAAATCTTTAGTATTTTAGTTGGGGATAAACAATTTGATGTGTGTGAGTTGATGTTAAAATCGGGGAAAAATAAGATGACAAATTGACTTGGAAGAATAATTCGCCATCCAGATTTCACTTAAACAAGCATGTTACATAAACAAAACGGAATCACCATTCTTCCACGAAATAATAACTGCTCCACAACTAAAGAGATATGCAGTTTTATTTACGGGACCACAAGAACGAAATAAAAGTTGTTCAATGGGTGGATTAATGTTGACAAGACGAAATAAACTTGACATGGACGTCCCTGATTCGTTTACCTCTGACCCTATACAGAAGACAATACGACATATTGTTTGTGTGACATTAAGACTGAAACTAAATTGCGCTGTTCATGAAGTGGTTAGTTTTTCGCGTTAACACGATTCATCGCGTGTAAGTTTCATGAAGCATAGGCATGTTTCCTGTCCATGCAGTTAAGAGCCAAATCACAACCGTCACGTAGAGCGATACTAAATAGTTCGGGAATGCAACTGCTTCAGTATGTCAACCTTTCCATTGAATCGATTATATTACAGTGATAATTAGACGGAAATAAAGTAAGGTACTCAATTTGTTTACCACAAATGCTATTTCAAACTTCAGGACGACGTCATAAACAAATGTTATTTCAAAAGGCAGCACAAGAGACTACACAATGCTACTTCAGCTTTCGTCACAACAGTTTAACGAAAATGCTATTTCAAATTTACGCACGACAGACCGAAGAAACTGCTATTTTAGACTTCAGTGCGACAGATAAAACAAATGCTTTTTAAACTTTCAGACCAGCTAATAAGACTGCTATTGAAATAATTAATGCGACATATAAACAAAAGGCTATTTCAAAGTTTAGCCAAGTAAAGCGTACAAACTGCTATTTCAAACTTCAGCATGACAGACGTAATTAAATGCTAATTTAAACTTCCGCATGGAAGAAATAAAAAGAAGTTTTAATCTTTAAGCAAACATCAACTATAATAGTATTTCTAACTCTAGCACCACAGACACAACACACATTCTTTTTCAACCATCAGCAGGACAAGGCAGGGCAAATGCTATTTTAAATTTCAGCAGGAAAAATGCATTTCACACTTGTAGCATGATAGAATAATTAAAATGCTATTTGAAACTTCACTACAGCACATCGAAGACAACTGTATTAAAAACTTCAGATAAAAAAAGGCAGAAATATGTTTAAAACATCAGAAAAAGAGCAAATACATTTTATTTCAAACTTTAACACAACATGTCAACGAATATTATATTTTAACTTTAGAACAGGAAATAAAGAATACTATTTTCTTTTTCAGCGTAGACCAAAGCATTTTTAATGTTAAACTTAATGGTGGCACAACGTCTGGCATTAAAAGCTTCGTATAGTAGTTCTTAAGCGCATCTTAAATAAACATGACATTTTATTTAAAATTTTAAAACGTACGGATAGAAAATGAGATGCGAAGACGTATTTATTCTGGTAAAGCGTCGATGTAGAACAATATTAATTCTCTTACATTGTCGTTTCTTTTCTTATTAATCGATATTAAATCTACAGCAAAGACGAAAAATGAATGTGAACGTTGTCTGGCTTCTAATGGCGTCAAGATGTCTCCACCTGATTATGGTGCTACGGAACGCAGACAGAAAAACTGCAGGCGTTAGCATGAAAAATACGAAAACTTGGCGAAGTTTTTAAGAGTAAGCTTGATGTTAAATGGCATTTGACATCCAGAATTAAGTTAAATAAAGAATTCAATATGTTTAGGAGCACAGCCTATGCATTATATATATATATATATATATATATATATATATATAAAGATAAATGAAGGAAGACATAAATAGATGTACAGATGACAGATCTATTTAATTTCTGATTGTTAAATGCAAGGCGCACTCGATAAAAACAGGGTTTTTTTCTTTCCTTAAGTCAGGCTTTTCAAATATGTAAATCTTATCATCTGAGGAATGACATAGATTGATAAGTTGGCCGTGGAAAAGCCAAAATTCAAAATTTGAAAAAAAAATAAGAAACAATACAGATAATGGAATCTAAGAGTGGGCGTGTAAAAAGGTTATCAAAATATCGAGTCCGTCCAGTTCGTGAATGTCCGCTTATAAAGTGTCCGAGTACGAAAGATTTAAAGATGAAAAAAGGTATCTCGTGGAGTATATATATATATATATATATATATATATATATATATATATATGTATATATACATACATATATATATATATATATCCATGTATATATTTATATATACATATATATATATGTATATATATATATATATATATATATATTTATATATACATATATATATATATATACATATATATCCATGTATATATTTATATATATATATACATATAAGTATATGTATATATATATATATATATATATATATATATATATATGCATATACTTATATTATAGTTCAGTAGAGTACAACACTCATGGCATCATTAATATTCTGTAGTAATCATACTCCGAAACAATATATTATTGTCTTTATTTCAATGATATTTGAGAAATTCCAATTTAATATCACTTTCATAGCAGGGTATAACATTTACAAATATATTAGTATCATCGTCTACACATAATTTTTATCACTTTTTTATCAATTCGATATAAGCAATACACACAGGACATAATATATATTTAATGAGGTATTCCAATGTTTAAAGGAAGCAAGTTATAATTAAAATGTTTAATGATATATTTATAATAACATTTTATAATATATATAAATATATAAAATATGAGACTAAATTATAATTTTAGATACTTGAACCAATACTTAAATTATTAAAGCTCAATATACTGAATAGATCAATTATGAAAGTATAATAAAAGACAAGAGATACACATATTCGAAATGCAAATCTATTTCATATTCGGTTGTTCAATTCAAAGTGTACTCGATAAAAAAAACATATTTTTTTTTTAAAACGGAACAATATAAAGTAATTGAAAGTAATTGTACGTGCGTAAAAGTTCCATTACTTTATATTGTTTGGGTAAATCTGTCAAATTTAGAATTTTGGTTATTTCCCTGCTAAATTATTTTAATGGTGTCGTACCTGTACGAAGAACAAATGGACTCGTCCATTCATGATAAAATGCGAGAAGCATTCCAACTCCCAGATTTCTTCCACCACAGTACTATTCTGGCAGTCCAGAATACCACTTCTTATATATATATATACTTTTTCTCCAATAATATACTTTTGTTCCTGTAACACCGTGTGCTCGTGTAATTATTTCGGCCCCTAACAGGGTCACAATAATTATTTATCTATATAATTCCTCTGATGATAAAATTGTATATATATATATATATATATATATATATATATATATATATATATATATATATATATATATATATAGTCTCGGAATTTTCTCAACCATTAAAACTAAAAAAAAAAAAAAAAACCTTTAGTCTCAGGTCGTTCAGTGGAAAATGACTCATGTAAATCAATTTAGTTTTTACAGTTATTATATTAGTGTGTTTCTAACATTATTTAAGGGATCATCAGTTGTTTACCATGAAAAACTGTTTCGGGAATTTATATATATATATATATATATATATATATATATATATATATATATATATATATATATATATATATATATATACCTTTCCTGGCTCAAGGAGCTTAACTTCGCCGATTCAGACGTGAATTTATATGAATATAACTGCGAACACTAAGAAAAGAATATGTTTCCGTCCATTTTTAATTATTTAATTTCATACGTGGTTTTTATTTTAATTACATTGTGTTTAATTGACGTCATTTTCAAATATAATTACTCAATGACATGTATTACTGCATCCTAATGTGCCAATTTGTTATTTTCTAATTAACTAGCCCAAATATCGTCTAAATTGCAGCACATGCAGGTTACCATTTATTAGCACCTTTATATACATTATAATGACTAATATAAATAAAAGGATGTGGAAAGATTAATGAAGGTATAGTGGTAGAGAGTAAGGAAAGGGAAGAACATAAATTCCAATTCACGTTAAACAAATTTTCCACTTAATAAAGGTATACATATTAACACTTTAAAAACATGAAACTATTTCTTTAAAAAATAAAACATGCAATATAATCTCATTTCTTTTGTTTAATGTATTGCTTATGCTCATTTTGCCACATGCTTGAAAAAAAGTCCGTCAATTATCACAGTCTTGAGCAAGTCTGCCAGCTGACAAGTACGGCATGCAGTGCAACACCTGTTTCGGCTGACTCATCTCTTTGTCGTTCGCTCTTAAAATAACCTCATTATCATTAGTTTTGAATTTTTTATTTGTTTCTTTATCTTTTTTGTAGGGTGCGGTTTCATGGTAACACAACCTAACAATATGCCCACGTTACTCATTGTGTGGCTTAGAATACGTACCCCATAAGTTATAATAATAAGTTCATTAACCCACAAGTTTACAAGCATATGCATGTTGTTGACGCTCAAGGGTGTAACGACCAGTTGTAATGGGATAGTCTAATATAATTCCATAGTATTTAGTAGATCACTTCTTTTGTTATATTTTTGTACTTTGCTTATTGTAAACAAATCAGGTGGGTTCGAATTTGAGGAGCAGGTCCTCCAATTAAAGTTTACATATAAATGTTGTACTGACATTACTCATAATCTGTTCTAGAATAGATATTTTATAAATAATTATGATCGGTTCATTAGTTTTGGTGTTAGCCTTATATATATATATATATATATATATATATATATATATATATATATGAAAAGATGAAAAAATGAAATAATGCGACAGTATGACTTAAAGCTGGAAACAGCTGAAAGTCTGAGGACTCGTTTCGTCTAACTGGTGTGTAGGTTTTATCAAGAGTGGCATCTTTTGCTCTTGATAAAGCCCACGCAACAGTTGTCCGAAACGTTGAGTCTTCAGCTCATCCGCTGTTTTAGATAACCACATACAAAATACACCCCTCCCCCACACATAGACACACACACACACACACACACACACACACACATATATATATATATATATATATATATATATATATATATGTATATATACCCCCACATACATATATATATATGTATGTGGGGGTATATATATATATATATATATATATATATATATATATATATATATATATATATATATATATATATATATATTGATTTTTATATATATGCTAAATATTTCAAAAGAATAGTGTGCCTGTTTCTTACAGTTTACGTTAATATCAACTTTATAGGTTATGATGATTGGTTCATTAGTTTAAAAGTGAATCATTTTCCTAGAAAACTATACACATATACACATACTTAACTTCGTAAATATATTATCTAAAACCACTTTTTTTTCATCTGTTGTGTTTACACTACTTTCGTGTTTGTCATCTCAAGGCAAGTGTTGTTTTTCTGCCTTAAGTAGACAATTAATCGGCTCCAAATTTAATTCTATATATAAAAGAATGAAGAATCTTTCAGACTGCGTGTAAAGCGTCGTTAGTAGCAGGTTAATTTCAAAACCACGTGTTTACCTATACAAGTACAGCTAACGCTACAAGTAATAAACGCTGGTAGTGTCAGAATTATTTGTTAGAATTACGCCAAAGTCCACATGAAGAACATTTCGAGTGAAAAGTGTGCTTCATGGAGCAAAATAATGGCAACACTACTATTATTTCTGCCGGTACTGCTACTAATTGGAATACAAGATCTAATAAACATTGCAAATTCAGTTGGTAGAATGTTACTAAATTTCATTGTGAAGATCATTTGATAGAGATGTCAATATAAATATAGTACTACCACTACTACTACTACTACTACTACTACTACTACTACTACTACTACCTATCAAACTACCAAGACTGCTACTCCCACTACAAATACTACTACTAACAATTAAATTATAATATGAAAAATTGAGTATAATTTTACAAAACGTCGCTCATGAAGTGTCATTGGGACGACATGTTCTATGCTTAATGTCGCTTACAAATCGTTTTTTTTTATCTTTGGCTATTATTTTACCAATTAGACAGGTCAGACACAGCTTAAATACCGGAAACAGAGGAAAACTGCAATTGCGATTTATGACTATTAATTTATGATGTTTACTTGAGTTGTGGTTTCGCCCTCCTCAATATGCCGAATTTCCCATTGACTTTTAAACAATCAAAAACATTACTAGTGTTTTCATGGGCCAGCTGGAATGGTAGAGTTCAATTAATGAGAAATAACGACACGCCTATCAAAAAGCACATTGGAAATAAAAATGGACGGAAAATTGATTAGCTTGTCTTAGCTTATAAATATATTACAATTATAATTTCAAACCGTTCGTCTCTTATATGTTCGAAGAGGCCGTCACTAAACAAACAATTAAGCTATATATATCGACCAGCTGTGGTATCTATCCCAGTAAACGAGTTGTAATCATCAATGATAGTGAGTGCCTAAACTAAGAACCTAAAAAATATATATACATTGATAACAATTCGTGTAAAATAAAAAAAGTAGATATGACTTAACATATGCATGGAAACTCGTACAGGAGGACAAAACACGATGTAATACGAGGTGTAATGTGAATCTATAGCAAGTATTACATACAGAGTCAATCCCAAAATATAAACCCTTCATTAATCTTTAAGAAGACTCACCATCTTTTCTACAATAGCAAAATAGTTTGTACATATACATTTCTTGATGTCTAACCGTGAGAAATAATTTTAAAAAGGTTCGCCACCTTCCATTTTAATGCTTCTATTAACCTCAGCAGATCCCCCCCCCCCACATAGGCTAATGAGTTGCAACTGCAAAAGTCTACATCTGTAATAGGAGGCCTCCTCTCACTTTGGCGGATGGATAGCCACGACATGTGAAGGATGGTGTTCTCCTCTCAGCTAGTAATGGTTCCTATTTAATGTTACGCTCCTGATCGTACGATCGCACACGTGACAGTAGGTTGCTGCTCGTGTTTCTCTAGTACTCTTCTATAGTGTTGTTGTTATGTGTTCCTCTCTTACTAACGCGTCAAACGTACGAGGATCCGAATTATTAATGGCATAAAGCAGCTCAACTAAAGTACGTCTGGCCTCTCTCTCTCTCTCTCTCTCTCTCTCTCTCTCTCTCTCTCTGTGTAGTTCCTACTACTACTTGCGTCAGACTCCGGTTCTCTCCATTCAGCACTTTCTGTTAATGTTTCAGCTCTATTGCCTACTACTTGTGCTGAACTCAGATGTGGGAGTTGTATCCTACGTGCTATGGCATGCTATTTACGAACTACCGACTGTAAACTTATGCCTCGGGTGATACGACCTGGTCTGAATGTTAACGCGGAGCGTCCTTGTGTATTTTTCACCTGAACTGTGCCCTCCTCTTTATAATGTTTAGCGATGTTTTAGTGATGCGGATATGGAAAAAACACTGACCTCTTTCACTATGATCTCGTATGAGTGCAGCAAATTGGCGAGTTCTGAGGAAGCAAACACATCATCCTTCGGTGTAACGTTGTACGAATACACAACCTCCATAGCAAGGCATCTCTTTCATGCATCAATTTGTTTTACTGTCCTGTGACACATTTCTGTGGTAACATTTCGTCGTTGCCTGTATGTGACATGTGGTCGCTATTATACACACATTCATGAATGAACTTCCTTAATTGTTGAGTACATATGACAGTGTCTTTATCAGCATACATCTCGGCTGGGGGTACGTTAAAAATATTTATTCTAATTGCCGGGTCACATGTGCAGTAGGGTGTGTTTGTAGCGGTCGGCAAATTGAACCACAATCAATCAATGTAAGAAATGCAACGGTTGTAGCGCGTAATATCCATGCCCAGTCGGTTACATATTTCATAAACACTGAGCTTACCTTTGTCCCATCGCATTTGTGCTAGTTATATCGTCTAATATTCCTCAGAATTCCAAATAATTGTCTTTTTGCTGACTTAGACATAAAAAATATAATGTTCGTCTGCCTCTTGAATGCTCATTATTTTAACGAACTTTATTCAGTATTGTTGCAATCAGGTTACTTGTTGTAATAGCACTCGTTGTGTGTCCAATCTCTCTTTTTACATATTATGCCACCGCTGTGGAACCCCTGTCAGTTAGTCTGCTCGGTTCTGGTCAGTTCTTACTAGTGCTACATCACCCGAAATATTGTACACATTCACAAGTCACAAGTGAACTTATCGTGTCCAGTCTTTGTCGTAGGAGCAATCTCGCTTGCAGCCCAGGTGCTCAACTGAGATTTTTCCCTGAAGTCATGAGCCACCCAGTAGTACATCCACAGGGAGGGTTTTTTTATATGTAACACTTTGATTTCTATTTAAGCGTGGGTTGTAGTCCTTTAAGCACGGCATCCAGCTATGCCAGGTTTATATGTTGGCTATTCTGTGTTGGTCGCAACAACCATGCATCCCTTATGATAACTCAATCGCTGATTAAAACCATGGCCACAACCAGCGAGATTTCGTCAATCCACACATCCACTACATTTGTGGCCAGGGACCAGTTTCCCTGGAAGTGGTCATATATATGTACCCTGGCAAGTGTGTCTGCTGGATACGACGTTCAAAAGTCAACAGATTTGATCAACTCGGAACTTAGTTATGCCATTATATTTTGCTGTAGTCACCCTCTTAAGTTAATGAATTCCCTGGAGATTGTTTTGAGAGATATGCTGTTTGCGATAACATCACATAATCAATCTGATGACAAAGTCATTTTGTATGAGAAGTCCTCTTAGCACCACAGCCTCTCTTGATGAGACCATCATTAAAGTTGCTCCAAATATTATGTGTTCAACGTCATCGTGTATCATGCATTTTTTAGAGTTTTAATTATTTTAGTAGAGATTGTGGTAGTGTTTTCCGAAAGGAAACTTAAACTGGAGATACATTTCTGATACACATTTCGTTGGCAAGTTAATACCTCTGCACACAGTGTGATAAATAGTTGTACATCAAAAATTGCGAAACATCAACACATACAAAGACTATGAGGACATATCCTCCTTATATATATATATATATATATATATATATATATATATATATACATATATATATATATATATATATATATATATACACATATTCATATGTGTGTATGTATTTTCTGTCGTGTTACCACCAAAAAACTTTTCTTAATTGCAGCATGGCAAGACGGAATAAAGTTTAATATAAAAATCGGATGTATTAATGTTTATTATTTAAATAAAATACAACATATTACTTATATATTTTTTTAACTGGGAAATTAAAATTAATAGCTTTTTACAGCTGTGACTGAAACAGGTTTTCAGAAGGGTAGCCACATTACGTTTGTTTAAACAAAACCCTTGTATGGCCAGTTAATAGCATAATTTATTATTAAGCAGTATTATACAAACATAGTAAAGATGATCTGGATTCTTTTACTCTGTGGATACACAATTTACCCGGATTACTATATATATATATATATATATATATATATATATATATATATATATATATATATATATATATATATGTGTGTGTGTGTGTATATATATATATATATATATATATAAATATAGTGTGCAGGTTCGATATATTTCGATGTGAATACGTGTAAGAGAGCTCAATGTACATTCAAACAGGGCATGAATCAAATTTTAAAGAGTAATAAAACTAGACACACATTCGGGTTGTAAACATTATAATTTATTTTGACCTAGGTCAGTTTCACTTTATGAATGCGGTTAGTTTTACATCTGATTAGACCGATCTACGTCGTAATAAGTTATACTTTGTACAACCTCATTGTGTATCTAGTTGTTTTCAATTTTAAACTTGATATATATATATATATATATGTATATATATATATATATATATATATATATATATATATATATATATATATATATATATATATGTGTGTGTGTGTGTGTGTATGTGTGGGTGTGTGTGTGTGGGTTTGTGTGTGTGTGTGTGTGTGTGTGTGTGATATCCATAACTATACGCATAGCATGTGTAACTGAATAGTGACAGCCACGGTATGGGAGATTGTTCGACCCAGCTAATAACATAAAACACAGATTATAGATACATGGTATGGATTTATACATATTTATATATCTTTTTGTAACTAGATAAAAGTAATGTACGTATGTATGTATTCTTTGAAAAGTACCGCTTTTCATGTTGGTTTTATTAAAATTATTAAGATTTATATTGCATTTTGGTAACAACGTGTTTTGAACACAAAAGAACAGAGGAAACACATCAAACAATAAATACTGTTTTGAGCGATAAAATGTATTTCAATATATGGTTTAATGCATAAAAAATATTAAACGATATATATATATATATATAGACATGTATATATATACATATATAGAGCGAGAGGCATGTATATATGTATGTATGTATGTATCTATATATATATATATATATATATATATATATATATATATATATATATATATATATATATATATGGGTGTAATCAGTCAATAGAAAAACATAAGCGCGATAGTTTGCGAAAGAATAATAAAAACAAAAATTATAAAAACTGAGAATGAATGAATAAGCATATAAACGTTAAACTTACAATTTCCTGCTTAGTTTATTGGACGATTTTAGAAGCAAAATAAATGTCAATTTAAGCGTTTGCCCTTCATATATTTATGTGTTGAATAGTTCGTATATAATTGTCGGGAACCATTCACTTGTTTAAGCCTTCTCTTGAGTGTGAACAGAATTCTTGAAAACGTGAACACGATACTCTATCTCTCTTTTTCTCTCTCTCTCCCCCTCTCTTTCTCCCTCTCTCTATATATGTATATATTTTTTTATATTTTACACGTACATAAAAGTAATCAATGGACACGTGTTTCTGGTTCACAGCCGTCATCAGCATAGTAAGCTTAGACAAAGATCGAACTATCGATATTGACTTCGATAGTCCAGCGTGTTACCATCGGATCAAGACGCCTTGTCTAGACGCATATACGATTTTTATCACCTAAATATTTCGTGTATATTTTATGTAATTATTTTTATTGGTGATTACGTACGTATAAAATATATAAACATATATATATTAACGATAAAGTTAAGGGCAACTAATAATGCAATTTTGTGCATCTTAATTCCTTAGGAAGTTAATCAATCGGTGTATTGATTTACTCCTCTCCAGGAGTTAGGCACAAGGCCAGTTTTTATCTTACTCCCACAAGTAAGATGTGACCCTAGGTCGGGCCAGGAAAGTTAGGTTTAAAAATAGCATGGGCAGCCCTGTCGGCATTCCCCGGTAGGAGCGCCTCAGGCAGTAAGCAATAAACTTACTCCTCCCCAAAGAGGGGAGGCGAAGCCTGGGAGGGTAGACCTTCTAGAACTACACAGGACAGACCCATAGACCGGCGTAAATCAAGCCCCAAAGGCCAAGACAATACCAGTCTATTGGGTGCAGTATCCATCGGAACAGATACTACACTTTAATCTTAGCCAAAAGGCCAAGCAATCGGTGTAGTAGTAGGCAGAAAACCACGAACGTTGCAATCACAAATAAATATATTTTACTGATAGAACGAAAAGGCGTTCGGTCACTGATTAGTCTCATTGGATTTACGATCTGCGTATATATAAGTATCTGATCCAGGTTCAATACCAGAAGTGACGTCATCGTTTCTTGCATCGTGCAAATGCAAGGTACATCAGGAATGAAATAATTAAACCCTTTTTAAATGTGTTGTATCCTCAAAAGATGAATACAATATACAGCGTTGTTATCCAATGAAAAGAATACAGGTAATACTTTTTCATACTGAACAAAGAAATGTTCATAGCAATAGAGAGTAAGATATTATAATTGCTGGAAAAAAGTCATTAATCGGTACGGTACTTACTCTCTATGTAGTAAGTCTATAAAGGAAAATGGGGCTGTAGTACATTCTATTACAACAAAAGTATAAACGGTAATGTCGCTTTGGTTGTTTCATCCCCTTAATTTATATCGCAGTTTAGTCTATAAAAATGTTAGTCCTTTATCGATCTTTCGTACTACGTAGGTTTAAGCAGTCGATCCAGGATCTGCACCTGAAGCAACGATATCGTATCTTGCCTCGTGTTAATGCAAGTTGCATCTCAAATTAAATAAATTACTACAGCATAAATACACTCGAACAATCGGACTATAAGCACAAGCTTACCTCTTCACTACACAGCTTCCCAGATGTTGGAAAGCTTTGAACTCTAATAGCTGATTTCTTCGAACTTCTCTCCCTTGGAATTTTCTTCCTGCTCTCTATTTCTCATACTGTACCAACATGCAAAAATGTAAATATAATTTAAACATCTAGCTGCTATGCAAATTCTTACTTAGGATGCCCTATTAATCTGACCACATATTAACAGTAGACATTTTTGTATCAGTTGCAAGGTGGTATGTTTTAGAGTAAATACAAGTAAAACAAACAGATCATAAAATTTAATATCGTTGTTTATATCACGGCTAACATCATAACACATATATAATTCATTAGATATCGTGTCTGCATTTATTAATGACATATCTGCGACGTTGATTGATAAATATCAAGGGCATTTTGGAAAGATAGGCGATAATTACCGTTGTCTAACATGAGATTTTGACATAGTTGTAGTTATGTATTCCGTTTTAATTCTAGTGGCTTTATTTTGACTCCAAGTGTAGATCATTTCGTAATTTCATTAATGATGATTAGTAATGGTGTAAGATGTTTACAATAGTATTTTACCTATTCAGCAGCATTTCTTTGTATGAAGATTGCTTTATACAAGGCATGAAGCAACTTGATGTAAGTAGCTAAAAAATATACTATTTCAAGTACGATTTTAGATTGTTATTTTTTTTTTTTTACATATTTCACCCCAAACAAGGCAAGCCGTAACTGTAGATGTACAAGGCTACTGGGAATTAGGGTATACGTTCTGGGGGTCATCCTTAATTGGGAGCTGCGTACCGAGATATCTGTTTACATTAGTTGTAAACCTCTGCATGTTGGTACAGTTGGGGAAACAGGGAGCAGAGTAGGAGTTCTAGAGGCCGGCAGTACGAGGAAGGAAACCATTGAAGCAGAAGGCTATTCCCGCATCTGGGAACCTTCACAGTAAATGTATGAGATGTAGGTGATTGACGAGCTGGTCTAGTGTATCAACTTCGAGGGGGGCACTAGAGCAGATAGTTCATCAGTACAAAGTGTTGTAATTATATTTGCCTTTAAGAACCGAATCTACAACATAATATATTTTAATAGAAGAATATGCTTTTGAAATCATTTACTTACTCAGGTTTAAAACGAAATAATTTAAAATATGAACTGGATTAATTAAGAAATAATTGTAAGTAGAGATATAATTGTAATATATCACCTATTAGATAGTTTGTTCTTCATGATCAATCAATACAAAACTCATGGTATTAGGAGTGTGCCTGTTCGTATGCAAACAGAAACATGTGCACAGTTGATAAAGCAGGAATAGGCAAAGTACACATCATGAGGTAACGTATTTTTTACGATGTCAATACGCGAGTTTAAATTTCACGTAAAGTCTCACGTAAGTCTAAAGTTGTTTTTTTTTAACTAAATTCATGTTTTATTCACTTGAAGAAATAAACATGGCATAATAACATAAAAACACAGTAGATAAATATTCAGAAACACTAAATGAACTGTTTGAATAATAAGCAAAATCGTACACATAACAAGTATTCTGTATTAGTTCAAATGTTTTGCTTAAAAATAAATCTGTGTTTTGTTTGCCAATAAATACTACGTAAATACATATCTCGTAGTTATCTATTCTCATGTAAACATTCTAATTTTTTCCACGGAATTTCACAAATGTGTTCCGTTGAACTAACTATAAAGTCGTAGAACTTAGGTACCACCACCACCACTCAGATACATTCAGCCAGCTTTTTTTATTTTATTTTTATTTTAGTGTTTAGATAATATAATCGAATAAATTAAGTGATACTCAAAATCAATTTATAAAAAAAAACTATTGATGGGATGTGTTTTGGCAAACTGTGAACGTGCCTGTAAAGGCACATCCTCAAATAGTGAAATCATACATAAGTTCATTCCTTTTTCTCCTAGGTAAAGCTCAATTTTAGATATTCGAAAGCACGTAGTCTTCTAAACACTATCTTTCTGTTTCCGCCCTAGATTAAATATTTCGTTTAGCTGACTAGAAAACATTTTGTTATATACAGTTTCCCATTTATTTGCCGCCCTTGCGTAATATTTAACCTTGCAAGATCTGCAGTGGTAAAGTAGTAAAAAAATGGTGCATTGTTTTACCTTTTTACCAACATTTGCAGATGGTTTTGTAACTTTATCTGGCCATAATACCTTTTTACTGCCGCATATGCATTTTCCCAAGCAGTTTTATGCCTTCCCCTGAATCCACAGAGTTCTGAATGTCCTTTTATGCGCAGTCGGTATTTTACGAGGTATCCATTGTCTTTTCAGAAAAAGGGTGGCAATAACATTTTTTCTCTTAATTCCCTAACATAACCGAATAAATATTTGAAAAAATATTGTTTTACCACGTGATATGCTCATAGCAGGACGACTTCCTGAAGTAGACATATTTAGAAAGTCGCGAAAGTGTGTGTCGTCGGGTTCGATATCTGTCGGTTACGTAGCCCCACTTCCATCAATCACGTTGCCAATCTTTCCGGGACTCCTTTATTGCCAACCCTATTATAGCAGACAAACAGATACAAAAGTTTCAACTTACCGTAAATGGCTGATGCATACGCACAGTGTTTGCATATGTTATTCATCCGTTACAGTTGAATGCATTACTTTCTATACACGATTTTAGTATCTATTACAAGTTGTCTATAAGTAAAGTAAGTTTTATATGAATCCCCAGGGGTTGAAATGTTGACCGTTTGTATTTGTCTACATAATACTTTCTGGAATGATTCAGTTACTGGTGACGATTGCCATCATCCATGTGAAGATTGCCATCATCCATTAAAAGAAGTCGTGATACAGAAACAATTATATTCAGACATGGCATACTAAGGTAGTCTACCCGCGTCGTCATGAACGTCACAACCGTTAAATAATATATATATATATATATATATATATATATATATATATATATATATATATATATATTCTAGAGATGAAAGATGAGAATAACAAATTGCAACGATACAATATTTATTCAAACATCAGAATTCCAAAGCAAGGAGTATCATATCCTTAATCCATGGATTTTAAAAAACACACTCTTTTCATCAGAGAATAAACATAATGAAAATGTGATTGTAAATAGTATTGGCAATATTTAACTTAAAAATACATTTATTTTGTGTATAAATTTTTCAAAGGTAAATGTTGCCGATAATTATGTATAATTACATTATCGGTTTGTTTATATTCTGATGAAAAGGGGTTGTCTTTGAATATCTATGGATTGAGGATATAATACTCTTTGCTTTAAACTGCTGATGTTTTAATAAATAGTGTATCTTTGCAATTTTCAGTCTCATCTTGCATCTCTAAAATTGATTGCTCTATTCAATATATCGAGCTTTATATAGTCACGATATATTATTATTAAACGATAATTCTAGTATCTTAAGTTTAATTCAATATTTTAGGATTATATATATATATATATATATATATATATATATATACAGGGTGAGCCAAAAGTAGGTTGACAGTAAAACACATTTCCTTCTTGATTTACACAGCTTTGAAGTCTGTCTCTTACGCTTCGACAAAAAATGTTATTACTGTTCACCTACTTTTGGCTCACCCTGTATATACAGATATATATATATATATATATATATATATATATATATATATATATTGGTTTATATAAAATAAATAAATATTTGAGTGTTCCATTAATATTCTCAATTACCTGGCAAATGTTAAGTTTGCAAAGAAATTCAGCACATTAATTGTCCTTTCCCCAATATACCAGTTAACTATGTTATAGTATATCTTTATTGTAGTCTGTATTTTTATCGAATTGCAGGACATGGTTTCATCTAGTCTGGTGGTGTAGCCAGCTTAGTGTTGTAACCTGAGGTAACATCACCAGGAGAGGTGCACCATTCCTCGTATGAGGATATGTATTGCCGTGTCGAAAGAATCTCATTTCGGCTTCAGAATATTATGTAAAATATTTGGTCAGGGTTTACTTGTAAGAGTAAGTATCCTCATGTCCTGTTGTCCTAGCTAACCCTTGTGCAGAAAGACTGAAGATACTCAGGTATTGCGTCTAGTGGGTAATTCAAACTTTCTTAAACACACACACAGACACACACACACACACACACACATATATATATATATATATATATATATATATATATATATATATATATATATATCTATATATAAATTCCCGACACAGTTTTTCATGGTAAACAACTGATGATCCCTGAAATAATGTTGGAAGCAAACTAATATAATAACTGTAAAAACTAAATTGACTTACATGAGTGATTTTCCACTGAACGACTTGGGACTTAAGGGTTTTTTGTTGTTTTTAGTTTTAATGGTTGACAAACTTCCGAGACTATAAAGATATATATATATATATATATATATATATATATATATATATATATATATATATATATATATATATAAATTCCCTAAAAAGTTTTTCATGGTAAACAACTGATGATCCTATAAAATAGTGTTAGAAACAAACTAATATAATAACTGTAAAAAATAAATTAACTTACATGAGTGATTTTCCACTGAAAGACTTGGGACTAAAAGTTTTTTTTTAATATAGTTTTAATGGTTGAGAAACTTCCGAGACTATATATATATATATATATATATATATATATATATATATATATATATATATATATATATATATATATATATATATATATGGCTGTGTGTGTGTCTGTGGTTAAATAGCAAACGAAAAAAAAACAAATTTAAATAATAGAATAAATAATCAAAAAACGAGAGATTTTACAGAGAAATAACAATTATTTTGTCACAGAATATCTTCAGAAAAATGTACCTTAAATTTGGTGTAATACTGCTTGTTTGTTTATACGTTGCTCTTTACGTGGTTGTAGATAAAGCGAAGAGGGGGTCAGAGGGAAAATGTACGGTGAGATTAAGGCAATTACGCTAAAATAATCGCACATGAGGCGAGAAGTGGTGGGAGAGATGAGTGAGAATTATATATCATAACATTACGCACATAAAGAAAAACTATGTTCTTGGCAGGCCTTCGAATGGAAGTGAGTGTATCGATAGTTCATCTGAGTGAGAGTGTAACTATTGTATTCTGTTATATTTTCTTTAAATATTATTAGTGTTTTGCCTGTCAAATAATTTAAGTTGTTTTCCCTTTTCATCTATTTATTCATGTATCTTATTTTATTTACAATGACCCAAAGGTCACGGGTCATTTAGTTCAATTTTACACTTCTAAAGATAATGTTTGGCCATGTTTACCGTTGATCGACTATCTATATGAAAGCTACACACAATTTCTATTATCCAATAATCAGTTTTCTCATTTTGCCACTGATATACTGTAGTGTACGAAATACGCTAATACCGTTTAATTTCTTCAGTTTTGTGATTTACTATGAAATACATTAATGTATGTATTCTTTGAAGACTACAACTGTTTTATGTCTGTTTTACTAAGATGTATTCTCCATTTTCTTAACAACTTATTTTCGAAAGAGAATCAGAGAAGAAATAGATGAAAGACAGAGATTACGTTTCCAGCGATGAAAGGTTCTTTCAGTTCACATGTCAAACGTACTTTTGTCAAAAGAGAGTAAAAATATTGACTAATAACCTAGGAAATATGTATCATAGGGATACACACATCGTTAGCGTTATCAATGTTTCTGTTTAACGTCGAGGTCGATAGGTTATTTATTTCGTCTTGATTGTGTACTTGTTCACGTCATATCTGCACAATTTATCGATATATATAAAACAACTATAATGAAGATAAGTGTTTAGAGGAAAGACATTAAATATCGCTGTAGAGAAATAACAATTATTGTGTTACAGAATATTATTGACAAACAGACTAGCATGATTTATTGTAATTTCCTCGTTAGGTAATAAAAATTGGTTATAATAGGTATTTGAGTGGAAAAATAATTAATAACAAAAGTTACTTTGTACTCATACAGGGATTGGAAATTATAAAGCCTGGACATTATAGACATGGTCATTCTTTATAAATGTAAATAATAAAATAGTATATTACGTATGATTAAATACACGTTCACAAAAACTTTACATACCGCCATCTTTGATTTTTTTTTGTCATGCTCTGAGTTTGTTGCGATTAGGAAATAGATTTATTTTTTAAGTTAAAACTGATTTGCTTGATACGAGATAAAGTTGTAATCATAATTTGTAATTGGTCTGGAATTACATATTAGACACAAAGAGAGCCTAATAACCATTGAGTTTAAACACCTATGTTTCACTACACACTAAAACACACATCCCCCCCACACACACACACATATATATATATATATATATATATATATATATATATATATATATATATATATGTAAGAATGTAGTATTATGTTGGACTAGAGATGAAGGAACCAGGTTGCTAAATTTCGTGAGTACGAACATATCATTTTCTTTCAAATAAAACGCTGCATAAGTTTAATTATCCATCGGAAACGCTGATACGCTAGCCCCTAGGGATAAACACACCTAAATTGACAGTTTCAAATAATTTATCTAAAACATTATATGAGTTATAAACATTAGATAATGTGTTACATATATATTTTTTAAACCGTTAACTGAAGATCAGATACGCTTGGTATTTTTTAACTGTATTTTGTTGGCTCGATTTTAAGGTTACCTTGAAATTAAACTAATGCGAAGTTTTATTTGATATATATATATATATATATATATATATATATATATATATATATATGTAGATTATTGATGTGAATAAGAATTAGAAAACACAATATTTATTAAATCATTAATTGCTCAAATTAAGGTTATAAATGGGTATATATGGGACAACCAAGGGATATATATCTATAGAGGGTATTTGGGATACATTTTGCACTATTTAAAAAGACAAAAAACACGTCATATTAAAGAGGAGATTTGTAGAATTTTGAAATACAAAATACATGTTTCACATAAGTGTTACCTAATACACCGCAGGCAAAACAACCGGCTCGTGCCCATACAACCGTTCTCATACCTGAACCTGGAGAATGCGATGGTTTCGGTGTCTTTGATAGACGCCTGGACACAAGTGAACTGCTAATCAGCTCATCCTTGTTGTGGCAGCAAGCACAGTTTTAGTCATTGTAAACGGCGCCGCACACAATAGTCCATGTGTTGCAATTATACAAGGTGGTCGTCAGATACGGCTATTTTTGGGTGCCTTATTCTAGCTGCTAGACCTATGCTTTATCTCAGCCACGGTGTCAACTCAGCGATTTAAAACAGTTACAAAAAACTGCATATACATTACGCTGACCCCTTTTATTAAATATGGAATAGAATAACGTGAACTTTGCCGAAAACACCCTCTACACATTTACAGTTTTAATGAACTTGAACTTCATTAGCACGATACATCATGCCAACAATATTCTAGTCACCTATTATTCTGTGCGTTGTACTACTGACCCTAAAATTAACCAGAGTATTCCCGGCTCGGCTCGGAGTTTTATTGTGTTTATAAGTGTCTTAGCTTCCGTAAAGCGGTTCTCTTCGACATGAGGGTGAATAGTTCGCCATTGCGATTCTTGTTTTTGCATGAGAAGAAATTTATTTTTCAGGACACTCTTCATAATCAGAACATTCACAGTGTAGATTAAAAATTCATAATGAAAAGAACTTTGAGAAAAATATTTACATGTGCAAGTGACCTATTAAAGGTATACTAGATAGTTTTATTCAAATATCATGAGTTTCCTGTTTGGATTGGCCTTTTTGTTTTAACAAATTGCTTCATTATTTAAACATTTTCTATTATTTAAGTATATTTCACTCTACTATTTATCTAAATTGTATTTCGATATTTGAAGCAAAACACGAGATATCCAATTCCTGTAAATTGAGATATAAAACAAGAAAAGGTTAACTATATTAAATCTACACTAAGAGCTCATTTTAATTGAAATAAAAAAGGACATCATGCCGCAATCATACTTAGTAAAACATTTTAAGGTATGGTCCAGTGTTTTAATGTAACACTTTGGTTGTGATAGCTTCGTGTATTTGAAAGTGCCGTTTATCGACCCTCTTCATTCGAACTCCTCATTTATATACTGATTTTCCGACAGCACACATGCTTATTTTTATTAATGTGTCACTACTTATGCATGCATAAAAAACACTCGAGGGTCAGTGTAAATGAGTTGGATACATTGACATTTAGATGGTTATGAATACTATGAGTTGATTAAATAGCTGAACATGACACCAACTCAAAACAAAATCTAACCAATTAAACATGAAGTATTCCTTATTTGTAAGAAACATCGTCCATGAATTGTAAGGACTAACGAAAAACTAAAGGTATAGCAAAAGTTAAGATGCTGCTGAAATAAATAGAAATCTACTTTATACTGTTTCAGTATAGATGACCGTTGGCTTCCATATATCTCATGCCATAATTGTTAATGGATGCCCACCAACCCACGTCATGTGATAATACAAGGTGCACGTGTATTATGCCAGTCTATTCCCCTTCAGCCAGAACATAAAGTAGTTAATATAAATTTACAGTGCATTAGAAGCAGATAGGAAAGCAGGTAAGAAATTCTATTAGGCTTATGATCCTTTTTTATTTTTTCACATTATTTATGCAGGTTAATTAACAGATATATAGTTACGGTAAACCAATAGTTCGTATATACAATGTAAAATATATGATTATACATGGAATGTTATAGTAGATAGTTTTGCATTGAATATCTAAGAACATTATTCATTTTAGATCTAAGAACATTTTTTAAGACTGGTGACTTGTTTGAGATTTTAATTTCCAATCTTATATATATATATATATATATATATATATATATATATATATATATATATATATATATAGTAACTCTGTCTGTGGGTGTGTCAGCCTGATCTTTGTGTCTGATGTTCATCAAAAATCGCCGGACAGAATTGCTTAGACATTGGCATGTAGCCAACTGACGTCTAAGTGAAAGACATAGGCTATATAAGAAATATATCACTTCAACGCTGGGGGTTCCCGTCACTGAAAACCGTTTTCCATATTATGATTCAAATGATATATATATATATATATATATATATATATATATATATATATATATATATATGTATATATATATATATATATATATATAGTAGAGAATGGTAGTTTGCTTGAAGCATTGCTGGGTATAGTAGTAGTGAGTTTTTGAAAGGCTGTGGGCAATGCAATTCCGGGAAAGATGCAAGTTGAAAGGAAAGGAACAAAAACAATAACAATAGATCGAGTACGATATAAGACTTGCTATTTATTTTTCCTTTTTTTTTTTCTTACATAACAGAAAGAGTGTTTTAGCTGTTCGTGTGATGTCCGGGTGATTAAAAATCACTATTTGATATTTCGGGAAAAGACATCCCTTTGTCAAAAATAATTAGACCAGAAGAAGAATATTTTTCTTCTCCGACTGTGTAGAGAATAATACAAAACAAAATGGCTGCCAGATATAGACCGCAGCAAATAAAGCAGTTTCGCAGGGAATATAAATTAAATTAAGTTTTATTTTAATATTATGTTAAATATATGATTTGGTGTTTAAAATATTTGTGTAATGTTGGTTAGGTGTATGGTGTTCGGTAAACTGTTAGTTTTGATAATATATATATATCATTTTTTTTTTTTTATATTAGAATATTTACTTTGTTTTATCTTCGTATTTTTATTTCGTTTATCTTTCTTTCGTAATTTAAGAATTTTAATATAAAGTAAAGTAATTAGTCTCATATTTTAAATATTCAGACCTGTGTTGGGGATAGGGCAATTGGCGTGGGAGCAGGGTTCGGGTGTGTGGTTAGTATGTTTATTAGATAGATGTTGGCGTAAGGAGGTGCCAGTATGTGTTAGTTGTATGTTAAGGTTTTCCTTATGTATTGCCTTGCGGATGGAGGTGGTGATCTTATCGCTGAAGAAAGGGAGTTTTAAGAAGCATGTATTAGAGAGGTTGCGGTGTCTACGTGTTTTGGGCTTATTTAGGTGGGCTATGGTGGGGGCGGGGTAGCCATTAGTTTGGAGAGTTTGGTGGAAGTTTTTAGTGTGTGATATTTTGACAGCTGGCCAATTGCCCTATCCCCAACACAGGTCTGTGCCATCGCACTAACTGTGTTTACAAACTACAGTGCAGTAAATGCAAAAAATTTTACATCGGCAACACTACAAGACCGCTACACTTGCACATAAAGGAGCACTTGAATACCCGTATATCCTCTTTCCACAAACACATAGAGATTTGCTCAAACACTCAGCGCGATATTCACGTCTCCATCTTAGCGTCTGTCAGAAACATTGGTGACCTTAGAATCACAGAATCAATCCTCATCTCCAGATTAAACCCCTCACTCAATCAACGCCACGAGCTCTACTCACCATTCATTCTATAATATCTACCCCTCATCCACCAACCAACCCCCATATCTAACACTTAACAGAGTCCGTTTCCACCACTTCACTCATTACTCACCTCCTATAATAAACTCACCACCCACCCAAACAATCAAACAGGACCCTCCCCATATGAACTTCCATCCTAACACACTTTCAACCACAAACCAAAAACCATATTCAACATACTCTTCTAACCCACCAAAATAAGTCACCCCATAACCTAGCATTATTAAATAATAAATCCAAACACATATAAAATGTACACAAATAACATGCAAATATTAAATAAATAATTCATAAAATAAATTAAACAAGTAAATAATTACAATAAAAAAATAAATAAATAAATAAGTAAAAAAAACAAAAAACAAAAACAAACAAATATGTAAAGAAATTGATGAATATATATAGATAAACAATTAAACAAACAATAATACATAGATATGTATATATATATATGTATATATGCATGTATGTGTATATATGTTGTATATATATACTAATATTGTTATACAGATCTCCACCTAAAAAAAAAATTTAAAAAATTAATTATAAAAAAAAATAATTAAAAAAATCCAGAGTTACTCCCCTTTATCTTATAGTAAATATATCAAGTTAATAAATTAATTCGTTAATCTAATTTGACGAAACTCACAATTAGTAATTAGTAACACTTCTTTAATAGATGATAATCGATAAGTAGATAGATCTAGAATATTTAAAATATGAGACTAATTACTTTACTTTATATTAAAATTCTTAAATTACGAAAGAAAGATAAACGAAATAAAAATACGAAGATAAAACAAAGTAAATATTCTAATAAAAAAAAAATTTAAAAAATTATATATATATATATTATCAAAACTAACAGTTTACCGAACACCATACACCTAACCAACATTACACAAATATTTTAAACACCAAATCATATATTTAACATAATATTAAAATAAAACTTAATTTAATTTATATTCCCTGCGAAACTGCTTTATTTGCTGCGGTCTATATCTGGCAGCCATTTTGTTTTGTATTATTCTCTACACAGTCGGAGAAGAAAAATATTCTTCTTCTGGTCTAATTATTTTTGACAAAGGGATGTCTTTTCCCGAAATATCAAATAGTGATTTTTAATCACCCGGACATCACACGAACAGCTAAAACACTCTTTCTGTTATGTAAGAAAAAAAAAAAAAGGAAAAATAAATAGTAAGTCTTATATCGTACTCGATCTATTGTTATTGTTTTTGTTCCTTTCCTTTCAACTTGCATCTTACCCGGAATTGCATTGCCCACAGCCTTTCAAAAACTTACTACTAATATATATATATATATATATATATATATATATATATATATATATATAATTAAAGAGAACACCTCTCTACATGTGCAAGTTTGTCCCTAAAAACGAAGACAAACTAAGGAGGGTACTTTCAATATAATTGTATTCACATGCACACTTTGCATGTGAACATAATGGAAGTATTTTGGGTCTCTGATTTCCTTTTAAAGAAACTAATGATAATTTTCAAAAATATTACACAATGAAACTAATCTATTAATTAGCGTTAGTTTAAGAGTATTAACATATATCTAAATAGCCACGAGAGTAAGATATCCAGATGACAGCATCCATGGTTATTTGTAAAGAAAACTATCTCTTGAATATGATGTCATCTCACCCTTTTACCTAAACAACGCCGAGTGGCTCTGCTATTTACATATTTTTAATAATATTCTTTAAAATGAGTGAAGATGATTGCCAACTCTTGTTTAGAAATGTCAATGAGTGTTACAGATATATGATGTTATTATCGAAGTCATTTCTATGTTGCTAATGTTATTATAATTTACTATGATGTTCGATAGGCATTTATTTTATATGCAGTTATCTTAGATTAGGAACTTAGAGCTTCGATGATATGTTTAAGTTTTAATGTCATATTTTGAATATATTCATTCGTTTATTATCATGTTTAATCGTGTTCTATACATACACCGTTGTTTCTGTTAAGCGGCATCCATCAATAAAATTAATACAAGAACATGTAAATAAATAAGTTATGTCCCTTTCATTGCAAGGACAGTTTACTTTTTCTTCTTTCCGTGAAATATTTTATATATTAAATTAGTACATGCCAATTACATGCCAATTAATACATTTCTACAGACAATTTAGTTACTGCGTAGTATTTAAGGGTGTTATAGGGGTATTATATGGGCACATACACTAATTTGAAAATTATAATATCTCAGATGTGCATTAAATAAGATCCATAAACAGTAGACAACAATAAATACAAATTCCTATGAATGTTTAATTATTTTAAAAGCCTGTAAGATAAAGCATACAAGTTTATATATTATCTAACATAAACAAGAAACATGTAATGCATCTTTATCAATTTCCGAATATGTATTCTAACCATAAGGTTTTGTTGAATTATAGTTTTACTTTAAACCATCGTACGGGGATATGTAAGTGATGCCCAACTGTTCTATTCGGGACATCAATTTTACTCGGTTAGGAACGGATATTTCTCCAGTTTCGTATAATAACATATTCCATGTGGGAATTTATTGGAAAGATATTTTTATGAAAATGATGGCGATTGAACAAACTTCTGGTGTAAAATGGTTGAGAAGGTTTTGCAACTGTTTGACTAATCGAAGAAGAGTTGTAGTTTCCTGTAATAAATCGGTAAACATATAAATCGATAACACCTTCGCATGTGAACACAACATTTAATTATCTAGATTTGTTCCAGGTATTGATATTCTGCAATAACTTTCATATTTTCTATATTCTAGTGCTCATGCGTACCCCTCAAATCAGAGGAAGTTTGTATGTACTAATTAGCCAACGCTTATTAATGTAAAAAGGTCAATCAAGAATAAGGGTTAATGAGTTTGGCGTGTTGATGATAACACATACACATAAAGGGGAAGTCAATATGTTTTACACTGTGCAGAATTTGATTATTTAATAAAATGGTTCAGCAAGAATTTGTTAACATTGGAGTTGAAAACGACAATATTAAAGTAATCTAGGAGGTAGTCCAGTTGTATTATGTTCTACAGCTTGGTAGCAAGGAAGGAACACTATTTGCAATTGCTGTAGCTTTATTAGTTATTGCTGTAAATGTTTAACAGATAGAAGCAGCGATTTCAGATCAGTCAAACATTTATCATAGAAATAAACATAGAGTATAGAATGACTAGCAGCATCTCTTCTGTAAAGAATAGGATGTACGGAAGAACATACTACATTTTCTACTAGTTTCGGAAGTTGGTTTTGTACTCTGGCAATACAGACAATAAGTGTTCTGAGGGGTATCTCCCCAGATGTGGTAACAACAATTCATCTTAGGACTTATCTGGTAATTATACAAGTACATTATTGGGTCAAGATTGAAATACATTTTGGAGCTTTTCTGTAGCAATCTTATCAAAAGAGTTAATGTAAATATTCTATGTAAGGGCAGGACGCTTATAAAAATGAAGTTTAACTATGTCAGTATTTCAGTTGATAATCATTTGAGTATACCTGATGTCGTACATTTGGTAGAGAATCAGTTACCCGCATATCAACCTACGGCATTGGTAAGCCTGTATTATAAAATTTGGTAGGTGGTTCTTAAAGTATAGTTTTAGATTAATAGAAGGCATATACAACATTGCCTCCCCACAGATGAAACTATGTGTACATTCCATCATAAATGCCAGTATACTGAAATCATATGCCCTTAATAGTGTTAAGATGAAAATTCATATATACTAAATGTACAAAAGCAAGGAAATTCACAAATGTTTACATTTTTGTCATTAAGGGTATGCAAGCACAGAGGGCTATGTATTTTACTTGTAGGAATTTTTCTTCAGCGCACCTCACACACTTAATCCACTCATGCATAGAGAGTTATACTGTAGTTATGTAGAAATGAAATGGTTTGGTTAGTATGTAGTCATACCCTTAATGGCAATAAAAGTGTAAACATTGTGGAATTTCCTTGCTTTTGTACATTTAGTTTATATGAATTTTCATCTTAAACCTATTAAGGGCATATGATTTCAGTATACTTGCATGTATCATGGAATGCCACTACTTTTGTAAAGGTTATCCTTAAAGACAATGGTAATTTTTAAGTTTTTTTTAAAAAATTACTAAACAACTAAGGTTTATGGTAAACTGATATTAAAATGCCATCAACTAAACCCTAAAACCTCTATCTCTGCCAAAAACTAGCTGAATCCATAAAATAGTTGATGAGATACAGGGTGGCACAGACGTACGTACGTACACACGGATAACACACACTCACTCCTGACCTTTCTGGATCTCTGTGTTGCCTTGACTAATGATGCTGAAATTCTACACACTTATAGAACCTATCAAATGAAATGTTTGTGAAAGTTTTAACTAATTTGGTTTATTTGTGTTTTAGTTAGGACTGATCAAAGAAATAGGATGTCTAGCATAGGTCGTTTTTGAAGTCTATTAAGGGATAGAGCGCTATCACGCCTCCCTTGATTTCCGCTGAAAGCACTAGTCTCCTATATATCGATTGTCATTCTTATTGCTTACATTTCTCTAATCTTCAATGTTCATGACTTAGTCACAGGTAAATGCTATATATATATATATATATATATATATATATATATATATATATATATATATATATATATATATATATATTCTTGGACACGTATTTTGTCATTCCGTGACGCTTCAAAACGAACCGACTGTAACAGGTCTCGAAACCTCGATTACGGAGACATTGATCAGGTGCTCTACCATTAAGCTGTAAGGCCCGTCTGAAATACGTGAATATTTCTAATCGTTTTATAAGTATTATTTAATATTTGTAGTTGTTGTCTTTTCACGATAAATCATTGTGTTGCATCTACTGGTACAGGTGTCTACCCCGAGCCGTGAAGAGATTATGCCTTTTTTGTGTTAACATAATTTCACTCGATCGTCAAGAGCGTATATAAAATACCACGACAATAAATATTAAAGCATGCTTATAAAACTATGAGGAAATCACGTATTTTTACAGGTGTCAAAGCTTAATGGTTGAGAAGCCGACCACGATAACCGTCGTCAGGGTTTTGAGACCTGTTAAAGTCGGTTTGTTCTGAAGAGTCACAGAATGATGAAACACGTTTCAACGAATAACTATTTTATCTATAAAAATAAAGAAAGATATAAATATATATGTATATATACGTCCCGAACGATCGGGTGGAATTATGTAAAAACAAAGAATAATCTCTACACGACTCTGTGTAGCCAAATGTACCAGTAGCTGCAACTCAGCCATTTATCGTTAAATGACAACCCCAACAAATATTAAATCATATATATATATATATATATATATATATATATATAAACACATCTATTTAATTAATTCATTTTTGATAAATTCATGTTTGCGTGTTTCTGGCTATGAGCCGTCATCAGCATGACTACCTGGGCAGGGATCGAACTCTAATATAAATATATGTAGTCTAGTGTTTTACAACAAGACCACAAAACCCTGCCAAATTTAATGCACGACTTTTTTCGCCTATAATGTAACGTAGATTTTTTGTTTTGTTATTGTGTTTACTATCGATATAGCACTGGTGTGTTTATCGGTGCGATGATTATTTTTCGCTCCCTGAGCGATATCAGAATATGCACAGGACTGCATTCATTCGCCCTTAATATAGTAAAACATATGACATAATCTGTGATTTCCTACGGTAATCAGCATAACGCCCTAAGTAAAAATTCTAATATAGTAACAAACTCTGAAATGGTTCTAGACAAAGATATATTGAAAAGTCGCAATAATTGTTACATTTTATCTTACTAATAACTTTATAAAGCAGTATACACCCTTGTCATCTTCGTAAAGCCAACTTTTATTAATATGCTAATAAACTCACTGGGAGACGTATGTTTATAAACAAGTTTTTTTAGAAAGAAAGACAGTCAAATAAAATGTAAGAACGACAGGTCACCCGTGTTCGCGTGAGAGAAAGTTTGATAGATAGATAGATAGATAGATAGATAAAGAGAGAGAGAGAGAGAGATACTGCTAGATAGATAGACGGATAACTTGTCTTCTACACCAGGAATTGTGTGGGCGCTTCTTTCTAGTAGAGACAACAGCTAGACACGTCCGTTCTACTTTAAGTCTCGCCAGCCAAAAATATCGAAAATCTCCCATCGGTATTCACGTATTTTCACTGACTTCGATCCAGGTTCACCTCTGAACTTTAAGGTGTCACTCAAATTGCCCCTTTCAAATACGACTCTCGTTATGTTACATAATTAAATCTCGTCTAAAAAAAAGAAATTTAAAAGTTCCTAAACCGACTTAGCACCAGTCAGATTCCTCAACTCATTTATTCTACATAACAAGAGCAACAAAAACTAATGCTTCGTTCATACTGTTACTACCCAACTGTTATATTTATTATTTGTAACGATGATGTTTTTCTTTGCTTTGGGAGTCTGTACTATCAAATCAACCAATGTTTTCTAAACACTAAACTTCTGGAGACATCATAAACTTGCAAATCTATTGAGAGAACAACCAGTCGCAACGTATGTGTTCATCGTAACATTGGACACCGCACGTAGAATAGAAGAGGTTGTTTAATATATATATTTTTAAATAATAATGGGGAACCATTTACGAAGGCAGAAAACCACTCAGGGATAAGAGTTAGTGAGATTTTCATTTGGATGATGGACAGGAGCATGAAAAGATTGAGAAATCGATTAATTCACAAGACGATTCGACATATATTATACTTCTCCGACAATAATAATAAAACTAATTCTTACATCGGTTTCACTACCACAACACTTTCTTTGAGACTCACCTTACATCTTTCTGACACAAGCTTAATTTTCCAATACCTAAAAACATGACTGCCAACCCTTCTCAAATAGACACATTCTAGTTAACAATACAATGATGGTGTATTAATTATACACCACGATATCAACATCAAAAAATTAAAACTTCTTGAGGCTCTCTACATCACAACAAAACATTCCACAATCAATAATGTGAATAAGCCAACTACTCACAACATTTTAAAGTGTCTAGCATAGTTATAAACGTTACCAAATTCTTAGTAATTAAATATGTTTGAGTCTTGATAAAGCTTAGAACGTAATCAAATTATTAGCAGTGAAGCCATCACACTTGAATCTTGCCCGCTCTTAGAACGTAATCACTCTCTCATGTAACATCTCAATATTATATACGCGTTTTTAATTTGTAAATTACTAGCTGTAATAATAATAATAAAAATAACTTAACACTAATGATATATTTTAAAGACACCAAGACTAACACCCCCCGAAGATAATTTGGCGAATCAAATCTAATGTACTTGCGAAAAATGAAAGAAAATGGAACACGAAACGCACGGAACTTACATATACCAATTTGACAGAAACACTAAATAAACAATTCAGAAAATTGAAAAAATAAAAAAGTCTTAGCAAGCCTAAACACTCCGTATTATTTAATAAGGTTTGCCTAAATAAAAATATACTGCATAAATACACACACTATTTTTATTTTTATATATATATATATATATATATATATATATATATATATATATATATATATATATATATATATATATATTACAAACAATGTGAGCCGGTACGTACCTATTGAACTTGAGTTGCATTGGTTTATCACCAAAATAAAATTGGCAATAATCCCTATCCATACGAAGTATAGGGGCACTTCCTGAGATAATTCTTATCCATTTTACCGAACCGAATCATACATAATTTTGAGAACAGTGTTGGCCCCTTTTGTGCACAAGTCTCTATAATCAAGATTGTGCAAGCTAGTATGACAAGTATTGCTGATACAAAAGCTTTATGTTTGTGCATCATAGCAAGTGTGACACAATGTCAGCTTGATACATGAATAAAACACTTAGAAAACATCGTCCTAAACATTCTGCTGTAGAGGCGATCAATGTGTTTAATGCTCACCGCCTAATACTTACATATTCTTGTTGAGCTTTCTGGTTGTATGCAACTTTCCCTTTGAGTTAGTATTTTATATGCATCATTTTATTTATCCCCAGAAAGTTAGACACAAGGTTAGATGTGGGTTTTCATGAAAGTGTTTCTGTGTTACAAACCTTATTCGAACCCGGAACATATTTGTCGTCAGTCCGTTCACAGTATTTAAAATGTTAAGCTCTCGGTCATATTCTCTTATAGTGTGGCCTTTCTTGGTCATCGGCATTACTTTAAGCAACAATCGATGATAAATCCTCAATTAGGGAGCTATGCGAAGCGTGGAGCCTGCTGTAGGTTTCATTACTCTTAGTGTTAAATATTGGTAATTTGAAGAGTGGAGACACGAGGTAGGATTTAATTTGCTGTTATGATTTGTAATTGCATTAATAACAGCCTATTTATTTTGTTTGATGATAGTTTGTCAGAAATTCAATCTGACGTGGCAGGGGGGGGGGGGTGTAACACAATAACCACTTTTATTCAAAGTGATTACACCCGTCAGAGTTTAATCTAGTTCTATTCGTCCTAAGTTTTATGTGAACACGTTTATTAGTCGTGGAAATATTGAATGGCCTGACGGACATCCAAGACTTAATCGGAGAATGAATAGCCAGAAGATGTTAGATGTCATGGAAGAAAGTTGTATGGGTGAGACAGGACATACTTTACAACTATGTAGCTGTATGTGTGAGAACACTACAGTATGACGGAATTTAAGAAAAGCCTAACTGACATGTTTCATACTACGTCTCGAAAAAAACTTCTATACTATTTGTTGTGAAGTAGTCCAACAGTAAAAAGAAGAAGTCAAGTCGTGGTTAGGTTAAGATAACAAGTGTATTAACATAAAAGGTACCAGGTAAAAAAAAAAACTGACTGGCACTTGGCTAGACAGTTACAAGTCTGTCCCTTTTCTCTCTCTCTCTCGTTATTCTGGTGACTCGCACTATTTATAGTGAGAACCGGTGTAGTTTCTCTACTGTTAGAACGGCCGGTGTAACACAATTAAAAAAATGAGTACATTAAGAATAGCATCTCTATTTCAGGACTGTCTGACACCGGATTAAGGAACTGTTATATATTGTAGAAAGCCGTGTTACATATGCTATTTCTTATCTAAAGCATGAATCTATCGATAATTTATAATTGAACCCTTCATCTTATCCGCAGGGGTAAATTATTCTTATCCAGGCAACCATAGCCGGGTAAAAGTCTTCAGATAGTTTTATTATATTAATAGTTATCATTGCGTCTCGTGAAGATGGACCATTTATAATCCAAAAAACTATTACTTAGAACTCATGATTACTTAATATCTCTATCCATGTACCACATGTTCATATACTAAAACTGAGGTAAGTCGGAGGCTACATCGGCCGAAACGTTATGAGAATAACATATAAGATGTCGTAACTAATATCCAATAGTAAAAAGAAAGCAAAGTATCAATCCTCATTAAAATAATTCTTTAACATATAATCAACACTATTTGTAGATCTGAAAGAATAAACGCATACTTACCAACATAACTGAAATCGACATTAAATTACAAGAGAAGGTTGATATGCCGTATAACAAAATAATAAAAATAAACTATACCGACCTCGAAGAGACCTATCAATCTAGGTGCATGGCTGTCTGTCGTATTATATGTAAAATCCTCTGAATGACGATGGAATGCTTTTCCAGTCGTCTTTACTCTAATCCTACCTGTGATATCTGGGGAACCATGAAACAAATTGCGTCTAAAGAGAAGCCGGAAGAGGAGGAAGTCTATTTCTGCTCGAAACGAGGAGTGAATGAAACCGGAAACTGCCGTGTCATGAATGGTTTGATAAATGGCAAAATGTCGATCGAAAATGTCTCCCACGTAAGAAGCAAATGTTGAGAACGAATAGCGAACAAAGCGAGGCTTATAAATGAAAACTGGGAATTGATCGCGTTTTTCACCCTTTCGCTATCTACTGTAATACTCTATCTACGTTTTTAGACTACGTCTTTCTGCCCCACTCTTATCCCCTATCGACTCTCTTTCTATTTCGTTTCGTTTTTAGTCCTTGTTGACGCTTATATACTTTCTTTCGTCTCTTTATACAGCATGTAATGACATTCTCTCTCTACACTTCTCCTCATTCTACTCAACGATTGTTCTCTATCTGTTTTCGTATGCTCAATATTTTCCCTTTTCTCTGCTTCCATTACTTATTTTCTTTATTATCTCTTTCCACCAATAATCTTCTTTTTTTTACTCTCGCACGCTCTTTTCCTTTCTTCTCTCGTTACCTATCTACGTTGTTTCCTTCTCTACATATTCCTTTTCCCAACATTATATTGCTCTCTTTATTCTCTATATATATCTACACACTAAAAATACCTGTACTTTCCTCTTTCGCATGATAATTCTACAATTTTCTCTTCACTATAATATTTATCAACAATATTTTTCACGATATGAAACTTCTCTCGTTTTCTTTGCGTCCCCATCTATTTCCATACGCATATATAGTAATAGATCATTGTATGTGTCTCACATTGGAATGTAAATGTGTCAGCCATGCGACTTTCAGACGCAAACAGTTTACTACAGTGTTGTAAACCATTTGAAAAGTTATTAGCGTGTAGATGTAAAAAATATTTCAAAATATTTGAATGAGGAAGCCATAGTCAAAAAATCTTAAGATATCGATGTAGGACAAAATAACTTATATTTGCGCGAGTAAAAATATTGTTGAGCAAAACTGGATTAGCATATACCAAAATAATTACAATGTATATATATATATATATATATATATATATATGCTCAAATATGTTATTATAATGACCAGAAAACCAATATTACTTTTAAATGTGCTCAATACAAAGTAGATCATTTGTAAAACCATTAAATATGTATTCATTTCATATATATATATTTAAATATACACAATCCGAAATGTATATATATATATATATATATATATATATATATTGACACATATACACATTTAAATTTCTCTCTATCTATCTATATCTATCTATCTATATATATATATATATATATATATATATATATATATATTTATATATATACAAATATTAATTATTTATTACTTACAGACATCGATCTTTCATGCTAACGCAATCTTCAGTGCATGCAGCTAATATATATATATATATATATATATATATATATATATATATATATATATGAAATAGTACACTTTTGTCTCTATGTATCTGTCTTAACTGTTTTAATAACTGGTCTTCTTTTAGGTCGAGTGTATTTGTTAATATTTGTACACCGCTTTACCGTTCAACAGCAAACATGATAAAAATTATAACTGAAACAAATTTTTGGATATATAAGTCCAACTAAATTTTAAGGTAATAGAACATGTTTAAGTCACACTTTTAGCGATAATATCGGTTCTATTCATCGTGAAGCCTCCCTATTTTGGCCATATTTGATTGAATGAAGTTTCGTATAGGATTTTAATATCGACATGTAAGTGTGTCCGATATTTAAAATATGATGTATGGATTCGATTCTTTTTATTAACAGTAAAAGCATGCCAAATTTCTGCCTGATCACATTATTTTTAGCTTTCAACGTTTCCTTTACTTTACTTCGAGAATACTTTATACAAAACATAAAAGTATTGCCCTGATAGATGTTTCACTTATACTTACGTTGGCAGGCGGACGTATGCAGTATCATGGCAGACGTATATGTTTATTTCTGATATCTTAACTTTCCCCCATTTTCATTGATTCACTTCTCTCTCTTGCTCTGTATTTATTTATCCTTTATAACATATGTGTTTCATAACGGAAATGTCTAAATCGAACAATGTACGAATTGTAACCCGCCTCACTGATATGTCCGGTCTTCCCCGCCGTTCGCCATTTTATAGTTTTCCACCTGAGAAAGCCAAACAATGGCTAATCAGTTTTTATAGTCCTGGAAAACAATATCTTGTGTGTGACCTGCTTGTTAACCCGAACCACTAAATGAGCAACGGTGTTAAACGGCCAACCAATCAGCAATATCGATCCGAACAAGCAATGCTTGGGGGACAGCGAAGAAAAAAACATGAAATAATGGAAGAAATATTTTTCTTCTTTTCGATTAATGTTTTGTTTTGTTTTACGGCATATCACACTTTTTCGACCGTTTACTTCCATGTCAAGTCATTGACTGAACAGCCACGATCTCTTCGTAATAATATTTTAATATTTCACTGTGTTGAGAGAGATAAGACATTAACACACGCACACGTGTGTTAATGTCTTATCTCTCTTCCTCCTTCCTCCTGCCGGGCCGAAAACTGAATTTCGGGCTAGCCAAAAATTGTGTGTGTGTGATGTTAAGAATAGGTATATGTGTGCGTGTGTATGGAGGCGTATGAACGTTAAATGTCACCAGGTCGGAA
Source organism: Sepiola atlantica (assembly GCA_963556195.1). Taxonomy (NCBI): domain Eukaryota; kingdom Metazoa; phylum Mollusca; class Cephalopoda; order Sepiida; family Sepiolidae; genus Sepiola; species Sepiola atlantica. The sequence goes on along the minus strand of OY744519.1, from coordinate 195,222,797 downwards.
ATGCAGAAAGAATATGTGCGCTTAACTCAGACGTTAAAAATAAACAAAAAAAATCATTAGATCCCTTTCGATTGCTTTAGTTAAATATAAGATGTTAATTCCTACTCGCTCTGTAATAGGTATTCAGACTGGCTGCAACCACCACTCTCTCTTGTTGTATTTGAAGTGTCGAGGATAAATTCAGTTTTCTATCAGTCTCAAAAATGTAATTGTCAAGTTGGATGCTTGAATAAAACCGCAAGGTTGAAATAAATTATTGCATCGACAATCATGTAATTTCGTGTTATTATATTTTACGTTATATATAAATAAGGGTCCTATTTTTAAAAATTCATAACTTTTTTATTTATTGATTTTTTAAATTTTTTTTTAGAATAAGTAAAGGACCCCTTCCGAAGCAAGCATGAGCCGTATTAGCTCTAAGGAACGTACCCTCATTTAGAAAACATTATTTTTGCTTTAAAAACTCAAAACAGTGTAAAAAACAATACTTTAGTTTTTGTAAGTTTTAAGAAGTGTTTTTCGGCTAAAATTTGTTTTGTTTATATCAAAAAATCTCGGAAGGGTCAGTCTACACACACATAAAGTTTGGTGAGTTTAACTTTTATTTTGTGGAAGTTATTCAAATTCAAGTTATTCAAATTTAAAGATATGACCCTTATTTTGGCCCACCCTGTATATATATATATATGTATATATATATATATATATATATATATGTATATGTATATATATATATGTATATATATATATATATATATATGTATATATATATGTATATGTATATATATGTATATGTATATATATATATATATATATATATATATATATATATATATATATATATAATTATGTAAACAATCAGACAACGCCGCATTCCACATAAACCATCAAATCAACACACTGGAAGTAATAAATCGCCCTGGGTTCCTAGTAATTGGATGACTACACCCCTTTCTTGAGAAAAGTAGTTACATTTCATGCCGCACTTTGCTTAATCTGTGTTACTTAATAAGCTTTCTTGCATGTAGCCTTGTAGTTCAGGTGGCAGAATACTCGCCTCAGACGCACGTTACTCGGGTTTCGAATGATAAGTTCGGATATATAATACTGATGAGCCCAAAAGATGGCGAAACGTGAGTCTAGGATTTCCAGTCGGTAGCTTTCATAGTTTATGCGGACTGCGGCGTTTTCTGATATGGAAATAATAATATATATGAGATCAAGTCAAAATTCTAATATATATATATATATATATATATATATATATATATATATATATATATATATATATATATACGCAGCATCTTCTCTTACAGGCAAGTATTGTTGAATATAAGAGAAAACTCATGTCTAGGTATCCTTTGGTATAGCCTTGTAATAGTCCGAATTTAGATATTAGTTTCGGAGGGGAATTGGCTGATGAATTTGCCATAATTTGGATTTGTCTCCCAAGTACTTTCGGACCAATCTGGGAATGAGGTTAATCAGGTCTAGACCATGTGTTAGTATTTATAGAAGGTTTTTGATGGGAATTATGTAGTAAGTACTAAACTATATTTGAGCTATAAACATTTTAGAATATTATTACTGATAGTTAATTCTATAAATTAGCGTTGTCTGGTTTTTATATATAGGGATTCTAATATATGGAGTTTTTTTTTGTTAGTACTAAATTCCAAGATTTTTGTATTTTCTAGAGTTTTCTGAATTCCGATCGCGGGCAGGAGTGGTTGTTAGTTAAGTGTTGTGCTATGGCGCTAGTATCAGACAAATGCATCGTCAATCTTCTCGACAAAGTCGTGGTAGTCAAATCTATGTATATGTGGTTTTCTTCATTGTCGGAGACACAGTCTACCAAAGGACATTTAAACTCATTAACAACGTTTGTCTTATCCAAGACTCTAATCGAGGGGGAATAATTATTTGTGATAAAAAGGTTAATGGTTTTTACTTTAATGTAGAAAATGATCAGTTTTACTTTTTTATTTGCATTAGTAGAGAATACGTTCTTATTAATAACATTTCGTAGAACTTGTTCATCTATTTTATAGTTCTGATGGAACTGTTACGATAAAATAGTTTAATAGTTGTGTTAAGTTGAGAATTGGATGTATTATTATTTTTATTATTATTATTATTATCATTATTATTATTATTATTATTATTATTATCGTGGGAATTATTTTTAAACAGCCACATGTGTTGGTCGATTACGTAGTTTGGGAAGCCATTATTAACTAGAGTTTTTTTTATATTGATAAGTTAATGTTGGAAGATAGTAGGGGAGGAGGCAGTTAGTTTTGCTCACGCAGTTAGTTTTGCTCACTCTGAAACTAAGATCTTAATTTGGACTACTGAAAAGATCTACCAAAGGATATCTAGACATTAGTTGTCTCTTATATTTAACAATATATATATATATATATATATATATATATATAAATAGTTATATTTATCTTACGAAATTATATCTGACCACTGTCTCATTCGTCTGTCTTTGTTGGCAGTATTTTCTTGTTTCATGGATTATATTTGCTTTTCCCGTTGAGGAGCAATATGTGAGTTTATAAGCTAGCGAATCTAAAATGTTACCGTTTACTTTGATGTGTTTGCTTTTTTTCCAAATTGGAAGGATGATAAGCTTAAGAAAAATGTCATGCAAGTACATAGAAATATTGGGTTGACATGATGGGTTGATGAGAAGTAGTAGCCACTACTGAGAGCGCAGGACCAAGGCCCGGGCTGAGAGAAGTCGGTCGCAGAGAGTGAAATGAATGTGGGTGGCTTTGAGTTAAAAAGGGGGGGGATGTTAGTGAATTTGTTGTAGGGTAATAGAGAGGTGAGAAGGGGGCTTTTTTTTCGTGGTGACGTGTAGCAGGGATTTGGTGTGGGGAAAGAGGAGGGAGGGGGGATCTGTTTGTTTGGTGTGTAGGTAGTAACATAGTTTTTAAGGAATTTATGATGTGTTTGATTTCTTCACTTGAGGACTGCATATTCTAAGAGCGCGTACTAAAAAGCCTATAATCATACGTGTTTTTATCTTGCTATTGTGGTGAGTGTATGTAGTACTTTTTGTGAGTAATTTTGCGGTGTACTTATAATGCTAGTTTGTTGTTGGACTTTATTATCAGAGTGTCTAGGAATGGTATCGAGCTGTCTATCTCAGTTTCATGTGTATTAGAGCACGACCATGCTTTGAGATTTGAACAGGCCGAAATCACCAAAGACATTCATGACAAAGTTCGACGAAGACTACTTGAAACAACACTAATCACAGCCACTAACACTATCAGACAATAAAATGGTTTCTACAATCTATCCCCCTTAATAAATCAAATTATCCTGACCGAACAAAAACTAAAACTAGATCATGACTAACCTTTCTTCTCTATGTTCTCAACTGTACTTTTATACAAGTCCCTGCATACACACTCACGTACTAACTCCCCCTCACATACATTTTTACTCACCACGAATCTAAACCACTTAACCACAAATAACAGCCTAACCAATGAACACAATCTAGACATCCTCACAAATATTTAGATATTTAAACTCCGTTTGCCCTCAATTTAATCTCAAATCATCAACACAACCTGAAAAAAACTGCATTCCACCTATATCTCGCCGAAATAATTATCATTTTTCTTCTCTTTTTTCCCCTTTCCTTTATTGCCATGTTCAAAGTACATTTTAACACATTCCTTCTAACTAACTTATATTCACTCATTCCTGACATAGCCAGCTAGTGAATACCCCTACCCTCCAAAACTTTCAACCTAACTACAAACAAAATTTCCCTTCTCTCCCTTCACCCATCTCACCCTTTCGACTACGTATTTCATACTATAACTCACCCACCTCGCCTACTTTCAAATTATTTTCATTTCTTCGATTTTCTTCAGTAAAACTATGATACCACCTTTATACTAAAGACACAGAGTTCCCCCTTCCCTCTTCTTTCTCCAGCCCCTCAAAATCCATTCAACACCTCACCACGACAAAAACCTCAGGCCCCTCCTCTCCTTTCTCCCACCCTAAGGCAAATTCACTAACACTCTCACCCCATCCCCTTTTTCACTGCTAACTTAATGTACCCACTCAAAACTTTCCATATTCATTTCACTCTCTGCTACTGACTGACTTCTCGCAGCCCGGCCCCTAGTCCAGCTCTCTTAGTAGCCACGGCAACTACTTTTTCTCATCAACCCATCATGTCAACTCAATATTTCGATATACTTGCATGACATTTTTCTTAAAAGTATCGTCCTGAGGAAGTCTTAGAATAAAGACGAAACGTTGATGAATACATAAATATATATCTTGTTCTTTCTTTATTCATATCCCATTACGTCGGATTACTATCATCTGGGGTGTCTGATATAAATGTGTGTGTAGATATATTATTTAATGTATAAACATTAATAATAGTATATTATTGTATATAATAAAAATACTGTTATCTGAGGAACTTGAAAACTTTATAAAGTCGCAGCTTAAACACATCTTTACATATTTAGCCAAAATGGGTGCATAAAAATAAAACAAAAATAAAGATGTACTTTTTGTTTACCAATATCTCATAATCACAGTGGTTTCATATTATAAAAATCGATGAAGCAACAACCAGACACTCAGCATTAAATATATATATATATATATATATATATATATATATATATATATATATATATATATATATATATATATATATACATATATATATATATATTTGCTTTTTAAATTATCTATTTACGTATACGTTTCGTCCTTTATAATCGGGGCTCATCAGTATTTGACTATTCACTACTTAAACGTCTCGAATCCTCAAGAGAATTTCGAAACAGATTGTATATTGACTACCACGTATTACCGTTTATTTACATTAAAGAAAACACCTTGGACATAACAGCGCAGTTAGGACGGGGGACTCAGAAGCGCACGATTAGATGGTTGGGATACCTTGTAATTTTATATTGGGTTACAGAGGTAAGGTATGCTTGAGCAAACCCGTCGACATTTACATGCCTCCCCGACGCCATAATTACGTTAGATCACCGAAATTAAGCGACGTTGAACTTGGTCAGCACCAGATGGATTGCAATTTGGGGAAACTGGGTGCCGTATGGATTCTCCATTGACAGGAAGATACATTCGACTGGAGACCTCATGCCAATTTAATATTCCCTAGAAATGTCCGGCTAAACTCGCCACGACGAATACAACAACAGGTACGAAAAGTTTAGAGCTAGAAACAAGGTTTGTATTTAATGTGGGGAAATGGTCATGAAGTACGAAAAATTTAGAGCATGAAACAAGGTTTGTATTTAATGTGGGGAAATGGTCATAAAGTACGAAAAGTTTAGAGCTAGAAACAAGGTTTGTATTTAATGTGGGGAAATGGTCATGAAGTACGAAACATTTAGAGCATGAAACAAGGTTTGTATTTAATGTGGGGAAATTGTCATAAAGTACGAAAAGTTTAGAGCATGAAACAAGGTTTGTATTTAATGTGGGGAAATTGTCATAAAGTACGAAAAGTTTAGAGCATGAAACAAGGTTTGTATTTAATGTGGGGAAATGGTCATAAAGTACGAAAAGTTTAGAGCATGAAACAAGGTTTGTATTTAATGTGGGGAAATTGTCATAAAGTACGAACAGTTTAGAGCTTTAAACAAGGTTTGTATTTAATGTGGGGAAATGGTCATAAAGTACGAAAAGTTTAGAGCATGAAACAAGGTTTGTATTTAATGTGGGGAAATGGTCATAAAGTACGAAAAGTTTAGAGCATGAAACAAGGTGTGTATTTAATGTGGGGAAATTGTCATAAAGTACGAACAGTTTAGAGCATGAAACAAGGTTTGTATTTAATGTGGGGAAATGGTCATAAAGTACGAAAAGTTTAGAGCATGAAACAAGGTTTGTATTTAATGTGGGGAAATGGTCATAAAGTACGAAAAGTTTAGAGCATGAAACAAGGTTTGTATTTAATGTGGGGAAATTGTCATAAAGTACGAAAAGTTTAGAGCATGAAACAAGGTTTGTATTTAATGTGGGGAAATGGTCATAAAGTACGAAAAGTTTAGAGCTAGAAATCCAGCACCCTCATGAAGCTGATTAAACAAAAACGTAGTCTCAGAACAAATGATACAAAATATCAGTGAATTATCTTATTTAAATATACACCGTATGCGGGTAAGAATAGGACTGGATATGAAACGGCACAAAAGAGTTCATAGAAAAAGGGCAAAATCAACAGCGTTCAGAAGTCAATAACTTTATAATTACTGTTGGAGGTTCTTCGAGTCTGGCGAGCTTTAAAAGTCATATACAATTTTCCCACACGTATCTTGTTACTGAACAAATGCTGACAAAACAAGATATTCCATTTTCTGCTAACACACACACACACACACACACACACACACATATATATATATATATATATATATATATATGTTTTTATATATATATGTATATATATATATATATATATATATATATATATATATAATTTATTTAGATACTGTATATAACATAGTTCAGCAATGTACCGTGGTTTCATCCAAAAGGGCAGAAACTGCTGTACATTGCTGAAATATGTAATATACAGTATCTAAATAAATTATATTAGCTCTCTTATATGATCGAGCAATTTATTTGATTTATTTTCATATGCAACCTGACCCACTATATATATATATATATATATATATATATATATATATATATATATATATAATATATATATATATATATATTATATATTTATAGTAATATATCATGTATCCACATATCATTTTATAAAGAGATATCATTTTTTATGTATCAATTTTAAGTATTTACTTCAACAGTGCTCGATACATAATAAGAGCTTAGTTGTTAGCTATGAAAATATATTAATGGCAATTAAGCTACACAGAGGCTCCCGCGTTTCATCCCCGGGGGCGATCTTCAGGTTTAAATGCATGGAGTTATTTTTGCCACGTGTTTATATACACGGCTTGCTAGTTAACCAATCAGAGTATTTATAGTTCTCTCAGCCAATCGTGGGGCTTCCTACGAATTAAAGTGGTGTAGTTAGTGTTACTTCTTATATCCTGTTATATTGTTCTGTTTTCTATAGATGTTTCTATATCCGGTTTCCTTTGTTGTATCACTATAATAGGTGAATTTATTTAAACATGTGGTTCTTTGTATTTCTATTTTAGGTTTTAATTTTTTAAATTGTTAGGATTTGTTTAGTTTAGCGTTTTTACTTATTTGTTTATTTATTTATTTATGTCTCGTTAGCCTAAGGTAATTTATTTCTGTGTATGCAGCTGTTTGCAATCTCACTTCTACAGTTTAATAGATTTCGGGGGTCTTTAAAGTTGAGGATTCAAAATGTTTCATCAAGCCATTATCTACACGAGTCGTCTAAATTTCTACATGTGCTGGCCTGTCGTATACTTTTCCATTGAATTATTGGTGAGCGTCCATTTTGTTTGAGGTCCCAATAGTGGTTTGCGTGTGGTGTTGAAATTCGACGTTCTTTGTTTTTAACTGTGATTTTGTGGTCATAATATCTGGTTTTAAAATCTAAGGGGGTATCCCTACGTAGTACTTCTTGTTATTTGGTCTTTCTTTGGCAAATATTGTGGCTTGGTATGTAATACTTTTGGTTAAGCATTTATATTGTTGATGACAAAGTGTACGATTTATTCAGTTACATATTTTCTCTTCATTGCTAACTTTTTTATTTCAATTCAGGTGGTTACTATTAGGGTTTTGTTGATTTTTATTTGTACTGTTAATATTTTTGTTCTTCTTAGTGTTATTTTTGCTATATTTTTAACTTTTTCATGTAATTGGTTACTTTTTACTTCCTCTCTGCTGTTCTCGTTCAGGAGGAGCCTCTGTGTAGTTACATTGTCGTACATATATTTTCATAGCTTTCTACACATATATATATATATATATATATATATATATATATATATATATATATATATATGTATGTGTGTGTGTGGGCGTGTGCGTGTGTGGGTGGGTGTGGATATATATATATATATATATATAGAGAGAGAGAGAGAGAGAATTATTTCATTAAGAAATGTGTTTTTATTATATCCACAGACATATATGTTTTATCTATCTAGAATCATCAGTGTGGAAAAAACTGTTCTGGTGGTCGCACAAGTCACCTTTTAACTCAGATCCAAACCATTTAGTCGTCACAGCTATCATAACATGAACTCAGCTTGGAGAGAAATAAAGCTTGTTACGTTTTTTTAAGCCGCCATGTAATGTTCGACAAATCAAAGGGGCAGACCTAAAAAGGTTTCTCTAATTCGGAGGCTTATGATCATATCTCTTGAAATGCCTAGCCGTGTAGAGAGCTGTAACATAATTATTCCCGCCATAACTATTCTTATTTTATGTTTATTCTGTCTAGAATAATTAGTATGTATATGACTGTTAGAATAATGCAACTACCAAAAAATAACTTGTTCAGAACGAATAGAATCAATTCGCATAAGGAAACAGTGTTGTATTACTTTTATGTCTTCTTACGATAATTACCATCGAAATGTAATCATACTAACTCTTTTTTTCTATTCAATTACATTATTCTAAATCGAGACAATGTTTAAAATCGAAAGTTAAAGCCTTAGAAATGTAAAGAAGAAATTGAAATTCAGGGAACCTTTCTTATGAATATAGAGCACATTCTATTCAAATCTAAAATATTTGACTTTTAAATTGAGATTGGGTACATATTGTGCCCCACAAACTAAAACATGGATACTATGAATGTATTTATGTTTTATACGTATTTCGCAAATTTCAGAAAAATCAGAGGTATCTGAATTTACATGAAAAGCGCCGATCTTTTGTAACTGTTTTCGCATGAAATTAAACTAAATATAACACACATGATAGCCCTTTCCGTCTAGCAGCTATATTAAAATACGTATGATGATCGTTTAATTGATTATTGAATCATAATATATATATATATATATGATAATTTTATTCACACAGACATGTACGAAATCTGCGACACTGGCATGTCAATGTTATCGATCATCAGGCAGAGCTAGAATCCGATCTTAACCTCAGATCATACGGTCCAAATATGATCTGAGGTTAACATCGGATTCTTGCTCTGCCTGATGGGATCTCAGTTTATAGTAACTGTGGATTGATAACATCGACATGCCAGTGTCGCAGATTTTGTACATGTCTGTGTAAATAAAATTATCATATATAAGGCTCTATTCTGATATTGAGCACTTTTTATAAACCCGGTTAAAATTCTCTGGATTACCACCCTGTGGATATTTTTCACCTGGATTATTACAATTTTATATATATATATATATATATATATATATATATATATATATATATATGTATGTATATATATATACACAATAAGAATACACGTCGTCAGACAGACATGAGCAATAAATATAGTATTAGTTAAACATTTGAATGTTTTACTTTCAATATGAACTATGGTATGTTTTCGGTGAACTCTGCTAAATAGTAAAGTTTACAAAACATATGAATAATGCGATCACGTTACTCATCCTGTTTCCCAGAATACGTATTCTATTATTCATAATAAGTTAACTAGTTTAGAATTTTACAAAGCACATATATATTACTAACGCTTTCGCGTTCGCACCGCTTCTTTTTTAAATGTATAAATAATATAAATCAAAATTTTATGTAGAGCAATTTCTTTCTTTACAATTACTTTTGGTATCTAACATATTTTAATGGTTTTGGGGGGTAGCATACGAGTTTAGGTACGCAAACCTTAACTTATAAAGTTTACAAAAAATATTATGTGCTCATGTTATACAGGGTGGGCCAAAATAAGGGGATATCTTTAAATTTGAATAACTTGAATTTGAATAACTTCCACAAAATAAAAGTTAAACTCACCAAACTTTATGTGTGTGTAGACTGACCCTTCCGAGATTTTTTGAAATAAACAAAACAAATTTTAGCCGAAAAACACTTCTTAAAACTTACAAAAACTAAAGTATTATTTTTTACACTGTTTTGAGTTTTTTAAGCAAAAATAATGTTTTCTAAATGAGGGTACGTTCCTTAGGGCTAATACGGCTCATGCTTGCTTCGGAAGGGGTCCTTTACTTATTCTAAAAAAATTTTTTTTTAAATCAATAAATAAAAAAGTTATGAATTTTAAAAAATATGGCCCTTATTTTTGCCCACCCTGTACATTAGAGTGTTCATAATATATGTTCCAAAATTCATAATGATCGCTTAAAAATTATTTTTAAATACAAATATATATATATTTTATGAATACAGCTCCTAAATGTTAATATTGGCGCAAGAAATGAGGTGACCATGTTACGCACCATGTTGCCTAGAATATATTTATCAAAATGTATTATTATCCTTTCATTAGTTCAGGAGATAATACGCTAACTTTACGTTTATTTTTTTGAATTTTGTGCATGTGGATTTTTCCTTCAGAAGTGATATGATGGTCTTCTTGTGAGCAGGATGGTCGGAAAAATCTGATAAGTTAATAGAAAATTCTGGTTGTTAGTTTGTGCGCGAAATAATTGTTAAGGGACATTAGATTATCTTGGAATTCGGTAAAAAATAAACACACACTTAGTCATTATATTGTAATTTAAAACAGCTTTGTTTAGTTATATATATATATATATATATATATATATATATATATATATATATATATATATATATATATATATAAAGTGGTGTACTAAAAGCGAACTTTTAGGAAAAGTGAAACCTATTGTGAAGAGTATATAGCTCAATATCCAGGATAGAGCAGGTTGAATGAAGAAGAATGGAAAGGAATTAGAGAAGCAAAAGCCAAATCATAATTCAATTCAATTGCTCAGAGCAAGGTATATTCCGCAAAAAAGGCAATTTATTCAAGTTAAATTTTCCTTGAGCCAGGCTTTTCAAAGATCAAAATCTTATCATCAGAGGAAGTCGCTGGGATAGATAAGTTGGCAAAGGCCAAGATTAAAAAAAAAATTATTTTATTTTTTCAAATTTTAAATCTTGGCCTTTGCCAACTTATCTATCCCAGCGACTTCCTCTGATGATAAGATTTTGATCTTTGAAAAGCCTGGCTTAAGGAAAATTAAACTTGAATAAATTGCCTTTTTTGCGGAATATACCTTGCTCTGAGCAATTGAATTGAATTATGATTTGACTTTTGCTTCTCTAATTCCTTTCCATTCTTCTTCATTATATATATATATATATATATATATATATATATATATATATATATACATATTTACATTTTGCGTTCCAAGAGTTAAAACAATAAGCCCATCTTGGCGTATAAGCTTTTCCAAAACATTTTGGAAATATTTATTGTATTTTATTTATACTTTTAAAAATATTTGTTTAAAGATTGTCCGAAAGTCACTTCATCAGCGCCTGCATTGACACGTTATACAGAAAAGGTCCACAAAAACACTTAAAAAAACAAAAAAACAAAACGTCGGAGAACCAAGAGCTGATATATATATATATATATATATATATATATATATATATATATATATATATATATATATATATATATACGTATATATATATATATATATATACAAATATATATGTATATATATATATACGTTTATATATATATATATATATACGTATATATATATATATATATATATATATATAAAATATATATATATATATATATACAAATATATATGTATATATATATACGTTTATATATATATATATATATATATATATATATATATATATATATATATATATATATATACATATATCGTTCTGGCATTAGCTATATATCTTTCGGCTGCCCTGTCCGCGAGCACGTCTACTTATCGATCTCTTTAAACATCTTTTGCTATTTAAATATCAGCTAATCGATTTCTGTGTGCCGATATCGAACACTTCAACCTCATGCCATCAATCCATTAGCCGAAAAGATCCACGAAGTGTCCCTGAACGCATTTACCAAGGCAAACACACACAACGCTGTTTGCCGAAAGGACCACACGACCCAACGTGCACCGTTTCCGCTCAACAAAATCATCCGTAAACCAGCAACCCATTTTATAGAGCTTCTCCCTTTGTACTTCTATATACTGCTTTTAAAACCTCACGTCTTTATTTCCTTGGGGTCAAACACCCGCGTTTACAATTTTCATTGTTCCTGCTTTCAAATAATGAACCATTGTTGACTTGATCAATGCCGAGAGATGCTTTAACTGGTGGGAGGAGAATAATAGTTTATACTCGCGAATGACACGTTCAATGATATAAAGTTATTAAAGAAATTCAATATAAATCGGCGAATAAGAAAAACATCTTCAAATTTAACCATAACAATAATCTGTACAAACTTACGTGTGTGCTTTCCATTATACGTACGTAACCACCTTTTATATCCCACTTTAAATGAAATGTACGTGTCAAAAAATAAAATTACTGAATATTTCATGTCGATGGGTAGCAAATATGTGCATGTTTCACATGTCAAATTGACATTTCCAAAATCGAATATGAAATAAACATGTTGTTGTCATCGTTGATTTGAAAATTCCAATTGTGTTATTCATTAAAAAGAAATTGGGCTGAACAGAATTTTAGGGTCAGAAAAAAACATATGGTTTAAGATGTCCTAGAAAGTGCTTATCGGTGTCAATAGATAATGTGTTTAGAAATGAACTTATTACAAAGTGTTTCATATGCCGTAAAATAGTCAAATGCCTGTGCGTATTAAAAGAATATACACAGCAACTCATACACATACATAATGAATGAGAGAGATTACGAAAAAGAGTAAAAGGAAGGGCAAGGAACACATATATAAAGATATATACATATATATATATAGAGAGAGAGAGATATATATACATCGAGAGAGAGAGTGAGAAAGGTAGGGGGGAGAGAGATATATAGAGAAACGCACTGGAGAGCTGTATACATCGAAACAGTCAGTCTATGCATGAGTATGTTCCCCACTTTTTAGATAGTGTTCTCGCAAGGAAATCTCTAACTATCACTAGCGTTTTAAATTATAGTACATTGGGTAAAATCAATTCGAGCTATCTGCACAGACAATGTTTACATTGAGATGTCACTTACATTCAGCACGTGATTATTATAACGTAGGGGTACAAGCGCCCACTGTCGGTTCGACATTTGAGTTTTTTTATCTAGGGTTGAGGCACATGCTTCTCTAGCAGCACTAAATAGTGTGTATGCGGATATATATATATATATATATATATATATATATATCAATTTAATGAATTAAAACATTACTATTATTCAACGAATTAGAACATCAAGTCCATTATGGCCTACGATCGTTTCCAAAATAGTTTGGAAATACTTTATTTTATTTTATAATTTGATAAAGCTCGCCCAAAACGTCCTTTCATCAGCGCCTATAGCAAAACCTCTTACAGAAAATCAAAGAAAAAACAAAAAGAAAACGTTCTAGAGAAACTTCCACTGACAGAAAGAATCACCGGTGGATATGTTGCTAGCATAGGAGGGGAAAAACACAATGATACCTATAAGAAAATTACCGGTACATATAAAAAAAATAAGACAAAACTTTCCGTTCCAATTTCCGCAAAAAATAATAAAAATTAAAAATACGTTCGTCATAAGTGTAGTAAAAACAATAAAAATAAAAATAGGAATCCAAATAGAAATTAAATTAATAAAAAATGAATAAGAATAACATGAAAAAATAGAAATAAAAATAAACAATAAAAATAAATAAATGAAATAAAATTAAAATAAAAATAAAAACAAGAAAAAATAGAAATAAAATTAGAATATAAAGGTTGAAGGCGATAAATGATATTTTTACAGAGGCTTTTTTGAAAAAACATATTGGAAGAGGATGTGCAGGGTAAAAGGGTAGGAGAAGAGCATAGAGGAAGATATAGACAAGGATATTTTTGAGAGAAGAAAAGCACTCATAAAACACTCTTATGAGGGAAGGAAACAGAAATAAGTGAATGTAATATAAGAAAGAGTATAGTTTGAATCATACAAACAGCACTGGTGGTTGAAGTGTATACCTATATATGATATGAGGAAGGGGGAACAGTTCTTAGTAATTGATGCGTAAGGAAGAGAGAAGCAGCCTTACACGAAATATATCATATCTATTTCCAATTGTGTCATTAGACAAATTCCGCATTTAAAGCAAAATTGCAAAATAAAATGACATTAGATGTGGGAAAGCGGACTATTCTAGGATATATATATATATATATATATATATATATATATATATATATATATATATATAAGAGGATAGTGCAGTATTAGTGCAGTTCCAACGAGAGAAATGTATATATGTAAAGGAGTAAAGCTACCAACATTTGTAAAAGGTTTTTTTCAACATTTATTTATTATTTTATTTTATCATTTAATATAAGTTCATATAACGCGTTTCAAGTGGTGGTCCAATCTCATCAGATATGTAAATCCATTTGAAGAAATGTCTTTCGATTTGAAAGAGTGTTGTTTTCTTTGAGAAAATGTGTTATTGTTTGGCCTTTTTTCGCATGTGTGCGTTTGCGGGTGTGTGTGTACGTGTTTTGATATTTTTATATCTTTTATTTTTATTTTTATTTTGCATTTATTTATTTTCTCTTCTTCTCTTGGTCAAAGTCGTGTGTGTTTATTAAGTACGTGTTATTTTGACCTTTATTTTATCGGTCGTCTCCGTTTCTTGGAGGGATTTGATTTTCTTTTGAAATTTATTATGTTTTATTGCCCTGTCGCCAAATTGGCTGTTATGCTAGATAATACACATTTAAGTTGTTAATATTTTTTCCAGAAATGATTATCAGAAGAGTTTAAGAAAAATGTTCTTTAAGCATATTTGTCTCAATTCAGATTTAAAGATAGGTTATAACACTGGAACTGTGAAATAAGGAACGGAAGGGGTTAACATATTACGAAACTAAGTTTCCCCTACACTAGCATGAAGAATTGATACACGTCTTTTGGCTAAAAATCTGTCAGATTCTAAAGAATAATGGTATTAGTGTATCAAAATTGGTCAATATTATTAAACAATGAGTAGCGGAAACAAGGCGATTTAGCGTCGTTCTTTGAAGAAGTATTTTGTCCATAATTTCTGCTATTCTGAGCAGAAGTTCAAAGGCCGGCTGTAACATGTCTTACACAATCAATTAAACATAATACGTAAATAGATAAGTAAACACAGATCCCGCTCACTGCTGCCGGAATTGCCGGATTGGATTATTTTGTTATTGGCAGGTCTTTTATTGAGGGAAAGGAACGTGTATTCTTGCGATGCGTCTATTTAATCTGTGTTCATGACAAGTGTTTTCTTTTTATACTTCATTTTTCATTGGTTTTATATTTATTTATTTGTATGTATGCCTTATTTCTTTCATTTTTCTTTATTTTCTTATCTATTCGTTATATCCATTTAAAAAAAATTTCATATCTATTCGTTATATTTTATATATTTTTTGTCATTTAATTTTTATTTTCTTCTTTGTCTTTTTCTCTTTTTTATTCTCATCTGATCCTTTCTTGCTTTTATATTAAGTTCGTTTTTTTCTTCTTATTTTTTCATTAGGACTATTTGTTTTTTCTATTTCTTATTTTTCTTTCATTAATATTTCTTTAGTTCTATTTTTCCTTATTATTCTTTCTTTTCTTTTTATTTATGTCGTGCTGTTCTCTTTATATTTCATTTCTGCTTCTTTTTCTTTATTAGTTCTCTCTCCTTTTTTTTTTTTTAAAATTTTATTTCTTCTTTTTTTCTTTTTGATTTTGTTTGTTCTATTCTGTATTTCTCTCATTTTTCTTTTGTTTCTCTTTTGTTCGATATTTTTCCTAATTTTCACTCCGTTCTTTCTTTATTTGTCATTTATTATTTCTCTTCTTTCCCTTTCCTTCTTTTTTAGTATTTTATACTCATTTCGTTCCTTTCTCTATTCAATTTTCTTTTCTTTTTAATATTTTTTATTAATTTTGTTTTAATTTAGTTTTATTCTGTATTTCTCTCGTTGTTCTTACTTTATTGGTTCGATATTTTTTTATTATTTTCACTCTATTATTTTCTCTATTTGTTATTTATTATTTCTGTTCTCTCTTTTATTCTTCTTTACTATTTTATACACATTTCGTTCTTTTCTCTTTTTTATCTTATTTTTATTATTTTTCTTTTCATTTAGTTCGTTATTCACATTCGGACGAACGGACAAGCCACATAAAACTGTTTTGTTAAACTGTACATAAGAAACCGAAGGAAATGTCTTTAAACGTAAATGTGACACACCTACCGATGGAACTATTTTCTCATAGAACTATTTAGATACATCGAAAATAAGGTACAACTAGTTAAGGTGCTCGTCATAGAGGAATTAAAAAGAAATCTAAAACTTAGTCTTTCCATATCAACAGAAAATTATATATCAAAGTTAAGCGTACCAGACCAACCAATCGACAAAGCCGTCTATAGAGATACAAGAACGTATTCAAAATGAACAATGGATATATTGAGAGAAATAAGTATCAGATATAACATCGTGAAGGGTCAGCAAGCAAAGGTCATATTTCAGTATGGTTGTGAAATAAAACAGATATTTCCGTAGTTGTGTAGCTGGAAATCCGGGGAGAGTAGAGAGTGGTAAGACCGCCGTGTTTGAATGGCGATCTCCATTTACAGATGCCTCAAGCCATTATCTACATTGGCTTTATTCCGACGGATTTAAATATGGAAACATGGCATGAAAGGAAAACATATTTTAGGGGTTTTTATTTCGTTTTCGGTGTTTCTAATTTGAACTTCGAACATTTGCTTTCAAAATCCGTGTCTGCATTCTTCGGAGATGTTTCAGTCGATGTTATATTGTTCCTAATTCTGTGAGTTCACTTTCATGGATATCTTTATTGATCGAACGATTCTCTTTTAAAAAAACTTTGTTCAACAACTATTGTTAAGTTATGTATCCCTCGTTCCTTAACTTTTATTCACATAAAACAAGGTATATTGCCACTGAAATGTAAAGTGTCACTGTGATTAACGGCATGATTTCAAGGGAGCCTCCTAAGTATAGAGTTGTTAAACAAGATATTGGTGCACATTACATTTAAATTGATGCATATTGTTATAATCAGGAAACCATGTATTAAGGCGACAATTCAAAGGTCGGGCAGTCCGAGAAAAAAAAACTATGAGAGTAAATATCGTTCCTGCGTTTGAGGAATTATGTAGTTAAGCGGTCGACTTTTCTGTTGGTCGGGTTGCTCGATTATATTCTATATGTATATGCATAAATTCGAGGGAGAACATTCTGTGCAAGTACTTGTAGAAAAGCACATTGAGACAAAATTGCGTCAATTGTTTTTATATTTCTGAAGGACGTGTGGCTATAAACGCGGCTGAAGTTACGTTTTTGAGAAACTTTATAAAATTATGAAATAAAGTAAAATAAATTATCTACACACTGTTTTGGAAACGAGCGCATGCTATAATGGACCTGATGTGGTCGTTCTTGGAACAGTAAAAGTAATGCCTTGATCAGTATATATATATATATATATATATATATATATATATATATATATATATATATATATATATATATATATATATATATATTAGTGTGTGTATTTGATCCGTGAAATATAGATGAATTTATGTAGGAAAATTTAGTCGGAGATAGAAAGGTAAAATCAGAGATGCATAGAAGTTAGAAAACATTAACTAAAGCCAAAATTCTAGTCATTTCACCTATATATTTACAAGTATATATATATATATATATATATATATATATATATATATATATATAGTTATAAATATATATATATATATAGTTATAAATATATATATATATATATATATATTTTCAAATATATATATATATATATATATATGTAATATATATATATATATTTGTAAATATATATATATATATATTTATAACTATATATATAGTTATAAATATATATATATATATATATATTTACAAATATATATATATATATATATATATATATTTACAAATATATATATATATATATATATATATGTAATATAATATATATTTTTATGAAAACATTGTTAGAAATAAATAAATTTGTCTGTTAATTATCCTTTTTTATTTTTCAATTTTTCTGATATGCTATTTTGTATTTAAATCAACAAAATTAATAAATGTTCCATAAGTTTTACAGGTTTAACGAACGTTTTAGATTCTTCGTCGAATCCTCCTCAGGTGTCAAAAACAAATAAACAAAAAGCTGGAGATAAAATACTTTTAAAAAGACGGTTAATAAACGCGCATAGAACGTTTTTTGCATTGTTCCAGCAACGCGGCATGGAGTCACAGAACAATATATATATATATATATATATATATATATATATATATATAATTTAATTAATGTTGTTTCTTTTAACCTTTTTAATCATTAAATACATTTGCTCTCTTTAATTCTTTTAGAAAACACATTAAACCCCAAAACAGTAACGGCCAAATATGCGATACTCAAAATATTGGCTCACAGGACTTATATAGAAATATTTATTATTTTTAAATTCTTTTTTTTGTATTTTTATTAAATCTTCACCGGTTTAAATCTCAACTGTTACTTTTCACCCCTCCCCCTTTTTAAAAAAACTTATTAAACCTTCCTTACACTAAATGTAAATAAACATACTTAACACTCTAAGCAAATAACGCGTCCAACCGAGAGTGACACGTGACTTCACATTTCCGAAACAGATGTCAACAGAAGCTTAAGAGGGCCGGGTGGCTAAGTTCTTCTGTGCTTGAAACCGACGGTATGAATGTTGTACTAATTTTTCTGCACTAAAATAAATAAATATATACATATAAATATATATATATATATATATATATATATATATATATATATATATATATCGTACATGTATTGTATTAGTTTCTAGAAATGTAAATCCGTAGAAACTCAACTGTTTATAAAAAGTGCTCAATAACAAGTAGAGCTGTTTATAAGTATAACTTTTTATTTATACAAACATTATTGGTTACATATGTGCATACATGTTTCGGTTGCACTTTTCCCAGAAAGTCAACCTCATCAGCCCAAGAATTTTCGAGAAATGGCTATTTCTCGAAAATTCTTGGTCTGATGAGGTTGACTTTCTGGGAAAAGTGCAACCGAAACATGTATGCACATATGTAACCAATAATGTTTGTATAAATAAAAAGTTATACTTATATATATATATATATATATATATATATATATATATATATATATATATATATATTGCTGTTTTGTATTTTTCACCATTTGAAACTTTCTCACTGTTATTGCATACGTATCTAAATTCAGTAATCTATTATCTGGCATTAGTGTATTTTCTTCTTTTTTCAAAATTAATTCATTAATTATTTGTTAGGCTTTTGTATTTCTTTTGTTTCTCATTTTCATAACTGTTTATTACTTTTTGCACACACTTTTCTTTTGTTGTATTCGTCTAAAAAAGAAATATTGCTTACTGAAGCGCAAATGCATACTGTTGTAAGTGCTACATTTACAGGGCGCATTCTGGATGGGGAGTATGGAAGCAAGATGTGTGTTCCCATTACCATTACATTTTTTTCCGGTTGGTAAGCTGAATGAAACAGAGGACATAGAGGGAATTACAAAATGTAGCTGTGTGAGAATAACAGATTCAGAGTAGAAAATCTTCCCGCCGTTAGGGACTTGTACACTGGAGGAGTGCGATGTTTTGCTAGTCAGGTGGATCGGGGGCTGGTTACACGTAACTTACGGACGTCTTTAATTACCCCTTAGTAAACACTAGCGGGGCTACCCGGCGTTGCTCGGGGTCATAAAAACATATAATTGAAGTAAAATCGCGTGTGTAAAAGCTTTATATTCAAACTTCTATTTCTCTCCCTCTCTCTATAGCCGTCTCATTATCTTTCTACTTTTCTCTTCCCTGGTCGCCCCATTTCACCGCTACTTTCTAATTTTGCCTTTTGGGAAAGCTGTTTCTTCCCCACCATTTCATCCTACGTTTCCCAGGGCAATAGTATGACATATTTCTATGAAAAGTGCCACCTCTGTCTGCGCCTTCTATATACGTACCTATTGCCGCCTCAGTGCACATAATATATACATACCTATCGCAACCCCGGTGCAGATACCATATAAATACCTATCGCAGCCTGGGCGCAGATAATATGTAAGTACCTATTGCCGACTGGGTGCAGATACTATATAAGTACCTATCGCCGCACCGGTGCGAATGCTACATACGTACCAATCGCCGCCCCAGTGCGAATGCTAAATACGTACCTATTGCCGCCCCGGTGTGCATACTGCATGAGTACCTATCGCTACCCCAATGCGAATACTAAATATGTACATATCGTCGCCCCGGGATGGTAGTACCTCTCATGGTCCTATGTATGTGTTAATATAACCTATTTTGTTACTTCTATTATTTATTTAAACAAAGGATATTGCCATTGAGACGTAAGATGCTATTGTGATTAAAGGACAAAGTTGTATGCGATATTCTAAATGAGGCATCGTGTAGGAAGATGTTTGTTCACTTTAAATAAATATTTTACATATTAGTACAGTCGGGAAAATCCAGAGCAGTGAGAGAATTCCAAAATAGTCCGAGGAAAGAAGTCATTAGATTGGAAAATCTTCCGTCAGCTAAGGAACGTTACAATGAAGGGGTGCGATTTTGTTTAAAGTCATCTGGGTCGAGGGCTATTTAAGTGTAAGTAGAACAAGTGCAGAAAGTAAATCGAGCACATTTCATGGGAGTACTTGTAAAAAAAGTACAAAGATGCAACAATGTGGCGGTGCGACAAAGACTTGAGTTTAGCAGCCAGTGCGGGGCCTATCAGGTTAATATCTTGTTTTCGTAATTAATTAATTGTTGATCTCTCTTTTCTCTTTATGTAATAATGTGTTTTAGAATTTCTCGTGTGTCTTTTTCTGTGAAATTCTTATGTCAATTCTCAGTAATGTCTATGTGTATTTGCTATTCTTCTTCTTCTTTTTCTTCTACTTCTTAAAACTGTGTTCTGCGGCTACGGTAGTCAAATGACATCCCGTAACTGCACAGTCCTCCATGCTAGTCCCAGGCCATCTGGCATTGACATGCGCAAGTTGTCGTAGGCAATGGAGTTGTTTTGCTGTACGTAGTGGTCCTAGTCCCGCCTGCTTGAGGTCAGCACGTAGTATACCCAGCAGATTTGGGCAGTGCCGTTTTAGTCGCGGCTGGTAGGCTTGCGAGCCAGTAACGGCAAAGTCTAGTGCTCTTTGTGCAGGAGTGTCAGGGTCCATCCGTAGGACATGACCTAACATAGACCATCTTTATTCAGCGATCTTTGTGGAGAGGGGATTTTCGTTGCACAGCTAGTATAGTGCCTTGTTGCTGATAAGTGTTTTCGGCCAGCAGTGACCTGTGATGGAACGGAGGTGTTTGCGGCGGAACGCATCCAGCTTGTCAAGCATGGCTTTTGTTATTGCCCAGCTGTTGCTATTGTAGAGCATGATGGACACGCAGTACGCGCTATAGAGACCGAGTCTAGTCTTCAACGGGGTTTTGGTTCCCTGGCTCCAAAGTGTATGTAATGAATGACACGCTACATTGGCATGTATACAGCGGGCTGTGACGTATGTAGTGCTGCACAGCAGGGCACCCAGGGTCTTGCTATTAGTCTATTGAAATAAATAAAAAATTAATTGGCGCAAACTAAAACGCATTGTGAAAAAAAATCCTATTTAGAATACAATGTAATTACGAAATAAAATCCGCTCAAATAATTCGTCTCCTTCGTAAACAATTAAAGTGTTTTAATATTTTGCCAATAATTGAAAGAAAATAGATTAGTGTGTTACACTCACAGATTTTATAAGTATTTTACCTTATAATTAGTCGAATAGAATTCATTAACATTGACTCTAGAATGTGTTACTAAATGCTCATATATTCTAAGATTGAAAGTCTTGAAAGCATTTTACATGCAATAATATTATAAATAGAGGTTAAAACAACATTTATTTTTTTAAAATACTCATTATTTTGTAATTATTTGGTTTCATTAATAAGTTATTACGCCATCTATAGTGCAACAATTCAATTTTGATTTCAAAATGCTATCAAACAATCATTACTTAGTAAAAAAACAAACGGAATATTGAAAATAATTTAAACAAAAACGAAAACAAAAATACTCTCTGGCACCGTCGTGTATGTAGAAGTAGTTATGTATATTATTCTTAATTTAGAGTCGTTTTGATTTTATTTTCTAAGTTTATAGAATTATTTTCTTGAAAGATGTCTTCATTCAATGACTGTCTTTCATTTACATTTCATTAAACATTGATTTAATAATATTATTATTATTGTTTACTTAGTAGCCGTTTACTTTTGGGCTGAATTTTTTTAATTTACTTTTGTTATTTTATTAATTTATTTCTGTTTTTATTTTTTATTAATTTCCGTTAACCATGGGCGATTTATGGGGCACCCTCGAAAAACATCTGACAATGAGTTAGCGTGCCGCTCTTCAGAATTCACAACTGCAAGCCGCAATCAATAGACTGTCTCTCCGGTCATAATTTAAAAAAAAATTAATAATATTTGTCATGTAAAACTTTATAATAAAACATTTCTGATAATTTTTTAAATGAAAATTAAATATTAAAAAAAAACATATTTTTTTTAATATATGCGATGCGACAGCACTATGCTTTGTAAAAAATTCATATTTCAATGTTTCGAAAAAAACACACCTATTTGATTTATTTTTCTGAAATAAATTATTTGAAATAAAAATACAAAAGGTTTCCTTTCAGCAAGTTTTAATTATAAAGTTTTACATGAAAAAGAGTTTTTTAAAAAGTATGACCAGAGAGGCAGTCTTTTGATTGCGGCTTGCTGTTGTGAATTCGAAATAGCGACACGCTGACTCAGAGTCGTATGTTTTTCTGGAGTGCCGATTATTGTTACAAATTACTTTCGCTTTGTTGCATACTTGTGCTAGTTTTGCAAGTACTAACACGGAATGCCCGCCGATGAACTTAGAGCACCTGCATCCACTCCGATTAAAATACACCCGACCGACCCGACTAGCCGCACAGGCTCACACTTTCACCTTCGAGTTGCCTAGATGGCAGAAACGTTCATACTCTAGTACCTTATTTCCTTGAAACGTTTTCATTTGGAATGTCTTCCCTGCTTCAGCTCCTTCAATCGTACCAATATGCAAGAAATATAAATGTCATGTTAACAAACACCTTGCTGCCCAAGCATCACCACCTCCTATACAAATTACCCCTATCATAGTGGCTCCTTACGCTTCAGGGGCAATATACATTTTTGTGGTGAGCAAAAGTTAAAAAATGATACTATCGAGTATTCTACATTTTTCATAAATACGATTGTTTCTCTTTGTTCTTTCTTAATTTTCTTTTTTCTATTCAATACTATGTTATTTTTATTTCTTATGTCGTTACTAAACATTTATTATCTTCCAGGTTTCTCTGGTCATCTGTATTCATTTTCAGATTCCTCCAGGATTAGTTACTATTCGACGTTACGTTGACTCATGCCACTATTTAAATAAGGAGATGATAAACTTAGTGACACGATCATTATATTATTTAAGGAGTTGTACTGTTACATTTCCTTATCTATCTATTTTTTGAAAATTAACTCCTGTAATACGTGAACACGATAAAAGATTACATGAAAAGGTTAAAAGAAAAGTCTACTTAGTGAGGTCTTTCGGTTTAAAAATCGAAAATTCACAAGCGGTGTTTATCGGAAAACAGTGCCTTATAATTTTTATACTGGTTATATTTTGTCGGAATCGTGAATTCCATGAGGTAGTAAACATTTATTTAATAGAGTTGGCAACATTTATTTTACTATTGACCCAAAATCTGAGTGTCATGGTCCTGAAATGGCACGTAATCGCCTACAAAAGTAGAACGCCAACTCTCAACAAGTGCTATTTGATTTTTTCTAATAGAAACTATTCCAATTATATTATAAAAACAATGTTTCCTTATTTGTAATCAATAAACAAAAACATTAAATTATAAAATAATTAACATTATGGTGAAAATAAACTATTAATTGCCCACCCTCCTCCTAAAAACAATTCTACCTAAAAATGATATGGAACTGTTTTTGGATATACACAGTTTGTCAATTTCCGTCTATAACACCAGAAGCCGTCACGAAGTAGACTTTGTTTTTAGTTCATAAAAGATGTATAATGAATGAATCTCGGAATCTTCGATTCTTTAAATGCTTTAACACGTTGTGTTGGCATTCCTTTCTTTTTTCTTTCATTTTACTTTATTTATTATTGTCGTTATTTCAACTTTATTCTATTCTCTGTTGTAAGCATGTTCTTATAGTGCTCAGAGTTAATGTATATTTATAGAATTATACTCGTTCTTTTAGTGTAGTTTCAGATGTATTCGTATTTGCAGCGTTTTCCTTTGTCTTTTAATTAACCGTTACTTTTCTTTTCTTTTATTGTCTATTTTGAGTTGATCTTTGTCGACCTTCTAGTCTTCTCTTAATCTTTGATATAAGGGTCGTCTGTTCCATGTACGAGTTTACTTATTTAAAATTCAATCAGGACATACCTACCGACGGCAGAGTTTCAAATAGAGTTACTCTAATGAATCCAAAATGGCTGATATCATAAATAAATACATGTACAAATTATAAAAACGACACATCTGGGAGAAGGAATATGCTTCGAAATGACGTAAATAAGAACAGATTGAATGTGCAGATAATACAAACTATGCACATCATGTGTATTCTTCACTGCAACTTTCCTGGTAAATAATCTATAGGTTTTTACATTTTCTTAACTTCCTTAACAGTGAATTGATAAATATACCCGACTCGTCCGTCCAAAGAAATCCATATTTTGCTGCTTTGTTTGCATCAAATACTGATGTCAGTACGGGGGTAAGATCGGGTCAGGCGTTAACCCATCAACTTTGACATATTGTCAGAAACCCTTTTTACAGGCTAACACATTGAAGGTTTCTGTTAACCTCAGGTCATCACAGCGGAATATGTGTGTATGTATGTTGATACGTTGAAAAAGATGATTATTTAGAATGAAAAGAATGCGAAATAACACCTATCATTTTATTTAACTACACAGGAAAATAAATATATTCGTCAGTTTTATTTAGACAACTTTTCTCTGTAAATAATGTTATTTAAGTTACTAACTGTTATTTATTGATTATTAAAAAGTTAATTAATTAGTAATGATTTAGCAGCATATAACCTCAGTATAAAACAGATATCAATTAGAAATTGGAGAATTGGTATCATTCGGTATGTTGTATTATTTCTAGTAATGCACTATGTTATTAGCTTCTAGTGATCAATCCCTTTATTATTCCATTTCAGACTAATATACTAGATTTCAATACTCTATTAAGAGAATGTAGTATCGGTATCGATCTCAGAAGACCACCCTTAAAGACATTACCATCTACTTTTGAATTGTAGTGTAGTATATGTTCTGTGTTTATTACATTCTTCTCTTTTGGAGGCTAGTGTAGTATATGTTAATTTGTCATGATACAAGCTCCCATATGCATTACTTCTTTTCGGGGGAGATGTAGGATGTTTTTATTTGCCACGATACCTTCTTTCATACATACACGTCTCTATATTTAGTGTGGTAGTTTAATATCTGTCCCTTGGTGTATCACTCTCAGACATTACAGTCCTCTTTATTTAAGAGAGGGGTAGTAATTTACTAGCTAAATGTATGCGACTGATGTCGCACACATTTACTAGTTGTATACAATAACTTACAAAATATCTTCTCAGAGTGTATATATTTAATCATTTAAATGTTTTCTCTACAATTCCAGACGATAATAAACTCCTCCCTCTGTACAACGTGAACATAGCTACTTTTGAAGCAATCATCATTCTTTATAAGAGCCTGCTTACTGTTATCAGCGCTTCTGTCACAGTTATGTTTATACAAATTAATAACATGTACAAATGAACCCACATCGTAAATATGAAAGATATATCATTTGAAAATATAATTTGCTATATTAGTATTTAATATGTAGACATCCGCTAAATTTTGAACAAATTATTTGAGTTAATTATTTTTAGGGGAAATTCAGTCACTCTAAGAGCCAGATACAATTGATTCACTCTTTTAGCAGGGTAAGTACAAAATATATCCTATACTGGACTTTCATGACATGAATGGGTACGTCGATGCATATACTGACGATAGTGACGTCGTTTCGTTCGGATCATAACCAAGTTCAGATCAGAATGTGCTACTTGATTGATCGGAGGAGTCAATATATTGCGTATAGAATATTGTATCACCAATACAGCAAGTTTCATATTTAGTTTTTCAAAATTGCTCTTGCAAGTATTGTTATATTAGAAACACTTATAA
>OY744519.1:195183772-195191272 GCA_963556195.1 Sepiola atlantica | reverse complement strand
GATACAACACCAATTCCACGGTAAAAAGATAGTAGCATTCCCGTTCATAAAGGGGGATATCCGTTTCATATTTGACTGGAAGTACGGCAGTATTATTAGGCGTCATTAATGCTCTACGAGAATTAATTTTCTGGGTTGAAACCATCAGCTGAAATTGAACGTTGTATGGAAGACCAAACGAGCCCTTTAAAACATATTATTTATTACATCCTGTTTAAACTCCCGAAAAGAACAGAAAAACATGAAGTCGGTTAGAGTTTGTGTACGTACGCACAATACTCACGACTCGACCGTCACGAAGTGGGAATCGAAACTGTTCAAATCTCATTCGCTGTGACAAAATGAGAGAGATAGGGATAGAAGGTGATATATAAGTACTGAAAAAAAGCGAAAATACATAACGTGCATAAAGAAAGAAGGACAGAGAGAAAATATAGTCACAAGACTTATGCGACAGTTGATTTGACTTTTCGAACATATCCAATGCACTTGTCAAATGGATTGGTCTGACACAGGCCGATGATTTCCCAAAATCTTTTCTGACGCGGCCGACATTTAAAGAGCAACGTTGTTGGTTTTACGTGTCTCTCTAGGAGGGCACTAAATAGTCAGGCGGTAGGCTTTTACATGTCGAACTGCAGTTCCCCTAAAAGGCTCTCTTTCGTTGTGTCATATGAATGTATATGTGCCTACCTATAGGTATATGCATATATTTGGGTGCATGTGTATGCATGTGTATATGAATGCGTCCGTACAGTGTGTATTATTATATTTTATATATACTGCATAGTTATCACACGTATACAAATGCTGATAACTATTTGCCGTTATGTATTTGTCTTTTCTTCATTTTGATATATTTTCGTTTCTTCTTGTTTACGTATTCTTAATATTATATACAATAAACACATTTGGGTGCGTGTAGGAAGAGTACCTTATAAGCAAGCCCCTGCTCTCGCTAAGATTTGGATTGTTTTGTATTTAAAGATTATTAAATATAAACGTTCATTTGTTATTATTATTTTTACATGTAGGTATTTTCGGTCACACTGTAAACCGACTAAATATATATGTGTGTATATACGTTGTGTGATTTTACTGCACACTGATAACTATTTCTGAAAAGTATTTATCTAACTACTTATGTAGAAAATCGTGTCTGCAGTCTGTTTTGAAGGAAAGATAAGCATATGATTGCCAGCAAAATGCGGGAAGTCACAAAATCATACAACTTTTTCCCGCCGTGCATATTAAGAAATGGCGTCAATATTCTTCCGCTCTCATAAGCAAACAACTCGCAGCAATCTTCGTGTCCCTCGTTTCTTTGTTTAGGACTAGAAAAACACAGTATTGTCTTGCTTATAATGCGTTGTGGCCAGGCAGTCTCGCTTACCGAAAAATGGTTACCGCTAGGATTCGTCAAGAGGCGCACGACAGGTCTACATGAGTTTGATTTTTGTGGAGGATATGTAGCAAGTAAGAGAACTTGTAAAATAATATTGTTTTTCATATAATATATAGAAAAATAATTATATCATGTAACAGTATTGTATGCAATTAATAAGAAATAGATGAATAATATTTGTCATGCGTAAGGCATCATGCCTATCGTATACTAGTTCGCCAAAAAACGCACTTTGTTGGTATTATATGAAAACGATTAAAAGATACATGCTATTTTTCTGTAGATTATACTCCGATCCTCGTTTCTCGGCACATTTAATATAAGGTCGGTAGACAAATGCTTTGAGCATTTTACCGCTCCTAAATGGGCATTTCCCTCTAACGCAATACTCTACATGTATAACTGTCTTTACGTCCGAAGATGGAGTACTGTTGACACATCTGGGAAGGTACTGCTGAGAGCAGGCTATCTTTTCCTGCCTTAGCAGAATACAAAACCGACTTTGAAATCTACTGGGGAATGTCATCTTCTCTTCCTATTCCCTTTATTTAACAGAAGGGAAGTTGCTAGTCATCTGCGACGCTATCCTTATGTGTGTAGTAAGTGTTCCACTCACCTTTACTCTATGGTTTTCCGTGTAAACATTCACAACAAAAAAGCTCGTCTTATTACAACTACTGTCATTTTTTTCTTTTCTTTCTATCTGTACTTAAAACCAAACGGAACGTCCATTAGCAAAGACTCTTTCCAAGAACATCCTATCAGTGGAACAGAATACCACGGGCCTGCTTTCTAGCTGACTAAAACATGGCGTTTTTAACTTAAATATAACCAGATTTTTCTGAAGCCGTCCTTTCAAATGATCACATTCTGCCCAGTTTCAAAAGTTGTTTTCAAATTTTTACGGTGTAGTATTACCGGCGATCTGGCGAACTCATTCATTTCGTCCTCAAGTGGCTCTTTGGGCTTGATAAGCAATCACACGTTAGTACATAAAAAATGTCAGATAAAAAATATACCTTGTTGTAGTAATGTCAAACTCGTCAACAAATCATGCGCCGAGAACAGTTCTCCGATCTGGCCGCCTTGAGAATAACATATACGAGAGGATGTGAACGAATAACAAAAGGTGATGCATTTATTGCAACTCTCGCTTCCTTTATTTCATTCTTTAGTCTTCACATTCCATGAGCGATGCTTCTGACAAAGAGGATGGAATTGCTCTTTTCCGGGCAAGAATCTATCAACTTAACACTTATTTTTGCTAGTTTTAACCTTGGAATATTCTTTTTTTAGCTCATTACATCAAGTGCTTGCCTGGAGCGATATTCATTAAAAAAAACACTAGTAAAAAAGTGTACGCTAGAAAGTTGTAAAAAAGTGTACGCTAGAAAGTTGCAAAAAAGTCATGGTGTAACGGTCCACATTAACGCAAACGTAAATATTTAATACATCATACATCCACGGTGAATACGTGTAAACAGAAGATACGAAATAATACATATACCTTTTTTTGTACATCCATCATTCGAGGAACACATTTTTAACTCTCCACGGTGTTTTTTCTCCAACAATAGGTGACTATCAGCTTTCATAGAAAATAAATAATACATCTAATATTTATTGTCAACGACGAATTTGCATTCGTCTTTTGATCACAGAAGGGTCGTTGTTTGGTTTTACGGCATGTCAACCATGTTCGGGTTATTTAATGCCGAACACTGTTATTTTGGTAAACATGCTTCAAGTTCTTTATATCTTACGAATATTTATTAATGGTGTTTTGTAGAGGAGAAATGTTTATTTTGCGTGTTTGTTTTGCAGAACATGATTGAGTTTTGAAAAGGAGAAAGGAAAAAATAATAACATTCATGTTTGGTAGATGTATGGTCAAGAAGCAAGTATTTCCAGCTAGCCTGGTCTGGTAACACCAGAAAACACCAATTCATTTACAGAAAATCGACTATTAAACAAGGTAAGTTATATAATACAACATGTATGTTTTTGTTACTGAGGAACATCACATTACAAATATTGAACAGATATTCACACATATACAAAAGGTACTTTTTGGGGCTTAGAAAATTGATATTGATATTTTATATGTTAAAAGTCAACATTATGTTAGATGAGGAACGGCTATTTTGTATTCATCATATAAACCTCTATATTATTTATGTTATGAGGACTATATCCTTATTTGCAGAGTTATGTCTAAAAATATGGTGAAAGCAAGCATTAAAAAGGTAAACCGTATATTCTTGGGCACCCAGATGAAAAACTGAACTAAACAAGTCAATAGAATAAATGCGTCGTTTGATCATGACAATCAGCTCATCATAAGTGTTACAGGAGGTACAATTGAGTTTTCTCGTAACTGCGCCGTACACATAATATTCCTTGGGTTTGCCTGGGTTTCCCAGAAATGTAACGGAACATAGACTTGCTCTTTAAACCTATCACTCGACACAACGATTGAGAATAATGGCCCGTTACTCAAAATAAGCCTCACCCTAACCTTAACCCTAACCCTAACCCTAAGCTCTACTCAATATAGCTATCTAATTAAGTCTGAGTTCCGTGAAGATGGTGTCAGGTGGTATGGCATGACTTTCCGAAATTCCACAAAAATTTTAATATAAATTCTCTTCAGTACGCCCCAGACTATCTGCGGACCTTTGACTGCAACATGTGTATGTGCGCTAGGCAACTTGTCTTGGGAAGAAACCGTACATCCACGACTCAAGTGTATGTCTTACGTTGAGTATAGTATCGGAGCTTCTCGTGCAGTCTTTTTTTTAATAGCCGCTACTTAGATGGGCATCTTTCTCGGTAGATAAACATTGCTTTTTGGAAGCATTTCAGTGAATATCGTTCAGTGAACACAGTCTGAAGTATGCTATGGTCATGTTTACTAACATCTTTTTCCACATCTTTGTTGCAATTCACTCACGAACATACCACTGCCTATTTAAACATCCCCGACCCGCAGCTAAACAGTTCACGGCGCGAATCATAATGATGAATTAAATCCTTTTTTAATACCCAAGTAGGCCACGTTTTCCAGCTCTAAAACTTATCTAAAATTCACATATCCGGTTGTACATTTGAATATGGAACTAGTAAATATTTTCGTTAATAGCTTTCAAATGAAGGTAAATATAGTTTTACTCGGTAACTCTTTTCATCTCGAGTTGAAAGCTCAGTTGTACCAATTATTAGAGAGCAATAAATGTAATAATTATAATAAAGTTATACAATTCGATTTTTTGTTCAGAACCGGTAAAGAACTTGTTATATATTTCCCAAATATTAAAAAATGATTTAATACGCCGCTAACGATCGTAGTAAATCATTATGTTACGTAATCGGTTATTAAAACACGTTATTTTGTTTAAGCGTACTTGGGCTTCGAATACTATATTATTTTGAATATTTAGTAAACTTGTAGGGTGAAGTATTCTCATGTCAGATTGTCCTGACAACCCCCAACACACACGCGTATATATATATATATATATATATATATATATATATATATATATATATATATATATATATATATATATATATATATATAAGACACGCTGGCTAAATCCTTTTGGGGAACTTTGAACCCCCCTTCTTCTTTTTTTTCCTCCTTTATTCCCCTAACGTAGTTCCTTTTAATGTTTTTTTTTACGAAATCATTAAATTCACTTCTTTTAATGGCTCTATCGTAACTTTTGGCACATTCAATTCCCCGTTTGCTCTTTCTTTCGACGATATTATTGATTAAAAACTATCGATTTTCTCCTGACGAGATGATAGTCGAAAGGGCCTTTGATTTATTTCCTTTTTTAAATGCACTAATAAGTTTTGTTCCTCAAAACATATATATATATATATATATATATATATATATATATATATATATATATATATATATATATATATGCAACGATTGTTAAAAATTACAGAATTCGTCTGTTTAATTATACCTTTTTTATTTTTTCAATTATTCTTGTATTAAAATCAAAAATATGAATAAATGTTCCATAGGTTTCACAGGTTTCACGAACGTCGAATACATCGTCAAATCATCTTCGGGTGTCAAAATCAAATGAGCAAAAAAGCTAGAGAAAGAAGAGAATTTAAAAAGACAGCGGAGAAACGCGCATAGAATGTTTTTCGCATTGTTCCAGGAAATCGTTTACGATTTTAAATTCAGCAACGCTGAATGGCATTACAGAACAAAATTGCATTACGTTAAGCATTTTAAAATGTTACCACTGGTTTCATAGGTGATGTTGTTAATTTTAGGTTGTTGTGTTTTTATATAGATAGCTTCCTGTAGTTTTTTTTGTTTGTTTCTCAATGTATAATTTAAGTGTTATTCACTAGAATTTATCTTAAATCAGAGGGATGGCAGTTATGTTTTGTAGATTTTGGTAAATATGGTTAGAGTTTACAAAATACATGGTGAGGCAGCGGGATAAGGTAGTGCTGGTAAAACCAATGTGGCTATTAGCTTTATTATATATATACCGACACCCCACACACACACGCACACACACACACACACACATATATATATATATATATATATATATATATATATATATATATATATATATATATATATACAGGGTGATTCATAAGTTACTTCACTTAGCTATTTAAAATGATTACCATATGAAGCACAAACATACTATGAACTTTTGATAAGTGATATCTCACTCTCTAGTTACTGCTATTTGTTATTTTATGTTCGTTTATGTATTTGTTTCTATATATATATTGATTTCATAATCAATCAAATATGCTACAAAGAGTCGTAAATACCTTACAAAAAAGAATGGAACTATGCATGCAGAACGAAGGTGGAAATTTTGAGAATTTGCTTTAATTTAAAACTCCCATGAATGATTTGTTGAATACACTTTCTTCTTTTGTATTACGGTATTTTTTAACTTTAAAATCTCAAAAATAAATAGCAAAGTTACTTATGAATCACCCTATATGTATATATATATATACATATATATACATATATATATATATATATATATATATATATATGAGCATGTGTGTGTGTTATCTAAAGTGGTGGAGATGTATTTAATATTGTTGAAAGTTTCGCAAGTACGGAGGCCAGACATGGTTTCGGTGTAAGTATCGTTATTTTCAACGACGTATGGTTTACATTCTCAAAAAGGTACGCCAATCATGAAGCGGGCACTTCTCTAACTCGAAACGGTCTCTATACCCGTGGGTCCATCAGCTAGTCCGTATAATACGTGGTTCATTATTCATTAATTGAATAGGCCTTACACGACCCGCCATACTTGACGGGATTCTCTCGCCTGTCAAGATTTTGTCATATGTCCAATTAGGGCAAACTGCATTTGAATGCGAATATTCTTAACAAAACCCACGCTTTACATTTAAGAGCATCTTCATTGTTGCCTTGCAATTTAAGTTCGCCCCGAAGAGTATTAATTATTGCGATTGTTTCACAGATTCCACGAACAATTGCTTTTTCAGCTCAGATTTCAATAAATGTGTCTTTTCGAATTTAAGTAGCAATATAATTACGTTCATCCTCTTCAGAGTTCGTTCTTTATTCTCAGTCTTAACGTGCTTGTTTATCTTTTGGTATTTAGATATTACAATTAAAGCTTATTACTAACATCTTACGGATAGTGTTATATTAGTTATTTATTTTTAAAAATTTGTTCAATCCAAACAAGGCAAGTTGACACTGTAGACGAAAGGGACTATGAAAATTAGGGTGGACTTTTTGGGAGTATCTATAATTGGGAGCTGTGCAACGAGATGCCTGTTCACATTAGTTTTAAATTTCTGCATGTCGATACAGTCAGGAAAACAGTTAGTAAGGCGGGTGCTCAAAAGGCTGGCAGTTCGAGAAAAGAAACCACTGGAGTGGACGGCTCACTGGAATCTGGGGACGTCTACACTGAAGTAGTTGGAATTAGGTGATTGTTGGGTTGGGTTGGTCGAGTGTATTTACGTCGAAAGGTGATCCAGAGGTGTCAGTTCATCGGAGCACAATCCATTGAAGTACTTGTAAAACAAGCACAAATATGCAACAT
>OY744519.1:195143772-195178772 GCA_963556195.1 Sepiola atlantica | reverse complement strand
CTCCTCGATTTTACATTCTTTGTACTATATTCTTAGTTTAAAAACAATTTTATACAACGAGTGCTACAAATTAAAATACACACTTAATAATATTAAACTGAAAATTATTTTAAAGGTAAGAAACTGATTATTTTAAAACGATTGAATTGTTAACGTTATGAAATAAAAAGCTAAAACCATATTTGTATTTATTGAAATCAAAGGTTTAGATGACATTTTTACGGAAACACATAACATTTTTAGTTTTAAAAACATATAAATGAAAATGAATTTAAATAAAAAGGTAAAGAACTGGTCAACTTCTTTCATTAACTTTAAGTATCATTATTTCACGATGACGATTATTTTAACTGTAGAACAAGTGCATTTGTTTAAGTATAAACCCCGACTGACATGAATTATTTCAAAAGAAAATATAAATATCTAACAGTAAATTATGAAGTTGTAGAAATCATCTGAAATTTTAACTGGGTTCTGGAATAATACATATATTATGCTCTTAGGAACGGACGCGTGAGTTCTGTGTTATTATTCTTTCCTACACTACACAACAATACTATAGTATATATATATTTAAATTCTTGAAACAGTGTTTCATGGTAAACAACTGATGGTCCCTTAAATAATGTTTGAAGCAAACTAATATAATGACTTAAAAAGTTATAATTATTTACATGAGTGATTTTTCACTGAAGGACTTGGAACTTAAGGTTTGTTTTTTTTTGTTTTTTTTTAATATAGTTTTAATGGTTGAGAAACTTCCGAGACTATATATACATATATATATATATATATATATATATATATATATATATATATATATATATGATTTGTTTATAGATTTATATATACATGTACACAATTTCCAACACTTACATGTCGATATTATCGATCAACAACTGTTAGAAACTGTGATTTCATCAGGTAGAAAGAATATCCGATACTAACGTCAAATCATATTTGGAAACATTTTTGTATATGTCCGTATGAATAAATATATATTAAAGTTATATTCGATATTGAGCACTTATAATAACCCTAGTTAAAATTATTGGGTATTTTCTTCTGTAGGTGTTTACTTTACCTGGTGTAATATATATATATATATATATATATATATATATATATATATTATGATTATTTCATGTATCCACAACAAAGGTTATAAAGACATATAACATGTTATGTATCGATGTTCAGTATTTACTTCAATGCATGAGTAGAGCTAGTGGCTTTTGCATTCCATCCTCGCAGGGAATCATCAGGCTAAAATGCATGGAGTTTATGTTGCCGTTTATATATATATATATATATATATATATATATACATATATATATATATATATATATATATATATATATATATATATATATATATACACGTGTTGTTTAAATTAGATAGATAACAAATCAGATTCTAAGTTGTTTCCTTTGTTGTGTATATATTCCGTTTCTAAGAGCATGATATATGTATTATTTCGGGACCCAGTTTAAATTCTAGATGAGTAACGCAGAGCCCAAGTTTTGAAACATTTTCTAACTCGTGAACGTATGACATAATAGTGGTATAGGTTGTATTGAATTATTTAGCTAATTTTCTGCTGGTAAACTCTGGATTAGCCTCCACCGCGTCTTTAATAACGTATTTATCAATTGATGTTGTCCTTCCCAAAATTCGTCGATCTGACAGGTTTAAGTCTCAAGAAATACCTTTTGCAAACCACCGTTGACATTTTCGATCATTCATTACATTTATCCCATAGACAGTTCCAATATTGCTTGTAGCTTCTGCAGCTGAGTTTCCTTTTCTGAATTCATAGAGCATGCAATGTGTCAGATGCTCCTCACTAATATCTATTTATCGACGGCTGAGACCGTTGAACTTCCTATTTTCCAACTAATTACTATATCTGAAAAGCAAAGCAAGATATGAAGACATCAATTCACCAGGAAATCTAGAAATGTGTACAACTTAAGAGACTGCAAAGTGATGAAGTAATACTACATTAATTTATTTCCCACCTGATTGTATTGCATTATATATTAAAGTGTCGTGTCACTAAGATTGATTCGTCAAACTAATAAATAAGGTTGGATTTAAGTGTTTGTGAGTGTAGTCGTTTACTGAATGTGCGTGTGCGATTATGTTGGATGGCGGTAGGATTGGTTCGCTAAAATAATAGATGAGTCTTGATTGAGGTAGAATGTTTTAATATCTTGTAGCGGGATGGTTGGTCAAAACAAAGTATGTTTTAATTTAAGAGATGGTGATATTGTAACGATACACGTTACATTGGAAACGGCATCTCAAGCCTTTTTCAATTACGGCCTCTGTTCATTTATACGTATCTTAAAGTCTCTAAAAAGTTCTCAAATAAATCTCAAGGTTTACCTTATCTTCTGTTCTCTTCTTTGGCCTGTGATTCGTCTAGTCTTCGCTGGCTGTGTCGTCTTGATCGAAGGAAGAGGTCTGTCTCAGACAGAATGAATACACGAGACACGAAATTTTGAAGGGATATTTCACACAAATTTCTTTATTCTCACACAATTCTTATTTCTTGGTTCGTTTGCTGTCAGGGGGATTCCGGCTTCGACTCTCTCATGCCCCGGCTATTTTCCGGTTCCTTTTGGGATATCTTCTGCCCTCCCAGAACGGGGCCTTACCAGTTTGCTGGCTACATGCTCGAACCCGGTCTGAACGGTATCGCCTCTAAGCTCAGACTGATTCTAAAAAGCTAATTTCTTGTTCTCCGTGGTGACGTAATCATCATTCCCACGCACGATATGGGGACAAAAACGACTCACTCTGATCTCTGACTCAAAGGTCACGTCAGGTGTCTAAATTTGTTATGACTATTCTTGAATCAAACACTTCTCTGAACTCACTTCTGAGTCCAGAAACAAAACCTATTTTTCAATAACAAAATTAGCTATTTGATACTAGTTAACCTACTGTGCCTTGCATAATGGGGCCCTACAGTATTGTTACACTCCTTCCTTCCCTATAAACAAAAAAAACAAAAAATCCCAAGATTTTCTATTTTTTTTAAAAAAACAACCCTTCCCTGGGACTGGTAAAAATCCGAGCCTGAGCACTCCTGGGGTTACCATCATTTCACCATGGCCGGAATTTCCTTCGGCACCACATGACAATGTTTCCGGGATGTGGGAGAGTTTGCTCCCTACGGTCGTTACCGGCTAAGGAAAGCCATCCCCTGTCATAAATCAACATCAGGCGTTTCTCGCCTATATCTCCTGCAAAATCTACCACATAAATTCGCTCTTGCTCACACACGTTCTCCGTGCTCGACCACTTTCCAAAAATTCCCGGTATGTTGCACTTTCGGGCCACCATCACTTTCTTAGATAACTTCAACAAACGGTCGGCACACAACCGATTAAAACTAACTGCGCGTTTTATTCTCGCGAAATAGGGGAACAAAAAACAGAACAAAAAAACCTTCATTGACCTATTCTCTAATGGTCAGCCTCGAAGCTTACTGAAGGTACCGTCGCTATGCTGCTTGCTATATATGGACCATACATTTCTGACACGCCCGTGCTCCCGTCGCGAATGACAGCGAACAAACACCCAGTTTCTAACTCCCAACCCCATCGGCGTGGCGTGGCACCCATCCCATGGCTCTAACTAAACGGCGTGACGGGGGTGAAATGTCGACACCACCGTTCCTGGAACACGTCTGGTCACCAATCCAGGTCCATCATTTTCTTCCCTAAACCAAAATTAATTTGACTGAGGTACCCTCTCTTAAATATAAAGCTTAAATCTATTCCACTTCCATACACGGTCTACCGACGTGATTGGGGAGCAACCCTGGGTCACGAAAATTAATCACAACTTCAATATCGACCACCGTTATCGTGGCGCACCAATACGACTGTCCTGTCGTCTAACCACCGGTTCGCAGTTTTAACGCGTGTAGAGTTCGAGCACCTTTGCCCATTCTTCTCCGAGCCAAAACCCATGGCCGCCTCGTTTGCGAGAACCACGCGAGCGAACTTTATTAATCCCGCAGACCCAACTGGGCTGCACATACTCTGTGCACAGGGATATTCTTTGAAATAACCTAATTGACCCCCGTCCGGGGTCTCCATCAACCGACCCAAACCTGCTATCAGTGCCCCCCAAACAACTCAAATACAAGATCACTTTAACCCTAACACTTTGCTGACCCACGTCACATTCAATTTAAGAACTGTTTTTTTTTTTTTAATTACATTTTTAAATTTCTCCATCCTCTAAATATGAAAATATCATTCACTCAAGCATTAGGAACCCGGAATCCTCCATGTAACAAATACATCAAAATACATCAAAAAAAAAAATTCATTCCACCCAACAACAACAACAAAATCAAACCGAAACCGACAGAACCAATGGAGAGCATATCTCCACAATACAATACAACATAATTCAAAAGATAAAGGGAAAAGAGAACAGCGCCCGACACCACAACGTATTGACATGTCGTCAAACTCCAACCCGGACACCATCAGATCACCCGCCGCTGTCGTCGTTATTTTCCTGCAACACTTTCTAGCAGTTTTCAAAACCCACGGGCGCTTTCTTTCTCTCTCTCTCTCTCTCTCTCTCTCTCTGTCTATGCGCTCTCGCTTCTCCCTTCCTTTCCAACAAGCACATTCTGACCTCGCGCGCACATTTTTTTTTAACAATCTCTTTTAACATTTCAATTCTTCTCTCTCTCTCTCCCTCTCTTTCTCTCTCTCTTTTTAAGACGCATATACATTCTAAAAACAAAAGATTTCGGCCACAGAGTGGCATATCAATCCCTTTCTTTCTATGCTCTCTCTGTCTCTGTCTCTCTCTTTCTAATACATTCTTTCTTTCTTTTTTCTAAATACGCATATTCTGTCCTCGCGTGCACATGTCATTTCAGCACATCCACCCTTTTTAACATTTCCATTCTTCCTCTCTTTCTCTCTCTTTTAATAACATACCTCCCTCGTTTTTTTTTCTTTTTTCGCCCGTTATTGCTTTCACCTTTGTCCCCCACCAACACAAACCAGAAAAAAATTACAGCAACAAATTCTTAAAACACAACACAAAAAAAAACATAATTACGGCAAATCGTCCTTTTCTTTCTAACTAGAATGTTCTTTTCCTACAAAGTCTTAACAATTGTTTTTGCGCGTGTGTGTGTGTGTGCGTGCGTTCTTTTTTTCTTTTTTTAACAAAATGTGTCTTTCTTTTTTTCTTTCTTTTTTTTGAATCTTAACAATTAACAAAATGTGTCTTTTTCTCTTTCTGCGTAATTTAATAATGGGCTGTGTATGTGTGCGTTCTTCTTTTTTTTTCTTTTTTTAACAAAATGTGTTTTTTTTCTTTTCTTTTTTCTTTTCTTTTTTTCTGTGTCTTTTAATAATTAACTAGATGTGTCTCTCTTTTGTATATCTCAACAATTTTCCACCCCGTGTCTCGCTCCTTTTTTTCTCTTCCTTTTTCTATCCATTTGAACCACACGATGTGCTCGTACTTCATGACAGCACCAGATCGATATCGAACCGTTTCATGTTGGAAACGGCAGGTCACGGCTACCAAATTAACCCATTGTTACGATACACGCTACATGTCTACTCATATCATTTTGTAACCACAGTCTTAAATCTTCACGTATCAATTTACAGCCCTTCAGGCCTTTTTAAAACCACGAATCTGTTCACGGCATCTCAGGCCTTTTTAAAACCACGGCCTCTGTTCATTTATACGTATCTTAAAGTCTCTAAAAAGTTCTCAAATAAATCTCAAGGTTTACCTTATCTTCTGTTCTCTTCTTTGGCCTGTGATTCGTCTAGTCTTCGCTGGCTGTGTCGTCTTGATCGAAGGAAGAGGTCTGTCTCAGACAGAATGAATACACGAGACACGAATTTTTGAAGGGATATTTCACACAAATTTCTTTATTCTCACACAATTCTTATTTCTTGGTTCGTTTGCTGTCAGGGGGATTCCGGCTTCGACTCTCTCATGCCCCGGCTATTTTCCGGTTCCTTTTGGGATATCTTCTGCCCTCCCAGAACGGGGCCTTACCAGTTTGCTGGCTACATGCTCGCACCCGGTCTGAACGGTATCGCCTCTAAGCTCAGACCGATTCTAAAAAGCTAATTTCTTGTTCTCCGTGGTGACGTAATCATCATTCCCACGCACGATATGGGGACAAAAACGACTCACTCTGATCTCTGACTCAAAGGTCACGTCAGGTGTCTAAATTTGTTATGACTATTCTTGAATCAAACACTTCTCTGAACTCACTTGTGAGTCCAGAAACAAAACCTATTTTTCAATAACAAAATTAGCTATTTGATACTAGTTAACCTACTGTGCCTTGCATAATGGGGCCCTACAGTATTGTAACAATATGGGTATATATATATATATATATATATATATATATATATATATATATATATATATATATATATGTGTGTACGTGTTTATGTCAGCGCGATGTCAGCTCAACGTGGAGGTAGTGTGTTAGTTGATTCGTGGAATTTATTATGTATACGTGTAACCGTGAAAATATGTTCATGCGTTATTGATTTTAGTTAGTTTTATTTACATACTTATTGCATGAAGATTTTAGAAAACATATCCTTTTAAGTTTTCAAGAATCATGCAAATTGTTGGTTAATCATATTCTTCCTGATAATAATAGATGCGTGATGAAATGGTATTGGTGTTGCCGCCGCGTCAAGTGAGCAAATATAATGGGGTTCAACACTAGATAAATAGTTTGTAATGTTTCAACAGTATGTCATATATACTGACATAAAACTTCATAATAATACCTGGTGTGTAAAATACTTACTCCTTTACGCGTCTTTTTCGATGGCCCATTCAGACTGGTGAAACGCCACATTCAACTAAGTTCTTTAGCACCTTTAAAAAGTACTAAGTAAAAAACGATCCATTGGAAGACAGATGAGGTTTTTCCTGCTTCATCTTTGTTCTTATTCACTGATCAGTAAGGTGGGGTAGACTGATAGAGATATCAATAATCATTATGTAATCATGTTTTACAGTATTTTAAAATATTACGTTCACGCGATTATTACTTCTATCAAACTGCTGACTGATAACAAACACTGTCTGTTTAATCCATGTGACATCGCATCGGTTTCTATTAATTCTCACGACCATGTAAAACAAACGTTTAGTTCACTAAGTTGACTTTGACTGAATGTTACGTGTCTGTAATCTTCACTGAAAATATACGAGTGGGTTTATTATTATAAAA
This sequence comes from Sepiola atlantica, assembly GCA_963556195.1. NCBI lineage: Eukaryota > Metazoa > Mollusca > Cephalopoda > Sepiida > Sepiolidae > Sepiola > Sepiola atlantica. The sequence goes on along the minus strand of OY744519.1, from coordinate 195,171,498 downwards.
TATGTCGTATTCCATCAAATAAAATAAGATACTAAAATAAAGCTCAAGCATTTTAACGACTATCTTTTAGAAATCGAAAACTTTTGCGAAAAGTAAAATCTGAAAAGTGAGAACATACAAATACTGAGTATTAACATGTTTTTTTACTCGTGTCAAAATCCACTTCTGAATAAATAGTCAGTCGAATGGTGAAAAATCTAAAGAGTGTAAATGTGGTTTGAAATGTGAAAGGAAGGTGTTGGTTAACATTTCTTTTCAATTGCTGCGTGTCTGTACTGTCAAAAAACAAGGAGATAAAAGGAGTTTCAATGGAAAGCCGTCCGAGGAAATACATTGTTATTGCAAACAGTCTTCATGCGTCTAGGGATCTCATCAATGAATGAGTGTCATTGTGTTGGAAGTGGGTTGGTCGGGAGTATTTTCGTTTAAAAAGTACACAGTGAGTTTATGCTAGCATATTTCATTGATGTACTTGTAAAAAGCACAGGGATGATACACTACGACGATTCGATGTAGGCCGGAGATTGGCAGACATTGTGGAACCTATTCGGTTGAAAATTTGTTGGTGCTTCTGAAGTTTCACGATGAATATGTTAGGCCTCGCTTAATAAATAAGCTGAAGAAATGTATACACTGGGTTATGTACTTACGTGGTAGCTTAAAAGAAGGTTGTACACCTAAAAATTCGCAAGTTCATCCAGTGATTTTAAAATAAAAAAATTAAAAAACGATTTGATCTCACAGTCGCCATTTTTCTTATATTTTGAGTTCTCCGAAACTTATCTTCCTTGCCTAATTATGAAATGTCTACTGATACGTAAAATCGTGTTTTATCTTTTTCTTATAATTTAATAAATAATGGATGAATTTGCACATTTTTTTCTGTACAATCTTGTTTTAAGCTACCACGTAAATACATAATAAAGTTTATACATTTATTTAAATATGTTGAAGTCATTGTAAAACTATAGAAACACCAATTCTTTTTAACCCTGTCCGAGAAGAAGCTAATGGTAAGCGCACCAACGTATATGCGGCAACAATGATTCATAACTGGGAGTATGAAGGATTTATTGAGTTAAATGACACTAGCGGATGTGAGTAGTTTCTAGTACTGTCAATGGAACCAACTTTCCCTGCAGCAGACTTGGCAACATCTTCTATGCACTTATTCCAAGTATATACTTATACTGTTAAGCAATCTATAAGCATGGTTTATTACAAGTATTTATTGATTAGGAAGTGGAAATGTAGTATCTAGCAGAGAAGTAGTCCCATATTCATGTTTTCCACACATAGGAATTTTTTTGAAAAATAATCCTCAAGTAAACTGCATGTTTTAGTAGGCACACGGTGTTGTACATGTAAAGCATAAGGTGCAAGTTAATATAAAATGTTAACATATATAGAAAATCAAATCTTAATTCTAAAATGGACTGATATGTTGTTGCTTTTTTTAATTTAGAAAAAAGATTCCTTATGTTGTAATCGATATTATAATTATCAATTTAAAAAGACACATTATATACAGCTCCTTACGGAAAATATATTGGAATATATGTGTTGATTGTTCCGGTTCAGTTTCAGGAAAGTAGAAAGTAGACTATCGGTGTACTTTCAGTAGCCGTGTAACTCTCGCTTCCTTTATTTTGTCTTTTGTTCTCACATTCTCACATTCCATGAGCATTATTTCTGACGAAGGGGAAAATTGCTGTTTTCCGGATCGGAATCTATCAATCTAACACTTTTTGTAGGCTAGTTTTTTACCTTAAAGTAGTATATTTTAGCTCCTTACATTGAGTGGCTACATGCCTGGTCGTGAGCGATTTCCATAAAAAAGAAAAGAAGTTATCTCTTTTACGGGATATTGATCGATTTGTTTCTATTAAATTATGAAGGAACATTCATTTTCAAACGACTAGTCGGATTCTTGTGAGAATTGGACTTGTTTGAAGTGGTGATATATTGAGCACCGAAGAGACTGAACCCGCAAGCTAACTCCGAAACAAAATATTGATACTGACACAAATGTATGTTAAGAATGCAACGTGTGGTGTTCTATTCGTAATAATAATAATACAAATAATAATAATGCTAATAATAATAATAATGCAAATAATAATAATAATAATAATAATAATAAAAATTATAATTATAATAATAATATTAATAATTAAAAACAAGAAATACATGGAGTGTTGTATGCCTCCGCACGCTAAACCCACTTCCTATTTATAAACTTTTTAGAACTTTAACTCACCCCAAATAAGGCACATTACAACTATGACGTAAGGGGCTACTGTGAATAGGGGTATATCTATAGTGGTATCCTAAGTGATATGTTGTGCAGTGAGATGTTTGTTCACATCACATTTAAATGTCTGCATGTTGGTTCAGTCAGGGGTAGAGAAGAGATCCCAAAGGCTGGCAGTTTGAAGTAATAATATATTACAGTAGAACATCTTTCGGGATCAAAGGATCTCAACAGTGAAGGTGTGGGATTTAGCAGCAAGCTCATCAAAGCACATTCAATTGAAGCATTTGTAAAACACGCACCGGGATGCAGTATTACGGCGATGGGACAGGAACTGTAGCTTCGTAGACAGTGAGGGACCTATTATGGCATATACTTATCCACGTACTCTGGAGTGTGTAGTTTCAGATCATATACTGACATCAGGGTTAATTTAAAATAAACTTGGAGAAGTTTACGAAAAAATATATTGTCTACAACTTTATACGTATACATCTATTTGTATATTTATAAAAGTAATGTTAAAGTTAAGAATGTGAATAAAAATAATATGTAATAGAATTAATGAAATCATATTTGTTTAATCTTTGTTGGATATGTGGGTGTTGTTAAAGGAGAGTTGGCTTTATATTCGTTCTATTTGTTTCAATCTAAGGTATTGGTGAATGTTAGCCCGAGCAAGTTGAATACTGGACCCTCGGATAGGGTGCTATTAGCATATCTGCTATATCTGGCAGCAATGATATCTTAAAACGCGAGCTAGAATTTTAAGCTATATATATATATATATATATATATATATATATATATATATTTCTTGAATGTGAGATGATATATATAATTATTTCCACAATCAGACAACGCCGCAGACCACAACCTATGAAAAGAAACAAACCGGAAGTCCTAGACTCGAGTTTCGCCCTCCTACTACTACTACTGATGAGCCCAAAGGAGGGCGAAACTCGAGTCTAGGACTTCCGGTTTGTTTCTTTTCATAGGTTGTGGTCTGCGGCGTTGTCTGATTGTGGAAATAATTATATATATATATATATATATATATATATATATATATATATATATATATATATATATATATATATATATACATATATATATATATATATATATATTTAGGCAGCATTTTCTCATTTATGGAAACATTGTTAAAAATAACAAACTTCGTCTGTTTAATTATCATTTTTAATTTTTTTAATTTTTCTCTGATGGTCTTTTTTGTATTAAACTCAAAAAGAATAATAAATGTTCCATAGGTTTCGCAGGTTTCATAGCTTTCCTGAACGTGTTAGATTCTTCGGCGAATCATCCTCACGTGGCAAAAGCAAATGAGCAAAACATCTGGAGAAAGAAGAGCATTTCAAAAGGGCAACAGAGAAACGCGCATAGAACGATGTTCGCATTGTTCCAGGAAGTCGTTGACGATTTAAATTAAGCAAAACTGGGTGGCATCACAGAACAACATCACCTAACGTTAAAATGCTATCAATGATATCTGTGAATCGGGTTTGCACCTCCCGACCGTCTGAAATTGTTACTTTTCTGCACTGTTGGGAGCAATAAGCTTAAAGAGCTAGCGTTAGTAGGTATTAATAATTAACTATTTATATATATAGGGTGGGCAAAAATAAGGGTCCTATTTTTAAAAATTCATAACTTTTTTATTTATTGATTTTTTTATTTAGAATAAGTAAAGGACCCCTTCCGAAGCAAGCATGAGCCGTATTAGCCCTAAGGAACGGACCCTCATTTAGAAAACATTATTTTTGCTTAAAAAACTCAAAACAGTGTAAAAAACAATACTTTAGTTTTTGTAAGTTTTAAGAAGTGTTTTTCGGCTAAAATTTGTTTTGTTTATTTCAAAAAATCTCGGAAGGGTCAGTCTACACACACATACAGTTTGGTGAGTTTAACTTTTATTTTGTGGAAGTTATTCAAATTCAAGTTATTCAAATTTAAAGATAGGATCCTTATTTTGGCCCACCCTGTATATATATATATATATAATACACTGATAAAGTTATTTATGTTAATATATATATATATATATATATATTCACGAGTACTGCCATAAATTACTGTTCAGATATGCAGGCATTACGATCCGGTGAATGGGTTAGGGTTAAGTTTAGGGTCAGGGGTTAGAGTTAGGGTTAGGGTTAGGGTTAGGTAAGGAAAGAGAAATATTTTATCAAATAAAATATGAAAATCGATGAATTTCAATGAAACTTAACGCGGCCTTGAGGGTACACACACCCGACTGTTTATAGGTAACTTCGTGCCAAAAAGCTAATAGAAATAATGGGGACTCATGACTTTTTTCTTTATATATAAGATGATTAATAACACATAAGTATTTCAGATGACGTGTCTCTATAATACAACACGTGCTAAAATAGTTTTAGAACAACAAAGTTTAATTTTAAATTAAATTATTTTAATAAGATGAACTCATGAATCTGAATCGAACAGAGTTAAACGTTCCATAAATATGGAAACAATAGTCCAAAAGAATTCTATAATAATAATCTTTAATAGCGTTTGACAAATCGACTCATAAATAACCACGTATCTTTTTCCTTCTCTTGTATTACAATACTCGAGATTGTTTATCATGTGAAAATAGAATACATACTTTTTTTCTGACGAACTTAAACTAAAACTAGGCACGTGCTTCAGTTTGATTGGTCACATTTCTTCACGTGGTGATTTATTTAAAGAAGTTATAACATTTAATGTGAAATCAGTTAAACGGGAACCAGGATGAGCAGACTATAAAGAAACCATACGATAGGTTGTTTTCGACCCCTGACCACAACGAAATATATCCGGCCGATGTCCTGTCTGAAGTCCCGTTTTTTTCTACACGTCGCAAATTGCTTTGTGACTATGTACGCCTCACAGCTTTTCGTGTTTTCTGGTAGTTGTACCAATGGGAGAAATAAAAACAAAACAACTAAAGCAATTATTTACTTTTAAGGGTTGTTTATTTAAAAAAATCTTTTTACCAGAATTTACATAAATGTGTGCTTGTATTTTTGACACACATAGTTTAGGTGGACCAAGAGAAGGACCTCATATCATATTGACGTCGTAACACTAACAGGAAAATCGGTCTCAGTTCTCTATGCTATACTTCTACCTATCCTGCAAGGTATCTTTGCTCTAGTCTGTAACTTGTAATAGAATGTTCAACGTACCTAACCTTATCCTATTTTGTTTATGATTTAGACATTATACAACTACGACAGCATATCTAACAGAGACAATCATATCGAATAAAGACATCATATAACATCCCCTAAGCGATATTATTAAGACATAAAACCGAGATATTAATAGGACAAAACATTATAAAAATTCATCGAGATATTATTAAGACATCATATTACATTATTAAGACACCATATGAAATCATATGAACTAAGACATCATATAACATCATATGAACACAAATCATATCGAACTAAGACATGATACAACTATGAACCCATATTATTACAGGTAGTGTTAACTCTAGTCTGTAGCTTCTAATAGAAGTTTCTAACATATCTAACCTTACACTTACTTTAGCCTGATGTTGAAAACTGATATTTTTCAACATCATTTTTATATACGCGTCATTTATACTGCTACATAAACGTGTCTGAATACCGGTTTAGATCTTGACATGTAATAATTGTAGGAATAAATACAGTACAGTGCCTTCTTATTCTTTTTACTCTTCAAGATGACATTATATTTAATGTGAGAATTAAAGAAATTTTTCCCAAAGGTATGAGTAAGCAAATCAATGTAGACAATACGAGAATATGTTAACTCAACATATGCGATTATATAGTCTACGAGCGTCTCCATTAAGCCTTTTACGCAACAACCTCACCATCACCTGTCCGATAATCTGAAATGAAAGTCCAATAATTGAAAACATCTTTTTCCGTAAACTTTGCCAGCATTGCGTCCCCGGGGGTTCTATATCTGTGAAACGCTGATACACATTACGTTTAAGGAGAGGTGCGCGTTTTTGATTATGTCTCCTCGGTTAAGCTCGGCAGGGGAAATTGTCTGCACAGAACGTAAGGATACACTAGTCTCTCCCGTTGGCTGCAGCAGCCATTCAAAGTGCCAAAATAATTACTGCATGGTGCCAGCGGTTGGCTTCCGATAACTGAAACAGATTGACCCCTTAGGAGCCGTACATAAGGAAACAGATTAACAGAAAATAATCCAGACGATTTCAGAAGTAAGCAGTGTGTGCAGTTCGATTTTAATTAGACTAGTTGAAGTATACGTCCACGCCAGGTTTCGCTTTTAAGTTATTTGGAAATTCAACCCATCTGCTAAGGTAAATGTAAGTTACCTTCCCCGGCATTACCACCTCATTTTATAGAAGTTATGGTTTAATTGACTGTAACATAGTGCGATTTCGTCAATGTAAGGGGTATCTACAAAAACGACCGTGACATCATGCGCGGTATTGACTTTTCTCAAGACCTTAGACATTTTTAGGAGAGTAGAAAGTGGAACTTCTGATCTTGGGTTTATTTTCGGCAACCTCGTTACTCTCGCTTCCCTCATTTAAATTCCATGAACAATGTTTCTGACTAAGTGGATATAATTGCTGTTTTCTTGGTCAGAATGTATCCATATAACACGTATTGTCGGCTAGTTTATGCCATTAAAGTAGTAGTTTTTAGCTATTTACATCAAGTGGCTTCATGCTTTGTCTGAAGCGATGTCCATTAATATATATATATATATATATATATTTATCTACCTCCCACAGCGGTAAGATGTGACACAAGGTCGGAAAGTGGGATTTGAAAAGCCAGCGCCCGAGAATGTGAGCAAACTGGCCTACAAAAACTGGTTGGGCAGCCCGTCGTCATTCCCCGGTATTAGGAAATACGCTAACCTGTTCTCAAAGGGTGAGAAGGCAAAGCCTGGGAGGGTGGACTTAATAGAACTGCACAGGACAGACCCATAGACCGGTGTAAATTAAACCCCGAAGGCCGAGACAATACCGGTCTATGGGATGCGGTATCCATCGGAACAGATACTACACTTTCTTCTTAGCCAAAACGCCGAGAAAGGACTGTAATATTTGAAATTAATGCGAAAAAATACATATATATATATATATATATATATATATATATATATATATATATATATTAACTTTTAACTGTTCCGTTACGTAAACTGCACGCGCATTGTATCTACATGTTTTATGGTTACTGATAGAGTTACTGCAGAACATGTATTTTTTTCGCATTCATTACAAATATTACATTACCAGTTCTTTTTTTGTATAACACACTTTTTACCCGCCACATTACCACAACCGTAAACATAATTTCATCTACTCATGTACGTTGCTGCGAAAATTCTATTTCCTATTTATAAAATTATACAACTGCTTAGCTGTTAATTATGTTTAAAAATGTTATACTTACTCAATATTAAATTTATATCTATAACTAAGTAAAATGATATCAGATGCAGTCAAGCATCTAAAACATTAAACACATTCAACATCATTTCCACACGCCTTCGCACCCCTCATAACGAGCATGGTTGATGTTGTTTTTTTTTAATTGAATGAACTATGCTTCTATAAGCATCTAAATACGAAATTTTCCAACATACGACGTGAAATTCGATCAAATGTTCGATTCTACACACGATGGAAAATAGAACATACGATGTCAAAGTGTTGTGGTTAGATCGCCAGGCGGCAGCACTCACGATGGATAGTTCAATTTATAGTTCCGCTTCGGTCTCTGAACGAATTAAATTCGTATGTAGAGGTTAACTATATATATATATATATATATATATATATATATATATATGTTTAAATGTTGTATAATTAGGCAACATTCCTTCTGTTATACATATCTGGTTGAACAGGAGTGCCAACTTCTGTTTATTCCTTTTGTGATCCAACAGTCATTTTGCGGTATTCGCCTCTCCATAATGGAAGCATTGTTCATTCAATTAAAAAATCCTAACATTAACCATGCTCGTTATGAAGGGGGGGGGCGAAGGCGTGTTGAAATGCTGTTGAATGTTTTTAATGCTTTTGCTCACATGGAAACGTCTTCTTAATAAATTCACCAATTTTATTTTGCATTGATCAATCATCCGCCTGAAGACGACAAATAATGGTCGAAAACGTTTGCGTCAAATATGGAGATTTCCTACACTCCACGTGTAGTAGTACAAGATCTATTGTTTGACGAATAGAAAGATTGGATCATGAAAGGAATAAACAGAAGTTGGCACTTCTGTTAGACCAGATATATATATATATATATATATATATATATATATATATATATATATATATATATATATATATATATATATACAGGGTGGTGCAAAAGTCGCGCATTGGTTTGTTTAGGTGATAGACACTACAACATTTCATGTAATTTACTAGGCCTTTCTGATAAAGAATACATTTACTTGGTAATTGTGTTAAAGTAGGTTTTAAAAATAATACCCTTTAAATGGGCACCATTTTCGGCCTCACAAAGACGGGCTCTAGTTAGGGCATTTTCCATTACAGTCCTTAGAATAACTGGCTCTAGTTCTTGGATTTCATGTCTGATATTGTTTTTAAGCTCTTGAATCGTTGTAGGCTTGTTCACGTATACCCTTTTCTTACGATAACCACAAAGTAAAATGCCAGGGGCTGTTAAATCCGGTGAACGTGAAGGTCAGTTAAAATCAGAAAATCTGCTAATTAAGCGCTCACCAAACAATCCCCTTCAGAGCGCCATACTTTGTCGGGCACTGTGGGCAGTAGCTCCATCTTGTTGGAACCACATTTCTGGGTTGTCCTGAACAGCTGGCCTTAACAAAAATTCAATCGTTTGTTGATATCGCTGTGCAGTTATCGTCACCGCGACACCTTCTTCGTCTTCAAAGAAATATGAACTCTTTCCAAGGTAACACCACACCATACGGTACATTTTAGTGGATGTAATTCACGCTGATGAACGGTGCTTGGATTTTCAATGGCCCATATTCTGCAGTTTTGCTTATTTACGAACCCGTTCAGATGAAAATGGGCTTCGTCGCTCATTATCAGCTTATGGATGAACTCATTTTTTTCTCTGGCTAATTGCTGAATGTGAACAGCATAAGCTACGCGTGATTGCAAATCTGTGGGTTGTAATGCTTGTACCAATTGAATTGTGTATGGAGACAGATGCAATTCACGCAAAATTCTTTGAAGTGACCTTCTGGACATCCCAATCTGAGTGGTTCGTCTTCGAGTTAAGGTGTCTGGATTTTTATCAATGCTATCCTCAACGAGTGCTACATTTTCCGCTGTCCGTACTGAACGTGGTCTGCCAGATCGTGGAAGATCACTGACTGAACCCTGCTGCCGAAATCGGGCCACAAGACGATCAATTGTGGTCTGACTTGGAGATTGTCTGACATTATAATGCCGACAATATGCTCTTTGGGTTAAGGTTATTGAACAATGGTTTCCGAATTAAAGTTCAATAATTTTGGTTCGTTGTTCAGTGCTATATTTTTCCATAATGAATTATCAATGTTTATATCTGTAATATTCTTAAAAATAAGGAAAAAATCTAATTAAATGTGAAAGTTGTTACAGATTCAAACTAATGCGTGTTTTTGGCGCAACCCTTTATACGTATATATATATATATATATATATATATATATATGTATATATATGTATATATATGTATGTACGTATATATATGTATATATATATATATATATATTATAATATATATATATATGTATATATGTATATATATATATGTATATATGCTTATATATGTATATATATATATGTTTATACACATATATGTATATACACATATATATATATATATATACATATATACATATAAGAGTATAAAGGTATACTAAAAAAATAAAAATAAATGGGAAATTCCAGCAGAGTGCTCAATTAAATTAAATTAAGAGCGTAATATTTTTTATTTCTCAATACAGATTTTAATCAGACATATTGACCGGCCGTTTCTGACAGAAAAAAGGTTGGATCCCCAACCCCGACTTCGTCAGCACTGCCTGAAATGGTAAATAATGAAATTTCTTCAAAGAATAAAAACATCTGTGTTCAGTGTTAACCGTTATGAAACGCTATGTGCAGAAAGTTTTAAATGTAAAAGCCGGAAGACGCTTAATCGGGCGAAATCTTGAAGAGAAAGTTATGTTTGTGTTTGTATATTTAGAAGGAAGGAAAGAGAAAAAGAAAAAGAAAAGAAAAAAAAACGAATGAAAATAAAAATAAATTATAAAAGGAAAATAAAGTTTAAGAAAAATGTTTAAGAAAAAAAAGTTTAAGAAAAACCCGCATGGTTAAGGGTACTTAACTTTGGTGAAATTATCTAAACTATCCGCAGAGTTATCAATGGGTTTCTCACTTAAATAACATATGTGTATATATAAATAGTCTTATCTAGTTATAACATTCGCTTTATTACGGCCACATTTTTGTCGAATACGCGTGCATATACAGATTCTCGTGCGCGCGTGTGCATGTATATATATATATGTGTGGGTGTATATATACAGTCATAAGTACATGATTACGTGTGTTTGGTATGCATGTAAGTATGAGCTGTGTTTGTTGTCATATAATAAAGAACGAGATTACTTTTTGAGTTATTAATATAACTCCTTGTAAATATATATATATATATATATATATATATATATATATATATATATATATATATATATATATATATATATATATATATATATATATATATTTATATATAACAATAATATACATCCCTAAATAGTTACGTCTCCTGATAAGATAATTTAACTAAAGTTAAGTACCTTTAACCATGCGGTTTTTTCTTAAACTTTTTGTTCTTAAACTTTTTCCTTAAACTTTATTTTCCTTTTATAATTGATTTTTTTTCGTTTTCTTTTTCTTTTTCTTTTTCTTTTTCTTTTTCTTTTTCTTTTTCTTTTTCTCTTCTTTTTCTTTTTCTTTTTTTTTTCTTTTTCTTTTCTTTTTCTCTTTCTTTCCTTCTAAATATACAAACACCAACATAACGACTTTCTCTTCAAGATTTCGCCCGATTAAACGTCTACCGACTTTTTCATTTAACATAATGTAATAAACCGAATGTTATTTCAGGCAGTGCTGACGAAGACGAGGTTTGGGATCACATCTTTTTCCTGTCAGAAACCGCCGGTCTATATGTCTTATTAAAATATGTATTCTTAAATAAAAAAATTATATATATATATATATATATATATATATATATATATATATATATATATATATATATATATATCGGGTTCAGATGTTAGAGTAAGACTCTCTTGGATTCTTCCATTTGATCTTGTAACGTCCATTGACGGGTAATGCTAGTATCTTATGTTTGTCCCGCTTACTTATATGTGTCCTATAATCCCTATGGTATTGTATATGTGTCCTATTATCCCTATAGTATTTTATATTTGTCATTATCCCTCTATTATTTGATATTTTTCCCATTATTTTAACATTTTATATTTGTCCCGCGGAATTATATTTGTCCTATTATCTCTATCGTATGTTATATTTGTCCAATTATCCCTGTAGTATGTTATACTTGACTTATCCGTCTAGTAGTTTATTTTTGTCTCATTATACTACTAATATTTAATATTTGTCTCACGTTATGATATTTGTCTTTACATTCTTCTAGTAGTTTATATTTATCTCAATAGCCGTCTAGTATTTAATAGTTGTCCTATTTTAGCTTCAGTATCTGATATTTGTCTCGCGTAATTTAATTGTTAGATCCCTCTAGCATTTTATTAATCTTATTATCTTTCTAAAATTTCATATTTGTTCCATGTAATTATAATTGTCGTATTACACCGCTACAATTTTTTATTCTATCCATTATCCGGCCAGTAATTTATATGTATGTTATTATACCGCAGTATTTCATATTTAATCCATTAGCCAACTATATTATTGTTATATAAGTCCTATAACTATCTACTATATTTGGCCCAATTAGCCAGCTCGTATTTTATATATGTACTATTATTCCGCTATTATTTTATATATATATATATATATATATCAAAGTAAGTACATTTATTTGCATTTGTATCCCTTCTCTTATTTTATATTATTCAACAAGTATTAAATATTTGTCATGTTTCAGATATTCGGTGGCAATCGCCCCTTCACTGGAACTATGGTAAACATTAAATATAATGTGTATATATATTTAAATGTGTACGTGCATATATATATATATATATATATATATATATATATATATATATATATATATATATATATATACATGTGTATGTATATATACACATAAATGTGGGTGCATATATATATATATATATATATATATATATATATATATATGTTTTTTTTTAATTAAATATCAAAGTGTTTTATACCCACACACGATATCATGTCGGGTTTTCTACCTTCATCAGTGACGGAGTGGTGGTTGCAAGCGCTCGCATTGGATCGAAGGTAGTTCGTAGATTACAATCACGAGCCTAACGTCTAAGCCCACACTGCTGCGAGAAATCGCCACAGACAGTATTTGAAAATAATGTACACTTACCTGGGGGCAGGGGCTAGCGTCTTGTTGTCGGAAGTGTTCTAGAGCGAGAGACAGCGAGAACGAGAGCAAGAGAGAGAGAAAGAGAGGAATTAAAAGAAAGAGATAGATTTATTTGTTAAATATTATGGAAATAATATTCTAACGTGATAGAAAAAAAAAGAAGAAAAATACTTCCTACCGATGTTTGATTTGAAAAATTAAACAAAGTATAGTATTTAAGAACGTATCACACATTTTTAATTCTAAAAAATATTTCACGTCACAAACGCACCAACTATTTCAAATACTGTACTTGTATGTTATTTCCTTAAATCAATCATCTTGAAAAAATCTGGAAATAAAGACGAAACGTTTATGAATATACACACAATTTTTTTTTTTTGTTTTTTTCACAAACACACATACATATTTATATATATATATATATATGTATGTATATATATATATATATATATATATATATATATATATATATATATATAATTTGTTTTCATAAATATGTGTGTTTATCTACATAGGTGGCTGTTTCAGTCTTACAGGAATCGTCAGTCTAGAGAATAATTAGTCACACAAATCTCCAGACTCGAACTCTGGGACACAAGTTATATTTCAAACTCAAATTCTGCGTCTTAGCCAACACGGGCTCGTCAACAACTCGGTAAATCAGATTAATCCTATTCAAAGACAGCTGTCGTGAAGTGTTCTACTATTGAATGACCCATTTTATTAAAGCCACGACATATATATATATATATATATATATATATATATATAATTTATTTAAATACTGTATGTTACATATTCAAGACATGTACGGCGGTTTCATCCAAAAGGGTAGCTTTAGACATCTTTAGTAAATCTCTGTGCCCAGTGGAATCGTCGGCATGCTGAAACGATTGTAATCACGGCTCGACGGGGGAATGGCGTCAACAATGACAGAAAACAGTGTTTCAGTGGGTTAGTGATTAATTAACATTTAAGTGTGTTCGATGTTAGTTCGTGTTTGAAAGACGTTCATGTTATTTCCTCGAAAGTGTTATTTATGTATTTATTCATATATTCGTTTGTGGATTTGTAATATTATTGCTTTACCTAGTCTGAAAAAATAAGAAGTTTGCCGTTTGGGTTTGTGAAATTAGGGTGATTTTTCGTTGTCGTTTTTGTGTTTAAATTTACGTATCGCATTAATTGTTCGATATAGTGCTGAAAACGATGATGCAATAATATTTCTTTGAGTTTTGAAGTGTTTGTTTATTTTTGTTTATTCAATTGGTATTTTCGTATTTTCTGGTTGTTAATGGACGAAAACGCCGTATATTAAAACACGGTGTTCCGTGGATATGTCCCGTTTATAACTAAAATGATGGGTGCTATCTGTTATTACCATTTGAGGGGTATAAGTTTAATCTCTGGGGGGGGGTAACTTTGGTTGTTAAGGGACGAAAACGCCGTATATTAAAAAACGGTGGTGCGTTTATATGTCCCGTTTATAACTAGTAGTGTTGAAAACAAAGATTGGTTGTGAACGTAATTAAGTATAATTAAAATAGGGAAGTCCTTGACTATGCCCTTTCATTTGCCAAAACATTCGTAGAAATAAGCGACCTCGAAATTAACACCATACCCCACGCGAGAAGCTCACTCCTTTTTTTCAACAATCAAACATGGTTTTAAAAATCCAACCCTGAAGATCCTTTTCATGGTCCCATGGGGCCTCCGACAGCGCAGATATATGCGAGCTGATTGGGCTTTTCATCCTACACTCCTTACAAAATAAATTCCCTGACCAAGTGTTCGGCCTCTACCGAGACAACGGCCTATGCCTATCCCGCAACAACGCGCAAGAACTCGACAGATTCAGGAATCATTTAACTGCATTTCCAAAAGAACTCGGATATAACATCACCACAGACACCAACCTGACTAGCGTAGATTTTTTAGACGCAACTCTAGACTTGACCAACAATTCAACTAGACCATACCACAAACCCACCGAACAACTCAGGTACATCCAAACCAAATCCTGCCACCTCCTCTCGTATTTAAGAACCTTATACCCAATATTAGTAAGATAATAACCAGCCTTTCATCAACACTTGAGATTTTCTAACAAACCCCCTCTTATTACAATAATGCCCTACTTGAGAGCAGTTAGAACGAAAAAATATTCTACATACACACCCAATCCACCGGTAAACACAGACGCAATAGATACAGAAATATTATCTTGTTCGCCGCCCCGTATTCCCTCAGCGTAAATATAGCGTAGACAAGCAATTTCTCAAATTAATAGACAAGCACATATCGCCATCAAATAATCTCCATGAACTTTTTAACAGAAACACAGTCAACACTAGCTATTCATGTTGTCAGTCGGTGAGATCCATTCTGACCTCCAAACCACCAACCAATTCACCCAACTCTCGCTGCTCGTGCAAAAGAGGTGATGCCTGTCCCTTGGGCGGATGATGCACAGTCAGCTCCGTTGTTTACGAAGCCAAGGTTATATCGTGGGTGGATACCAAAACGGAGGATATATACATCGGAATGACCCAAGAAACCTTTAAACACAGGCTCTACGCCCAAAACAACACATTCAAATCCCCCCCAAAAAGACCACATAACCACACTAGCAACCCACGTATGGGATCTTAAGAAGTCCAACCCACCCTACAAATAGAATGGGGAATCACCGGCAAGCCTAAATCGTACAGCCCCACCTCCAGGACCTGCCCTTTGTGCACTACTGAGAAATTCAGAATTATACAAGCTATCAACAACTCTTCCATAAACTACATGAACTTAAAAATCGAGGACTTCATAAAATGTCCCCACAAAAGAAAATTCCTGCTAGCCCAATGGGCTGATAACAATATTACATAGCCCACCAATCACCCCTTTAAAACAAATACCCCTCTTAAAAAATAACCAACTTCCCCAAGACCTCCCTAAACCCATAACAACATTTTCTATTTTTCTATTCACGTGTACAAAATACCCTCTCAGATATATGTTACACATACGACGGGTGCGACTACTTTAACCCCGCCAACCCTGATACAACCTAGCCCTACACCCTACACCCTACGACATATATAAAACATTCATCAACAGACACCCCATCCCTACGCTACAGATAATCACATCATCCATACTAAACCTAACCCCATCAAACTCAACTCATACATATATCAGTAGATACTCCATCTCCCCGTGACCCTCCTATCACGGTAAATACATGAAACTCCAGTAAACCCCCAGGAATACAGATACCCCAAAGTACGAAAGGAATTATTGATACGCCTAAGAAGACCCCCGCTTCATACAGACCATATAATAGATTCTCAAACCACCCGCCCACCCCTGTATAAGTGAAGATGCGTGTACATGCGTGTGTATATATCCGTATGTATGTACACGTACATGTACGCGGATGCGTCTGTGTATGTATAGGTGAATATTATTAATAAATATGAAATATAGAATTATATTAATAAAATAAATGAAAGATTAAAGTAATAATCAAACAATAACACAAAAAATAAATAATAAAAAATTAATAACCCCCCTGTACGTGTGAGTGTAGAAGTGTGTGCGTGCGTGCATACGTATATGCGTGCGGATATGTATGTGAATATGTATGTGCGTCCATGCACGTATGTGTATAACATTTGCCGCTGTGCATGGAGGGAAGTACGCGGACATGTATGTGAACGTATGAGTGGAATATAATAAAATAATAAGATAAAGAATTTAATATATTTTCCGAAATACACTAAATATATATATTATTAATACACCATCAATAAAATCGAAGTTAAAAACCACCCAGAGACTAAACGTATACCCCTCAAGTGGTAAAAACAGATAACACCCATCATTTTAGTTATACACAGGACATATCCACGGAACACTGTTTTTTTAATATACGGACTTTTCGTCCATTAACAACCAGAAAATACGAAAATACCAATGTTATAAAAAAATCAACAAATACTTTAAATTCAAAGAAATATTAGTGCATCATCGTTTTCAGCACTATATCGAACAATTAATCCGATACTTAATTAAATTTACGTATCGGATTAATTGTTCAACAACAAAAAAAACCCTAATTTCACAAACCCAAACGGCAAACTGCAAAGCCGCCATTTTCGTTTTTTTTTTCAGACTGAGAAAAACAATTATATTACAAATCCACAAACGAACGGATAAATAAATAAAAAAATAACACTTTCGAAGGAATAACATGAAGGCCTTTAAAACACGAACTAACATCGAACACACTTAAATGTTAATTAATCACTATCCCACATGGTTTTTTTCGTGACCTCCTCAGAGATATACGGTTTTCTCTCATTGTTGAGGCCATTCCCCATCAGGCCGTGATTACAATCGTTTCAGCATGCCGACGATTCCACTGGGAACAGAGATTTACTAAACATGTCTAAATCTACCCTTTGTTTAATTAAACCTAGGTACATTTCTGAAATATGTAACATACAGTATTTAAATAAATTATATTAGCTCCTATTTATGATCGAGCACTTTATTGTATTTCTTTTCATATACAACCTGACACACACACAGACACTATATATATATATATATATATATATATATATATATATATATATATATATATATATATATTAGTATTTTATGTATCCACATAAAATTTTATGAGGAGATATAACTTGTTTTGTATCAATTTTCAGTATTTACTTCAACAGTGCTAGATACGTTAGTAGAGCTAGGTAGTAAGCTATGGAAATATATTTATGGCAATTAAGCTACACATAGGCTCTCGCGTTTCATCCCCGGGGGAATTATCAGGCTAAACTGCGTTTAGCCTGAAGATTACCCCGGGGATGAAACGCGGGAGCCAGCCTATGTGTAGCTTAATTGCCATAAATATATTTCCATAGCTTACTATATATATATATATATGTATATATATATATATATATATATATATATATATATATATATATATATATATATATAAGACAACACATCTAAAACAAAGAATACGTTTTAGGATCTGTAATTCATAAACTAATTTTACGCACGGCCTCGTGACGCAGACAATAAAGTTCTAGGTAATAATCAGGAAAAGAGCAGTGTATCCATGTGCACTACATATCTCTATCGCTGCAATGTTGCATCCCTGTTCTTGTTTTCCAGGTACGTCCACGGAATGCGTTCCGACAAAATTACTGCCCTAACATAGATACCCCCGACAAACCTGACTAGCAGCAAAATCTCGCCCTTCTCACTCTTAGCACCCTAATATTACGCACATGTAGTCTTTCCTCGGACCACTTGCCTTTGGATTTCCCTCTCTGTTCCCTGGCAAGCCATCAAGCCACTTTACGTAAGGAGTTAAAAATACTACTTCAAGATAAAAAAACAATCCAACGATAACAGTTAGATGGATAGATTCCGACCCAGAGAATAGCAGGGTTTTAGCCTTTGTCAGAAACTTCGCCATGGACTGTGACGAGTAAAGGACAAATCAAAGGAAGCGTGAGTTACGAGCCTGCTGAAAGTCACTTACAGTTACACATTCTACTCCCCTTTCTATTTTTTCACGATTCTACCAACGTGCATACATTAAAATTGTACGTGAACAAACATCTTGCAGCCCAACTCCCCTTATTTATGATGCCCACTATCAATGTAGTTCCTAATCACAATAGTTCCTTACGTCTTGTGTGAATACATGTAACAAAATATAAATTCCGTACATATCCCTGAGTGCGACATTATTTTTTCTAGATTTTGACAAGCGGCACTTGAAGAATGTAGGAAGAGTCACCGGCTAAAACGTGGGGTAAATAACATCCAAAGATGAGAACATTAGTCCTAATAACAATCTGCGGATTGTGTTGCTTTATTATTCGGTCTAGTGGATATTGTTTTAATCTTATTTGAATCTTGTTTATTTGATGAGATAAAGTACAAATATATATGATTGATTTTGATGAATAACTGAAATTCGGGTTAGTATGTACAAAACAAAATATGCACATGTAAAACTAGGCATATTGTCGCTAAGACACAAGGAGTTTCTGTGAATTATTGGTTTGATTTATAGGGGCATTCTTACCGGGGATTTGTGTATTCAGATATTTGTTCATATTACATTTCAATTTCTGCATATTTGTACAGTCGCGGAATAAGGAAGCAGGGATATAATTTCAAAGACAAGCGGTTTAAGGAAAGAAGCTATTAGACGATCATATTTCCCGTAATCGGGAGATTTCCACCGTAAAGGGGCAGGGTGATGCTGCTTGTTGAGTTGGTCTGGGTAATTTTGTTGGGTGAGGTACAAGTTAAGTTACTTTGTTTGAGAATAATAACATGGAATTAGCAATGCGTCGGCAAGACAAGGGTTGATGCTTAGTAGACAATTTAGGGCCTATTAATTTTCAGACTTGTTGTTGCAGCCTGTCCAAAAGGGAGTGACTAGTGGTACGGCCACCGCCTTATATTTGACGACAATATTCAAATCAGTGACATATTGCATTTTTATAGATATATAGAATACTGGCAGATGTGAGTAGTATTCTAGCTTGGTAGAGGGAGGGGAACATTCTTTGCAACAGGGTAATATTTTCTTTTCAGCATGGTTTCGTATTTTCATCGTGTTATTTTTATATAATATACGCGCAACGCCTTGAATGAAATATAGTATAACACATAAGTAATTAATTATTCTGAATGTTACGCATTAAAATACATGACTTACCATATGACATCACTGTAAACACACTAAGTTGTTTACATTAATAAAATACACATAATCACTATTAAACTTACATTTTATTGATTTTATTTTAGACTTCTTTTATTTTCCTGTTTGATTCCTGTGATGTTATCACAGTTTTTTTTGTTGTATAAAACATTACAGGAATCTATACAAGAAAATGAAAGAAGTATATTGCATCGTATTTCACAGTACTGTCCGATGTTACACGATAAGTCTAGTCTTGACTGCCCGTCTGAGTAATTCTGACCATAAAATATGAGGGAATTCCATTTATTTAGTCTCTCGTGTTTGTATTTGAGTTGTTCTGACCAGAAAAATAATAATAGAGACCGTTTGTTTTCCTTTTATTATACCTCTTAATAATAGATGAATTATTTTTTTACGTCATCCGATCTAAACTCTTAGATACCTATCTGAACTATTCTTAGCTCCTAGCTTTTCGAACATCACTGTTTTTTTTTGCTGGTATTGTTCTTCTGACAAACTTACAAGATATTCCTATGGTATTTTTCGCTGGGTTCGGTTCTTACCAAAATAATAGTTTCTTCTCATGTTCTTTTTATGTTGTTCTAAAGTCCTTCTGTAGGCGATTTGGGTTCAAAACCGGCGCTCTTCTTCATAACGTTAAACCAAAACGGTCATGTTATGAAATTGGTTGGACAATATTATGTATGGTTAGGGATATAGAGATAGTGATACAGAAACACTGACATTTTTTAACAGTAATTTACGTCAGCAACGACGCATAGTAGTCACTATGGAAAACTGTATTATTTGAACCTTGGGAACAAAATGATTGATGTAAGCTCATAGTAAGATATAAAGCAACACACACACACACATAGGTTACCGTTATTGATAATAATCTATTAAGTAGTAACCTCCTTTTATAATCATAAAAAATCCACACGCAGATTCCAGCTAAGAAGAATGTTATAAGCGGATAGTGACAAGCGAGGTATATATAGACTATTCTAAATTACTTGACGTACTATTGACAATGATGTATAATAGTCTTCCCCCATGTGTATGCGTAATAATTCACTTTTATTTCAAACTTGCCTTGCATACTTTAATGAGCAATGCATGTACAAGTGATAAAGAGAATTCCACAAGGATAACGTTCATTACCTGACCGACTTTGCGAATTAGCCCAGAAACCAAAGCGTATTCAACTATAACCTAGCATAGCTAATGTAATTGATGAAGGTGATTGTCATGGACCATACGGAATTGGGTAATTCACTTAAGATAGAGGCTGCAGTTGACGGCAATTCCTTATGGAAAAGCAAGAATTATTATGGGTTGGCCCTGCTGTGATTAAGTAGCAAACAGTACTAAATATGTTGATATGTATTATATAGTACCAATTAGAGAATAATAAAGCCAATTTAAAATTAATGTGAAATCAATATTTTGAAGTATTTTTTAAATATTAATTAGATATATATTTATCTATCAAACTACATTATTCTAAGACATCTAAATGTAAAAATAATTATTCCGGTCCTATAATATTTAGCAGTAAGTCTCCGAATTTGCGGTCTTCATATTTAAAGTTGTGTTCTTTTAAATATAAATAAATTGATTTGAGGTATGTACACTTATTCCGTTTTTTGTCAGTTATTTTTGTTCATTCAATATCCTACCTTTCCGGTTTTCTATGTTTCATTGCTCATGTCTTCGAACACTTACATTTATACTTGACTTATTTAGCAGCAATGCTTGAAGCAAACTACATAAACCTTTATAAAATAATTATGTTTCTAGTTTGTTATATTTCTGAATCAGCTCTCTATTAGATATATGCACGCATAATAAGAATTGAAACTGTACTTGATGCCATCATATTGTTATGGGGCCACATTTATTTTAACAGACACACGTATATAATGTGTAGGATAACTGCTGTTTGAACAGCCGAAATGCTTCCCACAAAGCTTCCTCATATAATGACTCCAAGTCAGAATATGATTCGTGACAAAAGCACGAAGACTCCAGCAGTATTTCACAATAATACGATAATGTGTTGCATTGTTGTCACACGGTGGGATTTGAATATCCCCACTAATGCAGATAGAGTATTGTCTTGTAGCATTCTAATATATTTCCTCTTGTCCGATGGGAAAATAACATATTTAGTAAAGAATGTAGAGGTGTTGTTAGAAATAAAACTACAGGATCTAACATCGATATGGAACAATTGAAACCTTGAAGAGTAGATACTAAATAAGAAAATATAGTGGCATATTTCTAAGAGTTTGTATTTACAGAAGAACAAATAAGTATGCTACCAAACAGACTGGTCATCCTTCGTCAGATGGGTATCTATATCTAATATCTAGAAGAGTCCACATAATCCTAAAATCTGGCTGATCACAATAACACCAAAACACACCCATTTTAGCATTGATCCATATGGATTCAATACTTGTGCTTGTACGGTTTTTGAAAATGTAGTTCGTAATCTTAAGTTTTCTTTTTTACATTCACTGTTCCTAACCTGTTGCGGGATGGGTATCTCAAATGCGTCGAATACGACATGCATTTGTTCGACCTCTGGTGTATTATTCTTGATAACATCTGAATACACATTGTATGTGGATATATGAAATTATGTATGTATATATATATATATATATATATATGTATATATATATATATATATATATATATATTTATATATAGATATATGTATATATGTTTATGTCTGTATAAAAAGGCACTAATACGTATATATATATATATATATATATATATATATATATATATATATATATATATATATATATATATATATGCTATAATTACACGAGAGATTCCATTTCGTACACTTATATATTCATTCCAGTACTAATCATTATAAATGGAATTAACTATACGTTTGTATTGTGATCCAACAAGATGGCGTCATACAAATGAGCGTTTTTCCGTAGGTCTAAATTTCTGGATAAAAATAAAATCAACTCATATGAACGCTGCCGACAAAATGAACTGATTGCTTCAATGGAGAAGAAGCAAAAACAGCAATGCATATAATTTCAAGTAATTGGGGGACAGTGAATTATCGTCGCTTATAATGAACCTGTTTTTCGAAAGACTGTCCAACTGCGAGGTTGACGCTGTGCACGATAATTAAAACCTAACCAGTTGGTTTGGGTTACGCTTGGTTGAACATCAACGCATTTACTAAACCGCCTGTCTTCAATCGTATACAGAAGAAAACGGACATTGTAATTAGTGTAGGTCGAAGGGAAAATTGGACTGTGTCGCTCGGTGTTAGTATGTCAGTGTTCATACGCGAAGACATGTTGTAGAGAAAAGCGGATGAGAGCCATGAATCTGAAAAACAAGAGGGAGATAATCAGGAACTGCAGAGAAACATAGAAAGAAATAATGAAAACAAAGAAACGAACGCTAGAGAAAGACAGCTAGCAATAAAGAGGAGTTAGCAAAGCATATACCTACATATGGATACATACACACACATATATATATATATATATATATATATATATATATATATATATATATATACATATATATAGTAAGCAATGAAAATATATATGGCAATCAATCCTGAACGAAACCACATTTTACTAATCACTCCCCCAAACTTAAAATCATTATATACATATATATATATATATACATATATATATATATATATATATATATATATATATATATATATATATATATACATATATATATACATATATATATATACATATGTATATACATATATGTATATAAATATATATATATATATATATATACATATATATATGTATATATATGTATATATATACATATATATATACATATATATATGTATATATATGTATATATATATATATATTATGTAATATATATATATATATATATACATATATATATATATATATATATATATATATATATATTTATGCAAACATTGTTAAAAAAATAACCGAACTCGTCGGTTTAATTATAACTTTTTTTTTATTTTTTTAAATGTTTCAAGTTGGGTTTTTTTGTATCAAAATCCCAATTCCATATGTGTCATAGATTTCACGAACGTTTTACGATTCTTCGCCGAATCATCCCCAGGTGTCAAAAGCAAATGAACAAAAAAGCTGGAGAAAAAGAGAATCTTATATAGACGGTGGAGAAACGCGCATAGAACGTTTTCCGCATTGTTCCATCAAAATGAAAATAATAATAATTGAATATTAAACAAATTAATATATTAAATAATTTTAAAGATCAAAGAAACAAAAAAATAGTTTATTTTTAATGAGTATTTTTGACCCTACATCCATGAGCATGAGAAGAAAAAAAAAATGATTTTAAGTTTGGGGGAGTGATTAGTAAAATGTGGTTTCGTTCAGGATGTGTTGATGGTTTGAGAGTAAATTGAAATATATATGTTTATATATATATATATATATATATATATATATATATATATATATATTTCCACATATATATATATATTAAATTGAGACAAAAAGGCCTTTTTCAATGCAAGACATTTTTTTTTTTTTCTTTGGCATGTATCTTATCAATTTCGGAGATAATCTCAATCATCAGAGATATTTCTCTTTTTTTTATAAAGATTAACAAACTTTTTTTTTTAGTTTTGTTTATCGGTAAAACGTCATTGCTTGTTATTTTACGTATTGTCCGCATCTGGTGTAACTTAGCGGCTATTTGGTTGAACGGAAACGCATCGGGCAGAATGCTCGTATTTTAGGAAATGGAAGTTCAACATTTGTTTTTATAAGCATCGAAGAATTAGTATTAAATTAAGAATAAAAAACCCTTAAATAATCATTAGCTACAGACGTTAGCGTTTCAAGCTTATTGCTCTCATCAGTGCAGGAAAGTAACACTTTCAGTCGTTCAGGAGGCGCGAACCCAGTTCACAGAGTCAGACTAAATTCTGCACAGTCGCCATATCCGCTCGACCAACGGAAACCACAACGTAATTAGGAGAAATAAAGATGTATATGTACCTAGAAGCGGGCACAGATAGAAGACGAGTTTGAAAGTGTTAGACGAATGTATTCCGAACTTTGCATTAGAGCTTTTTGACAGTCTATTTTACACATCCCTGAGAGTACTCAACTTTTTTGAGGTGGCTTAGTATAATATATATATATATATATATGTGTGTGTGCGGCCAACCCCTGGCGGGGCACTCCTACGTCGAAATCGACGGGAGAGTTCATCATGTATATATATATATATATATATATATATATATATATATATATATATATATATATTTAGGTCCTGTTTTCTTCCGAGACGTCGGAAAGTAAAAGCAGTCCACGAACTGTTCTGCTTAAACCAGCGGAATGTTTACATAAATCTACCATGAAATGCGGGTACTCTAAACAAATACAGTAATGTGTACTCTTTAAATTATATATATATATATATATATATATATATATATATGCATGTATATATATATCATATAAATATATATATATTTATCTATACATTATTACAAATGACAGAATTCTTCTGTTTAATAATTTTTTTTTTTTTTTTTTTTTTTTCTGAGTGTCTTTTTTAGTATGAAAATGAAAAAAAAAAATTTCCATAGGTTTTCAATTCTTCAAATCTATTTCAGGTGTCAAAACAAATGAACAAAAACGCTGGAAGAAGGAGAGAATTTAAAAAAAAAGTCGCCGGAGAAACGCGTGGATAAGGTTTTTCGCATTTTTAACAATGTTTGCTAAATGAGATAATGCTGCCTATATACACACACACACAATATATATATATATATATATATATATATATATATATATATATATATATATATATATATATATATATATACCCCTTTTTACGATGAGGAATATTTAGTGATATACCCTTTGTATAAGTATTTTAAAATTGTTTCCTTATCTTTCTTTATTAATTGTACGACACAAACAGAGAGGAATAGAGAAAGAGTGTCGAAAGTGACATTTATAGAGGATGTAAAGAATAAAGGTACAGCACGTACTACATATACTGATATAGTTTTAAATAGATGAATATGCAGTTGGTAAGAAATGAATAAAGACTCGAACAGATATATCGTTTTAAGATTCTACCCGGCACTTTAAAAACAATTGTTTCGATATCTCATGCAGTTTCTCTATTGGATATATTCGCCATGAACCCGGTAGCTTCTATAAGTACTGACATTATAGAGATATTCATTAAATTCTAAAACTTGATGCTACACTGCACATCTTTTTTCAGATAGTCCAGTGAAGATATTTACACAGCCTATCGTGTCATATTGTATATAAACCGTCCCCCATAAAACCTGACAAGTTAATTTTTTTTCAATGTTCTTATCTGTTTGTTTTTTGTCGTAATACTAGACATTTATCCGCTATGTCAAAGACTCTTTCCGAGAGGTATTGTTAAGATTCTAACCGCTATTTTATGTACAATTATCAATATTTTTTCTTCGGGGAGTGTAGATTCTTGGATCTTAGCTAGAATCTAATTGGATGTTTTGCTCCACTTTTCAAACTTTGAGTAGTGGTTGCAAAACAATAGCATCTTCTTTTGTGCAACAGTCCATGGTTGGGTTCTCAAGCCTCTTATTTTTCTTTTTTTTTGTTGCTGTATTTGATAAAGATAGGGGTCAGCACCTTTTGTCTCAAGGCCTGATGGCTGACCCTGGCTGGCTTCTGTATTGGCTGGAGCACCATTTCTAGAGGTAGAAAAGGTTTACACCATTGCTTAGATCTTCCCGCCTTGTGTATGCACGGGTTGATGGGTCCTATTTATCCTGGGTGCGGCCTGTCAGTATTTATTTTTGTTTTTATTCATATTTTTTATTATTCATTTTCTCATTGTCAACGGCTTCTAATTGTTTATTCGATGCTGCCCTCGATGAGTAGAGGGGATGTCCCCATCCGCAATTCCGGGGCGTGCTGGAGGGCTTGAGGAGACAGCACACCATTTTTATGAATATTTGGTCATGGTTTAGTTCAAATAAAAAGTATCCTCGTGTCAGAGTCTCTGACAAACCCTTGTACAGAGAGACCGAAGACACACGAGGGTGGTGTCTAGTCGGCATTCAAGTCCTTCCCCGTAGGCATTCAACTCCTCCATTTAATGTGGTATTGTCTGTTCTCTCAAGTGTGTGTGTTTTACTATAATTGTAATGTATTTAGAATCTCGAATTGAATGTGAATCTGTTGTTAATCTATGGGGTTAGTCTATATATTCGTATAGCTTCCTTAATTGTAAGGTTGCCTACACGCTCTTTGATGGCTTACTGTGAAATATTTATGTATGTTCCCAAATTTTGCTGCGTGTTTCTAATAGTAAGATACGTGTGTGTTGAGAAGTTTGTTAATAGTGATGTGCATTTGGTCTTTGTACTATAAATGAAAATCTTGTCACATTTTATGGGGTGTATGTATTTTACGATGATATCACGCTCATTGGAATGACAGGAAACTAGAAACATGAACATAGTCAAACGCTATGCTCTTCGCGACTGCTGCTCATGCTAGTTCTACGGCAAGTACCCACAGTACATCATAATTCTCACATTTACTCGTGAAGAGGCAATCGGTATATATATATATATATATATATATATATATATATATATATATATATATATATATATATATATATATATATATATACTAGACACTTTCGATCATATATAATTGAAATAGAACACTGCAATGACATTGGGTTCCTCTCTATATATATTTCAAACTGATATTAAGAGATTACGCTGATATCCACACTATATAAGTTTGGAAAATCGCGATGAGAGACATATTATTGTCAACAATAAATCAGCTATCCATTTCCGCGCAAAGTTCTAATAGAGAAGAACAAAATTAAATGGTATATATGTGGACGTATGCAGGTATATTTTACGATAAAACGATTTAAAACGTATATGTTAAGGTTTCCCGTCATAGTTATGAAAAAAACCTTAACCCAGTGATGTGGCTCGGATTTGAGAGCTTTCGACAGATGAGTCACCCCTGTTTTTATTTATTTTTACATTTCTATTTCTTTATATTCAG
>OY744519.1:195123772-195138772 GCA_963556195.1 Sepiola atlantica | reverse complement strand
TGTGACCCAGCGCCGGGTCGTGAAAGTGGGGGTTGAAAAGCCAGCGCCCGAGAAGGTGAGCACTTTGGCCCTTAAAAATTGCCTGGGCAGCCCCGTTGGCATTCCCCGGTAGGAGCGCCTCAGGCAGTAAGCAATAAACTTACTTCTCCCCAAATAGGGGAGGCGAAGCCTGGGAGGGTGGACCTCCTAGAACTGCACAGGACAGACCCATAGACCGGCGTAAATCAAGCCTCGAAGGCCAAGACAATACCAGTCTATGGAGTGCAGTATCCATCGGAACAGATAATACACTTTGATCTTAACCAAAAGGCTAACTATGTTTACAAAAATATCACAGTAGTGATACTAATCTTACTAATAATACAGAAACAGAAAGGAAAAGTAATTGAACTACTGCCTTATCGTGTAACGTACATTGTCACATGCTTACAGATGCTTATCCGTGTAAACTGTTACGTCATGATATCCTATTGACTTTCGTCCTCACCGAGGCAGAGTTTAACAAAATGTCGGTGTTTTATGTAATGAACATCTAGCTCCACAGAAATGGGCACTCTGGATTTAGACAAAAATTCAAATTGCCTCAGTCTAGAAAGACTGTTTCTTTATTTACCGAGGATAGAAAAGATGAAGTGTTGTTTAAGAACAAATATTACACGCTGCTCCTGGCTGAAAGGTTAAGAGTGAGTTGTATCGATGTGATGATTGCAGACAGAACGAACAAAGAAGTTTAGCAGAAAAACACAGACGTTGACTCGAAAACCAAAAATGTTGAATAATAAAAAGTCGAATCCAGTAAAAAAGAGGAGTAATTAATTTTTAGGTGATATAGTGTTTATACTGATATTCACCCGAACGGTTATTCTTATATTCCTAATTATTCGGTTCACTGCCGTCTATGGAAGCCCATTAAATCTATAACTGAAGATGAAAGGTAACGAGGTAAGTTTGTATTTCAATGTACAAGATGTTCCCCGCGAATCATTGTATACATAGTTCAGATGAAGCGAAAAATATTTTTAAATAGATGTTTAAAATAGATAAATACGAAAGTGATTACTCTGTGTTCTATGAAGGTAAATCTGCTATACTATTATTCTGTTATTCGCGAATCTAAAAAAATATTTGGAATAGTCAATCAAAATGCTCCACAGAAAAAAAACGTGTGGTTAAACAGAGCTTTCCGTAGTTAGATAACAAATGTATGGAAGCTTACGGACAATTTTAATGTCAGAAAATAGCAGTTAATAACGGTGCTGGAAAAGATTGTTGACTTAAGAGGCCTACTTCTTGGTGTAAATGAGTCAACGTTGAAGTAGAGCTGAGCGTGATGCTGAAGATTACTCCAATTGCTTGTATGGCGTTATATGGTAAGAGAAGCTCTGGAGCTCCAAAAACTGTAAATATTATAGAAAGAGAACGAAAGGGCTGAATGCTTTCCGCAAACCTGCATCACGACTTGGTGTAGAAGGATGTGTTGATTTGGTTAGAAAACTAAAATCGTTGATGAAATATGGGAAACATAGCTTCATAATGATCAATATTTTTAAAATAAAATTATCTTGACCACATCTTAATTAAGAAATTGCATAGTTTTTAAGCCATTGCATCAACTTTCAATTATAGCTGAACACTCGATCATTAATCTACGGACAAATACCATTTCCGTATCTCTAAATTAATCCTTCATACAAAACTGCAATTTTTTATGGAGAAAATTCCCTAGGGTAAAAAATAATTCTATTACCAATTACCACATAAAATATCATTTTTTGTGTGGTGTTCACTAACTTGTCTCTCTTTTCGATGTTCATTTGGATTTCTGCTTTTGTTCATTCTTTTATGATATTTGTCTCATGGAAAATTCGGTTTCCATAATAATTTCTCAATTGAAAGATGATAGCAGTAATCCTCATTCTTGCATATAAGGCAACACGATCTCAAGGCATATACATATAACATGTGCATTTTTCTCGAGGTTCTTCCTGTTGATTTTCTGATCAGCTCTTGTTTACTGATGTTTTCTTTTCTCATAGATGGGTTGCCCACTTTTCTTTCATTTTCCTCTAACCTCTCTTTTTCTTCACATTTCATATTTTCATCCTGAGATATATTATTTTCTATTATATACTTATCTAAGTAAATAAAATATTTCCGATATAAGTATGTGTTATCTGTTTGCTTGTTTGCGAATATAATATTTTCATACAATCTATCTATCTATCAATCTATCTATCTATCTATCTATCTATCTATCTATCTATCTATCTATCTATCTATCCCTCTCTCTCTATATATATATATATATATATGTATATATAAATATATATATATATGTATATATATTAGTACTTCATTTATCCACATAAAATATTATAAGGAGATATAATTTTTTATGTGTCAGTTTTCAGTATTTACTTCAACAGTGCTCGATACGTAAGTAGAGCTAGGTAGTAAGCAATGAAAATATATATGGCAATCAAGCTACAAAGAGGCTCCCGTGTTTCATCCCCGGGGGGAATCGTCAAGCTAAATGCATTTAGCCTGACGATTCCCCCCGGGGATGAAACACGGGAGCCTCTGTGTAGCTTGATTGCCATATATATTTTCATTGCTTACTATATATATATATATATATATATATATATATATATATATATATATATATATATATATATATATATATATATATAAGTGTTTTAAGGTTCATATATTTTTTTAAAAAGCATCTATTGTTAAATTTAAGAAGGAATAGGTAAAATAAATACCTTTTGAAGCATTAAGATGCGATATCAATTTTTTTTTATAAAAAAGAAAAATAATAAATCGAAACCGATTTTTTTTCTTTTTCTTAACTATAAACTAGCATTTTTTTTTTAAGGTTCATATTTAAAAAAAAAAGCTTCAAAAGGTATTTATTTTACGTATTCCTTCTAAAATTTAACAATAGATGCTTTTAAAAAAAAAATGAACCTTAAAACACTTATACAAATCACGTGCGGCATTCACGTTCTTCATATTTGATAGTGGGAAACAACAGCTAACCCATTTGTCCCGGCTGTAATAACAACAACAAGCCGGTTACAGAAAAAAATACAAATCCGATGACATCAGAATATATTACACACCGAGGATGCTAGGTTTTGGCGAAATATTTGTATCACTTTAAACTAACAAAAAAAAATGCTAGTTTATAATAAAAAAAAGAAAAACAAATCGGTTTCGATTTATTATTTTTCTTTTTATAAAAAAAAATGTATATCGCATCTTAATGCTTCAAAATGTATTTATTTTACCTATTCCTTCTTATATATATATATATATATATATATATATATATATATATATAAATATATATATATTTATATATATATATATATATATATATATATATAAATAAAATAAATAAATAAATAAATAAAGATTGATGAGTCATGTAAAATGAAACATAATAAAATTTAAAAAATTGGTATATTACTAAACTAATGTTTATAATGTTTTAACCTTAGTTATATGATTGCTTAATGGAATTTTGACATTTTCTGCGTTCCTACTGCCAATTGTTTTCCCCTGTATTACGATGATCTGACACCGGTTTTTTCCCGTTTTTTCGACCCTCTCGGTCTTCTATTGTTGTCTTCTGATAATGAAAGTTTTTCTTTCGAAAATTTAAGATTACCCTTTGCCGATCTGTTACTTACCAAAAAAAAATATATATACTATTTGGTATTTATTCAGTTTTCGTGAAATTATTAATAAATCGTTTTGAGTTTCACTTTCTCCCTGCGTTTATTTCTTTTCACTTTTCCATCTCACGGCAACCACATCGCATTGCTATAGCCTTGGACGACTAATTTACACTTATATATATATATATATATATATATATATATATATATATATATATATATATATATATATATATATGAAATGCAAACAACTGTATACAGTTTAAATTTGTTTAGGAAATGTAAGCAAGACATTCAGTTATTTTCACATCAAAAAGGCATCCGATTCTCGTCTGTGTTCTACATTTTGTGGTGTTTCCACATTTCAATTGATGTACAGTCTGTCAAATGTTATCTTTATAAGAATATTAAACATACATATCATAAAATATATATATACATATATATATATTTCTTTTTATGAACGTTTCGCTGTTTATCAAGGCCCAACAACCATTCGAGGATAAGAGTTTGCATGTTTGACACATGAACAGTAAAACATCGGGGAAAGTAGTAACAATGGTTTAAACTGATAATAAATTGATTATTTTAGAGGACGGCTCAACAAGTATGTGTTTCCATTGGACTTGAAAACGGCAAGGTTGTATTCAGCCGGGAAGATGTCCATGTGGTACTATGTTCCACAGACGCGCAGTTCTAGAAAAAATAAATGTGTTCATGTTTTACTTTTCGAAGCCTAGATTAAAATAAATGTTATTTATTTTAAAAATACACATTGTTATTGTGTTTTCAGAGAAATATAATACTATTACGAAACAATTGTTTAAGTAATATTTATACACCTCTATCGATTCAAACCAGCGTAACCGAACTAATACAGACATAACGGGATAATTCTGATATAAAGAAGTCCACTGCCATCGGACGACGAAAATTTAAAAGTAAATACAATTGGCTTTGAAACAGAAAATGTCCGAAAAGTCAGATGAAAATAAATGTTATTCATTTTAAAAATAAACATTGTTATAGTTTTCTCAAAAATGTATAATACTATTACGAAACAATCATTTTTAAAATATGTTTCATCTCTCTTTTTTCTTTCTCTCTCTTTCTCTCTCTCTCTCTCTCTCTCTCTCTCTATATATATATATATATATATATATATATATATATATAGAGAGAGAGAGAGAGAGAGAAGGTATAAATTATTAGTGCATACTTAAACACACATACTATTTAAACAAATGATGTTATTCAATTTTAATGTCGATGAATAATATTTTGAACAGATCTCCTCAACTATTTTGTCTTCTAGACGGGACGTAGTTCCTGTAATTGGTGTTCAAATAGATCGCATTTACATACTAAGTAGCTCATATGAAAAGCAGGTTCAAATGCAATTCTATTAATAATAACGATCATATAAATTCTTTACAATATTGTCATATTATCGAGTTAACGTGCTTTCCCTAGTGAATAAAGAATTTTAGTAATTTATATTCCAACGAAAAATGTTAAAATATTTTTAGCGAGAAATATTTACGATAACGTAAACGGAAGACCGTGTTTATGATTCTAAAAAATTCAATCTCTTAATCTATTTTATTCCAATTTTTTTGAAATCTAGAATCATATTATATCTGCCAAATATAAAGTTCTGTCATTTTTCAGCATTGATAAATGTCTATATTTTGAATAATAGATATATATTCCAAGCTCGTTTTTTTTAAATTCATAAACAAAAGAAAACTATTAGTATAACATATGAAAGATTTAAGAGAATCTTAACAATCTTTCTAATATTTCTTCATTGCAATTAAATGTTAGCTGTGCTATATGTCTGGAGTTTATGTATCTAAGTATGTATCCCTGTTCGCGGAATCAATTATGTGTAAACTTCTACTGCAAATAAAATACAGAATTTCGATTTTAGCTTCAGGAAACGTTTTCGAAAAATAGTATTCGCGTCGGGAATTCATTAATAACACCCTTTTTCTTCACTATCTTTATTTATAACAATTATGACTAGAGCATTGAACATAATATAAATCATAGCAATGAGCATATTTGTTTGTTTATTTAATTGTATTATTATTTACTTATTAAATAAGATTTGTAGTATTGCCTTTTATAATTATAAATTTTTATATTCATTTTATATTAATTCTGTATTACATTTTTATTTCGATATTTCTTTTTATTAATTTTAAAGAGTTGAATATGTTTGTTTATTCGATAAATTATTAGTTTGCGCTCAGTAATAAATTTAATATATTTAGTTAATATTAATCTTTTATTCTATTAATTTTGTTTGTATCTTTTATGAAGTTATGCTTAAATATATAGGTATAAAAATATATTTCAGGTGTAGATTATAATTGCACAGTATCTCATTTATTCATTGACAGAACAGTCAGTGCCTTGTAATATATATATATATATATATATATATATATATATATATATATATATTAGTACTTCATGTATCCATATATATATATATATATATATATACATATTAGTACTTCATGTATCAATATATATATATATATATATATATATATATATATATATATATATATATATATATACTATTACTTCATATATCTACATAAAATATTATAAGGTGATATAATTTCTTATGTATCAGTTTTCAGGATTTACTTCAACAGTGCTCGATACGTAAGTAGAGCTAAGTAGTAAGCAATGAAAATGTATATGGCAATCAAGCTACACAGAGGTTCCCGCGTTTCATCCCCGGGGGGAATCTTCAGGCTAAATGCCTGAAGATTCCCCCGGGGATGAAACGCGAGAGCCTCTGTGTAGCTTGATTGCCATATATGTTTTCATTGCTTACTATATATATATATATATATATATATATATATATATATATATATATATGATATTAAAATATATATATGATATTAAAATGTCGAATTAAATTAAAGATAATTAAGTTATCGTTTAATAATAATATATCGTGATAGTATAAAGCTCAATATATTGAATAAAGCAATAAGTTCTAGAGATGAAAGATGAGAATAACTAATTGTAAAGATAATATATTTATTAAAACATCAGAAGTTCTAAATAGAGGTGTTTCCTATACTTAATCCATGTATTTTCAAAGACAAACTCTTTTCTATCGGAGGATATAAAAAACGACAATGTAATACACTTTGAAATATGTATACACAAAATAAAAAACAACCGATAAATATTTTTTTAGATGAAAACGTACAGTTAGGGTAGTTACTGTTAAACACACTTTTTACTACAGCTTAGCGTTTCAAAGTAAGAATTACATCTCATTAATTTACACATGCGTTTCAGCACGCTTCACTACAGATCGGAGATGAAGAACAGTCTTTTTAATAACAGCTGAAAGTCGTCAATCTGCGGCCACGCCGTAATACTTCGAATATTGAAAAAAAAAGAAAAGAAAAAAAGAAAAATATTCTCTGTACTACATTGAATAAGTTTTTCTTAGAACCGAAAATTTGTATTAAAAAATGGTTTAATAAATATGTCATTTATTTGAAAAAATATCGCGCAATATTGACTGATTCTTAAATTTCGAAGTTTATCATTTCAACGGCGTTTCAAAGTTGTAGTAATATTTACATCTCACACCCACACCCACACACACATATATATATACATATATGTATATAGCGATTTGTTTATATATATACATATATATTTTTAATAAATATGTATATATATATATATATATATATATATATATATATATAATCAATGATGATATATACTAAGCTTAGCACTGTATCACGAACCATAAGAAGAATGGCTACAAGGTTCAACCCATTGTTAACCCATGCATTAAATAAAGCGTACTGTTCGGAATTCCGTGCATATTTCTAAGTTCGACATAAAGAGTTTCGAGTCCGACTCG
Source organism: Sepiola atlantica (assembly GCA_963556195.1). Classification (NCBI taxonomy): domain Eukaryota; kingdom Metazoa; phylum Mollusca; class Cephalopoda; order Sepiida; family Sepiolidae; genus Sepiola; species Sepiola atlantica. The sequence goes on along the minus strand of OY744519.1, from coordinate 195,131,164 downwards.
ACGCAGCTGGAAAAGGTCGGATATTACATTGGCCGAAAAGTCGAGAGAATAACACCCATGATAAGAACAGTATTCTGAATGATCGAAATAATACATGCATTTAAAGTCCTATCTAAAAAATTCCGAAACGTTTATTGTTGTTGTTGGCTGGAGATATTCCGTGTATCAATATAAAACCGCATGTGTGGATGTAAACATTACTAAATTGCTAATACAAAATAAAGAACAATAAAATCAACTCAAAGTTAAATCTGAAAAGACTAATTTCGATAAAATGTTTTCAGCTATAAATAAGAAAAAGGCAAAAGAACTTGTAACTTTCAGATGAAATAGTGTAAAAACTATACACTTCTTAGGTTTGTTAAATAAGAAAAATAATTGAAAGACAACTGGAACATGAAAACTTAATGTAAGATTTGTTATTTGGTTTTAAATATTAAAATCATATTATGCCCAATTTCTAGCGAATCATATTGTTTACAGTCTTCTATAGAGACATAAGCAAGAAGTACACCAGAAAAAAGTAAATGACAGTGCGACTAAACTTGTTGCTAATTAACTGTATCAACATATACAGTTTATTGTTTACAGTCTTCTATAGAGACATAAACAATGAAGTACACGAGAAAAAAAGTAAATGGCAGTGCGACTTAACTCGTTTCGAATTAACTGTATCAACATATACAGTTTATTTTTTACAGTCTTCTATAGAGACATAAACAATGAAGTACACTAGAAAAAAAGTAAATGACAATGCGACTTAACTCGTTTCGAATTAACTGTATCAACATATACAGTTTATTGTTTATAGTCTTCTATAGAGACATAAACAATGAAGTACACCAGAAAAAAAGTTAATGACAGTGCGACTAAACTCGTTTCGAATTAACTGTATCAACATATACAGAATATTGTGTACAGTCTTTTATGGAGACATAAACAACGAAGTACACTGGGAAAAAAGTAAATGACAATGCGACTAAACTCGTTGCGAATTAACCCTATCAAAATATACAGCTTATGTTTACAGTCTTCTATGGAGACATAAAAAACGAGGTACACCAAAAAGAAAGTAAAGGGCAATGCAACTAAACTTGTTGCGAATTAACCGTATCAACATATACGGTTTAGTTTTTTAAAGCATAGTTATTTACCGAAAGTTATATCGATGTATTAAAACAAACAATATAATATTGCTTTTCTTTTGTTCTTAATATTGAAACTAAATTACGTATTACTGTCCCATAGATATGTTCCCCACGAGACTCCCATGGAGACATAACAACGAGAAAAGTACACAGTAGAAAAAAGAGGTAATGCAACCAAATCGATTGCGAGTTTTACTCATGACCATGGAAAGCAGGATTTTTAAAAGTATAACCCTTTCTCGGATGTTTAATTGAGATGTTTGAGAAAGAGTTAAGATAACATCAAAATAGATAAAACACATAATGAGTATTTTTGTATTTAAAGTTAGAATGCGAATTTTTCTTTTTTTACTCTGGAAGTTTTACTGCGATGCCCACGGTGACATTGCTATATAAATAAATAAAAGGAAATAAATAAAGGAAAATAAAAATAAAAAAAGTAAGAAAAAGAAAAGTCCCTTGCGCCTAAAACCTATGCAGCATGTATAAAACGGTCTCATCCATAAAAGTGTATTTGTCAAACGTATAGCGCAAACTGAGTTGTTTGACGTTTTCATTGCGTCAAACGCCTTCGGTATTCTCAGCGATACAACAGCTTGAACGTTCCGTAATAAAACTGTCGACAACTGATCTGGCCAGATGTTGCCAGGATATCAACTGGTCCACACGCGTGCTGATTTATGAGGAAAGCGGAGAGTAAAGGGGGCAGATGCCGTAGATTATCCCGGATCAATTGTTAAAACCGGCAGTTTTCAATGACTCTATCGATCCAAAAGAGCATTAGTTTAAAACTTTTTTTACCATCTCTCTATCATTCCTTATCGGTTACTCATAGTAAATAAGTTAGGATACATCCGCTCGAATAGTGAGCAGTATTAACATCAGTATTAGTAGTGTTTATATTTTCAGAAGTGCTCGCTGTTTAACAGAGAAATGCTTCGCATCAACGAGAAATACTTGTTTCGTTTGCTAAATACTTTTAAATACTTGGGAATGGCTTTCTGCATTTAAATGAATACCTATCAGTTTCGTGTTCATACTTTTAGAGGTGCTCCCTGTTTAACAGAGAAATTATTCGTATCAACGAAAACGACTTGTTCAGTTTGCTAAATACGTTTAAATACTTGGGAACGGCTTTCTGCATTTAAATAAATACCTATCCGTTTCGTGTTCATACTTTTAGAGGTGCTCCTTGTTTAACAGAGAAATGATTCGCATCAACGAAAACGACTTGTTCAGTTTGCAAAATACTTTTAAATACTTGGGAACGGCTTTCTGCATTTGAATAAATACCTATCCGTTTCGTGTTCATACTTTTAGAGGTGCTCCCTGTTTAACAGAGAAATTATTCGTATAAACGAAAACGACTTGTTCAGTTTGCAAAATACTTTTAAATACTTGGGAACGGCTTTCTGCATTTAAATAAATACCTATCAGTCTCGTGTTCATACTGAGTAAAGTGTTTCAACGTGTGATAAATCAGAATGTTGCCAACCACCTCAACAAAACAATCTACTCAGTGACAAGTAATATGGATTTCGTCCTGCAAGATCAACAGGTGGGCTGCTTACTGTAATATCGCAAATGATAAGTAAATCTATCGAAGGGGTATTCGTTTCTAGGGTGAGCGCGCTTAACATATCAACGACCTTCAACAGGTTTTGGTAAAATACTTGCTTCACAAATTTAGTTTATATGAGATATGCGGAAATGTACTCTTAAGAATCAACTCATGTTCTTTTGGATAGGTCTAAGTAGTTCTTGACAGGAATAAATCAACAGCAGATATTAGCAATGCCGTCGTTGCACAAAAATCCAATCACGCTTCCTAGTATGCATTATTTTTGTAAATTTCTATTCTTATTGAAATCGCTCCAGACAAGGTATGAAACCACTCGATGTAAATATGTAATAAGAACAAATGTGGTTACACGATATGTCTATTGGCCTTAGTCTTGAAAAGACCCAGGTGATAGGTAAAACGAAAACAGTCAGCAGGAACAGAATTCCACAAGCTTGCACTTATTGGAAAAAGGCTACTGAAATCGGAAGTTGTATTACAATGAAACATCAAAACAGTGAATTGATAGAGACCACTAGACCAACGAGTCAAACGAGCTGGAACAAAAGAAGCGGGAAAAGATCACGTTATTCTGAAGAACACATGGCATAATAGCATTTATAGAAAGACTGAGACTAGCAACATCAGGTCTGTGTGAGAGAGAGGATGCAGAGAAGAATAAAGTATAGGGCACATCAAATTACAGATACGTTTCTTCATCTCATCAAGAATCAATAACTTATGATGAACAATAACTTATTTTAACTTTTTTAAAAAGCCAACCTTCATTTCTCTTCTTCCCAACGCTCTGCCTCTCATTTACCTTTAATCGATATGTATTCCACTATCTTTGACGAAGTCCCCTGCTTTGATAATCTCCTAGGACTAACTTTAATTTCAGATCTGAAATAGAACACTGAAATCAAATCCATTTCTAAGTTCGCTTGAGAAATAGTTGGATCATTCTACCGCATTAGAAAGTATCGCATTCCTGATTACAACGTCTAACTGTATAAGAGTCAGGGACGGCTTAACACGGAGTACTGTTGTAACATCTGTAAAGATATAGCTGAGAGCGCTCTTTCTTGCCATGACATACTACAAAAGCGACTTCAATGTCTATTGATGATTGATTACTTTCTCATTTTAATGTAGTGTGCTTGACTGAGTTCCATTACATGGCTTACTCCTGTAAACATTCGCAGTAAATAAATCATTGTAGCTTTTAGCTTGTTACAACATGATAGGTTTTGCGTCTGATATTAACAAGTTGTTGTCAAGCCGTTTACTTAAATAATCATTTTCAGATATTCGGTCTCAATCATTACTAACCGACAACTCTTACTAACCGTCTCCTTGAGTGGCCATGGTGTCTCGATATCGGGAGAAATACTAGTAAAAATGCTGTGTCCTTTTTTCCTACAGATGTCGGACATTAAAAAAAAATTTCTTCAACAAGACCCACACAAATCGCCGATCATCGGCTACGCGGTAGGATTTCTACGATGATGAAAAGATGAAGAAAAAATGAAAAAAATCATGCGTGTATTACCATGATAAAGGTTTATAAAACCAAAAAGTCAGATTAAAAATTGTCTAGTTTCTCGATTTGAAATGTGTATCATTTCAATAGCGTGTCCCACTAAAATGACACCCATCTCATTAATGTGCACACGAGCGTCATCGCTTTTCAGTACATATATCGGCCATTAAAAAATAAACACTCTTCAACAACACCCGGTGAAATCCCCGATGTTAAGCTACGACGTAAGACTTCGACGATGAATAAAAATAAAGCAAACAAAAAAAATAAATAATATTTCTGTATTATCATGATTAAGGTTAAAAAAAAACGAACATTTGCATTGAAAAAGAAGATGTAATAACTATTTATTAATTATTCGCGTCAAGTTCTCTGTTTTTTTTTTAATTTTAAAAGGGTATCATTTCAACGGCGTTTCTAACGTAGTAACACCTATCTCAATATATATATATATATATATATATATATATATATGATGGACTCTCCCGTCGATTTCGACGTATAAGTGCCCCGCGCGTGAATTTGTAATTGCAAGGGTTGCGCAATCACCAACAACCGCTCTCCTGAGTCGGCATTGCTTGATTCCAATGGCAAGTAGTAATACAAGACGACTGGAAACAATGCCGAGATAAGCGAAGAGCACATACAGCACCTGGTATTCTCAAATAGTCACCCATTTAGTACTGACGCCGCTTAACTTCAGTGGTCTAACGCGAACCGGTGTGTCAACGTGATTGTGCCGTATATATATATATATATATATATATATATATATATATAAATATATATATAAATATATATATATGCATATATATATATATATAATATATATATATATATATATATATATATATATATATATATATATATATATATATATAATGGGTTCGATAGTTAAACACGGTAAACTTAATTTTCAAAATTATGAAGTGTAGCATTTAAAACATCGACTTTTTATATAGTAAGGAAATAAAGTCAGCTTGCTTTCAATTAAAGTAAAAATCAATTAAGTAAAATCTACATTTAATATATTTTTTGTTTTATTATTTTTATATCTTAATAAATAACACCTATGATTAATCGCGTTTCGCATCTAGAAGGTTTATATATTTATTAATATAAGTATTACAGAGAAAAGAACAACATAATACGTATATACATAGATGTTACATTTTTACTTTATATATATATATATATATATATACATATATATATATATACGTATATGTATATATATATATATACACACACACATATGTGTGTATATATATATATATATATATATATATATAACTTTCGCATCGGAGTTCTAACCGTGTCACTGTAAGAGAACTTCTCCTTCCATACTTATGGTTCCAGATTTGGAATGAAACACATGTGTATATAGGGTAATTTAAAAATATTATTTATATATATATATATATATATATATATATATATATATATATATATGTGTGTGTATGCGTATGTGCGTGGTTGTGTGTGTCTAAAATTAAATAAATATTAAAAATGAAATACAATAAATATTACATTAACATCACTGTCATGTTAACTCTTTTTCATTTAATGTATTGTTTATATATATTTAATGTTTAATTTATATATTAATATATACATACATATACATATATATATATATATATATATATATATATATATATATATATATATATATATATTGTATGTACATACCTGTTCAGTTGTCTTTGAATATATATAAATGTGTGTATGCGCGTGTATTTGTGTATAAGTTTATGCTAGTGTATGTAAATGTATTCGTTTATATTATATTTTCTTTGATACTGATGGGATGATGTGAAAATTATGTGAATATGTGCAATGGATTTTTAAGTGTTGCTCTCGAATTTAATGACTTGCCTCGAATCATAGCTCGTCGAGATGAAAGGATGATGTCATTGTGAGATAGCAGAACGCCTCCTGGCGGTTCATTCCATAACCGACTCGTTAATGACTACGCAAAAATATTATCTTCAGATCTTACCACGTGATATGCGCTGCTTGTATGTCCGCCTGTCTGTCACACACTCTGTCTTGCGCCTTAAGCTATGAAGAAATATAGATTCGCGTTGCTTACATACACTTACATTTATTCACAAGGGTTTCTGTACGCTGGTACTTTTACGATCGGTCGGTGTATCACGTTTTAGCTTGATATTACATTTTGATAGATTAATGTGTATATTAAATCAACGCATTGTTGAATCGGAAATATCCCTTTGTTTATAACCTTCTTTGGTTTATAAGTGCGGCGTGAGAATCCAAAATTAAAAATCTGTTTCCCTATACACGTGAATGAAGAATAGTTCGATTGTCTAAAATACATAAGCAAACATAAAGAAAGGTTCAATTTTTAATTACAATTACATGTAAAATACAGTTAGTTGACTAAAAAAAAAAAGTTGTAGGCATTTTTATTTTCATTTATTGTTCTCATTACACGTGAAATAGTTGGCTTATAATAGAAAGTATTATACTGGAAGCACAACTCAAAAAATGTCCTTACATTTATTTCTAATGTAATTTTACGTGAATTTAAATTTAAATGATGAGTTTTAAATTTGTTCAAAAACTGAAGACATCGATAATGACATTTAACTGAATGTTCTGTTAATAATGCAGCAAATTTGATTCAATAAATATAAAAAAATAAAGCAAGGTCTTCATGTAAACTTTTTTGCATTTAATATTTATTAATGTTTTTATGATTTATTTTGAATATATATTTAATGTTGAATTTATATATATATATATATATATATATATATATATATATATATATATATATGTTAGATAATTGCCCGATGGAATTGGACGCATCTGTTGCAGGCGGGTTTTACTTGCGCGAATTGTAGCGGAGTCACCGCGTGCAGCTTTGGTGCGACGGTTTTCTCAAGGTTCGGGTGACAGTGACGAGACCCGGAGGGTCAAAGTTTAGGTCACACGTGGTGTTGATCACGAGATTCCGTGGTGTCAGTTTTCCCTCATGGGAAAACGAGATTGAGATTCGACAGTTCTCGACTGGAAGACGACGAGAGAACACGCTTAGTCATGTAGCGATACAAGCTAAGGGATTTCGGATCCCCAAATATTAGGGTCAAACTATATCCCCCTCTTCCTCC
>OY744519.1:195118772-195121272 GCA_963556195.1 Sepiola atlantica | reverse complement strand
TCGCAGTGATAACAGCCTTAATAAAAGCCTCAATAAAAGCCTCAATGAAAATAAAAATAAAAATAAAAATAAAGATAAAGATAAATATAAATAAAATTAGAATAAAAATAGAAATAACAAGTTTGTAAGAATATTAATGATAATAACAATAATAATAATAATAATAATAATAATAGTATTAAATAATAATAATAATAATAATAATAATAATAATAATAATACAAATAATAATAATAATAATAGTAATAATGATAAATATCACCATCATTACCATCTTGCTACTTGTGAAGTCATTGGGCGAAATAAGTCGACAAGTGATGGTAGGCTTTTTTGTTCTACTACCAATGACAAGGACTAAGTACCAGTTAATAATTAAGTGTTCAAGGTAGTGATCGAAGGGTTAAGTAATTGAGATTAGATTAGTCCAAGTGATATCAGTGTTAATAGCTGTCCCAGTTATGGGTTTATGTTAGAATCTGTAGTATGGCTGAGAGGCTATTGAGGCTGTGCATTATAGGTAGTACGTAGAGATTTGATGTTATTGGTAGTTTAGAGGGGTGGTTATATATTTATAGATTCATCATGACTTGTTGGGGTGGGATTGGGTGGTAAATTTTGGTGGGTGGGTGGGTAGGGGGTTATAGTGTGTTTGGGGTAGTGTATAGTGGGGGTTTAATGTTATCATTCATTTTTGTAAAAAAAAAAATTAAAAAAAACACTTTTAATTTTATTTTAAAGTTATGTGGGGTTGGTGTGGGGTTAAGGTGGGGTATGTGGGTTGCTAAGGAGGTAGAGTCTACTATGTTTACAGTTGATAGATGTCTCTTGTTTTCTATTTAAGAGTTTGTTTTTTGTCCTTAAAGCGGATAATTTCCAGTGTTTCATTTAAGCATAATCTACATGGAGAGTTTAATGATTTGCAGGTGCTGGATTTTTTCAAGATTTTCCACTTTATTATGGGAGTTTCTTTTTTGGTTTTTATTTTGTGGTAGTGTATTGAAAGTCCAGTTTGGCCAGGATTGGCTGGGTTGTTGAAGGAGAGTTTATGGTTGTAGAATCTTTCCTTGAAGTTGTTGCCTGCCTGACCAATATAATAGTTAGTCTGGGATGGGTTTCCAGTTGAGGAAGTAGATGCCTCATAGACCACTTGGGTTGATAGGCACTTTTGATTTAGGGGGCAGTTTGATTTGTTATTACAGTTGCATGTTCTTTTAGAATTTGAGGTTACTGGGGTGTTTAGTATTTTCATGTTGTGCTTTTTTATGATTTTTTCTAAGTTGTCACCACAACAATAGCTGAGTTTTAGTGCATTCTTATTAAAAATTTTATGGAGTATGCTGTTATTGGGGAAATGAGTGTTTATTAAGTTCAGGAATTTATTCCCTATTTTGGTTTTAGTTGAGTTGTTAAATGGAGGTGTATACCAGATAATTTTCCTATTTCTATTTTAGTTCCTATTAGGGTTATTTTGTGTAGTTGGAATATACTCTATTTTGGTATTTTTGTATCCACTCTCCTTTAGTGCTTTATTATAAAAGTTCTTATGTTTACTGAAGATATCTATATTCGAAGGAGTTGTTGCTAATCCTTCTACTAATTGATTCCGGGATGTGTTTACTTACAGATCTAGGGTGGTTAGATAGTGGGTTGACATAAAGGGGGTAGGAATTATCTTTAGCATAGGGCTCATAAGTATCTCTATTGAGGTTGAAGGTAATATCGAGGAAATTGACCTCTTATAAAATGATTCCACTAGTATTGATCTCGGTATAATATAATCACAGTTAAAAATATATATATATATAATCACAACAAAATTCACTACAAATAATAAAAAAAACATTAAAATAAAATAAATAAAATGCAAAAGTAGCAATTAATACCCTAAATTAAAATTATCAAACATTTTTATCCACATGATAATTACTTATTAGAATTAAAATAAAATAGGAATGACGGTTATAATCATAATTTTATTCTCATTTTAAATTTAACTCACTCTGGCCGTCGCTCCATCTCCCTTCCTCCCACCCCGGCCGAAATTGAGATCATCACAGCACAGACACGTGAAAAACCTCCCACGTAATAATTTGAAACACGACTTGTCGGGGTCCTCCCCCCTCCCCTCTCATGTCCCATGTCACCGTTATAGACAAAGCCCCAACTCTGTCCCCCTCCCCCTCCAATGTATTTTCAATTTTCAATCTCCCGTTAAAGTTGAAGTTAAAATTTATGCCATTTGAATTCCTTCGCCAGCCCGATGAGTTGGTCGCTATTTGCACCAATGAAACAAAACTTGTTTTGTCGCAACTAATGGAATAAAATCAAAATATATATATATATATATATATATGTACACATATATACATATATATATATACATATTTATATGTACATATATATGTACACATACACATATGTACATATATATACATATATACATATATACATTTATATATATATATACCTACAAATATACATTTGTATATATATATATATA
>OY744519.1:195033772-195113772 GCA_963556195.1 Sepiola atlantica | reverse complement strand
TTGCTCTACTCAACGTATTGGGCTTTATTTTATCGAGATAGATAACTACGATATTTCGCTTATCGTTAATTCTATTATCATTAGTATATATATATATATATATATATATATATATATATATATATATATATATATATATTAGATTACACTGCAGTTGAGCCGATTAGTTACATAGCGAGCTAAAAATAGTCACTGTAGCAAGATTAATGTCTAGAAAAAGCATCATCGATATTTAGTTTTCCTAACATTTTAATTTAATATTAATGCCGGGTTGACAAATGCTCTTAGGTCAGCCGATTCTGTTTCAAAAAAGGTGGCTCGTATATTTAGCGATATGAGGTTTTATGTAAGTTTTCCTCGCATATAAGCAATTGCTTGTCAATTTTGCGAGATCAATTTTAAAGCTGGCTGTACATAAATATTTGGAAGTGTCCGATTGTCAATCATCCGTGACACGGTACCAGCCATATAAGATTGGATTTCATAAAAAGTGATGCAATCCTACCGATGATACATTTCGTAAATAATCTGGTATTTTAAAATCTGTCAGCCTTTGAATAACGTAGATAGATTGTAAAACACTTTTGCATGGATGATGTCAAGTTGATGTATATTAGTTCAGTGAGGTTACCGTCTTATGCCTGGAGGCTATATAAAAGGGTTATCGACACGGGAGAATGCAATTTTTGTTTTGTAAGAAAATCCATAACTTTACCTTAGGCAAGTTACAACATGCACAGAATAATCGTCTCATATATATATATATATATATATATATATATATATATATATATATATATATATATATATATATATATATGTATATATATATATATATATATATATATCGGCTCTCTTCAGTGTAGGGATATGACAATCTACAATAGTTGCGGGGTGCGTACAAGGTTCTGTAAGCGGTTGCCTAAACCCCTTGGGCATGGGCGGTTGCCACGCGATAACAGAGAAATGAAGTTATAATTACGTTGGCAAGAGTAAAAAGTAAAGATAGTTGAATAGAACTCAACGACAGAGTCGGAATATCGCACTGAAGCATTAAGTGAATGTCCATTTTTTAATCTCTCTTAAGTGCTCGACTTTAATGTTACTTAAAAGGTTTATCATAATATTAACTTATATTTTAATATATTACCTACATACGACGTCGTTTTCAGCTTTCGGCTTTCCTCAGTGTAGCGAAATTACAATCTCAGATGGTCACGGAGCGAGAACAAATCCATACACATAATTTAACACCCTATCATTCTCTGTCTCTATCTCTCCCGATATATATACATATATATATATATATATATATATATATATATATATATATATATATATATATATATATATATATATATATATATACATCATATTACAAGTAAACCCTGACGACTATACACTTGCTCATACGAAGAATAGTGCACCTTCTCCCATTGATGGTACCTCAAGTAATGTCGTATACGTGGGAAGAACAGTGCAAAAGTTGTAATTCATAATAAAACAACACATCCTCCCTGCAATACGCCGGGGCCGACTAAATAATTTAAATAATTTAGAAGAATGTTGTAGTTCGCTTGGAGCATTGTGTATAGTGTAAGAATAATATTTTGGAGGCGATAACAATGCGTTGTTGAAGTGACACATACGACACGTGGAATCGTAAAAACAAAACAAAGTGACAATATTGAAAAGACAATAATTTTCCAAATTTTTTTTATTTTTATTTACCAGTGTATCGTTGACCGTGGTGTTAGGTTGGAGTGTGTCCTTTTCATTATTTTTTTTTTTTAATTTTCGAGGGTATCCCTCATCCTCAGAATAAAATAAATACTACCACTCGTTGGAGTGTGTTTTTTTTGCCAAAAGCCGGGGCCGGAAATGCTGGTGTGTTTTTAGTAGTAGGTCCGCAGAGGTTTGTTTATTTATTTTTTTAATTTTTATTTTTTTATTTTTATATAATTTATTATTTACTATTTTAACCGTTGCTGTTTGTTTTGTTAGTAAATATACTGAGTAATTTATTTATTTTTTTTTTTTTTATATATATAACGTTGTTGTTTGTTTTGTTAATAATATACTGAATAATCATTATCTCGGTGGTAGAGGCTTGATAACTCGTGTGAGTCAAGTTTTGTTTGTGGGAGTTATGTCCCTTTAGAGTTTTAATTAATTTCGTTCTATAAATTTGTTTACCGTGTGTGTGTGTAGTAGCAGATGTGATTGGGTAGGTGAGGAATCCTGAGTATGGGAGTGGGGCGTCGTTAAATAATTTAGTCAACACATCCGGGTTAGCTATTACTGACCATATTATAAATAGCGCCGAATGTGCTTCGACTTACACTAGTGACTGGTTTTCTGTCACAAGTAGATCACATTCTTTATTCGACCTCAAAGTCATGGAAGCTATATATATTAAGTCATTTAAACCCTCCCTTTGTAAGCAAAAAGAAGTGGCTTTTAGGACTCAATGGGATCAACTTGTGACCCTCCCCCCAATTTGTTTTCCCCTAAACTTGTACCTGGTTTTCATTCTACTTTTTAAAAGTTTTTAGTCGTAATTTCTTAAATTATTTCCACGTAGATACTCTGATGAGCGTGACCGAAAGGCGGCTTAGTATATACATTAATTTAAATAAATTATTTCCTCTCGTTTTTATACTTTTTTAATTTCATTTCATCCCCCCCAAAATGTCACACACGACTGTTTTCCTTGCTGTAATCATATATATATATATATATATATATATTTATATATATATATATATATATATATATATATATATATATATATAAGTAGCTCAGTATGTAATAAAAACGTGACATATGTTATGTTTGTCACTCTAATATAGCCTTAAAACTCCCTCCACTTATAAATTAACCTACTAGAGAAAGTATAATTTAGTGAAACGATAACTTAACCTTGATTTGATCGAATTTCAAAATAAAACTGTTACTTGAGGGATATTAAAAAGTAAGAGTTCACCTCTCTCTTTCTCTCTCCCTCTCCCTCTCCCCCTCTCTCTCTCTCTTTGTATATTTATATATATATATATATATATATATATATATATATATATATCTGTGTGTGTGTGTGTTAACTAAGTTCACACCAAACAAGCCAAGTTGACACTGTAGACGTAAGAGACAATTGAGAATTAGGGTGTAAGTTTAGGGGGTCATCCTAAATTGAAAGCTATGCAGCGAGATGCTTATTTGCATTAGTTTTTAATTTCTGCATGTCGGAACAGTCGAGGGCACAGGAAGCAGGGAGGGAGTTCCTAGGGCCGGCAGCTCAACGAAAATATGCTTTTGGAGTAGAAGGCTCTTAGGCATTGTGGAACATCCACTTTGAATCGATGGAATGTAGTTGATTGTCGGGTTGTCGAGTGTATTTTCGTCGAGGGGACACCGGAGCAGCAAGTTAATCCGAGCACATTCCATTGAAGTATTTGTAAAACAAGCACAATGAGTCAACATTGCGGTGACGGGATATGGGCTGAAGCTTGATATAGTGTAAGCGACCCATTAGATTAGATAATCTTTTTTTTTACCTTTTTCTTAGAGGGAGAGACTGGTTGCATGTGCACCAGCCCAGATGTGACAACAATTCTCCATGCATGGGCGAATTGTGGCTTTGTAGAGATAATAACTGTTCTCATACATCAGCAATAGTCGTTGTATTATCACTTAAAATTTGTTGCTAAGTTTATTTTCTGTATATATATATATATATATATATATATATATATAACTCTTCGCTTTTTTGTAAATATGTTACTAAACTATTCTTGTGTCAATAATGTGGAAGTAAATGTTAGTAGTATGTCAGTAATTTGAGTCTTCATGTATAAATTATTATTATCATTTCTCATGACCCGAAACTGCTGACCTTAATGATAAAGTAGAGGATTTGTGTTCGAATTCAGGTGCCGCACAATAAAGATATATAATTATATTTGTATGTATCAGTTTTTCGTCATTCTTTTTAACATATCAGAAATAAAACACAAGGATGAACGGTAATATGTAAAATGTTTATCTCTGCTACGTAAGTGCTCCTCCTTCCTTCGTTTAAAACCGGCGTTTTAATTTCTAACTTCGCACTCTAGATGTTTTCGTCTTTTGGCCTCGTGCACCTGACTCTTATAAAGGTTACCGAGTCGTTTTTTCATACTCCAAAGTGCACTGCGGGGTCATGGCCTTAGCCAGCCCGTGACGTCTTATGCGTTATTACTCATCATGACTGCATCATTATTTTACATACATCCCGCACCCACACACACACACACACACACATATATATATATATATATATATATATATATATATATATATATATATATATATATATATATATTGTTTTTGTTGTTGTTGCTGCTGTTGGAAGTCGGGCAGATACTCTAACTATTCTGCGGGCATGATAGAACACGTTAGTTCCCATATCAATCGCAGGCAATATGCAGCATCTTGTGTTCCTAAACGTCACCCATTTAGTACTAGTCAGTCTCAACGTTGCTTAACTACGGTGATCTAACGGGAACTGGTGTGGCAACGTGGTTAAGCCGTATTTGAGTCGGCCAGCACCTGTATAACAACAAAGTGTGTGGTGTATGGATATTCCGATTGATAGAGCGTTATCTAAGAATTGTTTTCCTTAGAGTCGATACAATACTAAGTTTTGTGGACACCAATATGTCTAAACATAGACATCGTAAGTGCAAATTCTGATAATTAAAACATTTTTTTTTTAATATTTTCTTTTTTTCAGTGGAATCCCATAAATCGTAAAGTTTACAAAATTAGAAGTATGTGCCCACGTTGCTCACGCTGTTGCATAGAAAACATATTCCATGATTCATTATGATACGTTCAATAGGATTTTACCAAGCACATATTTTTCTTTGACTCTTACGCGACAGCACTTATCCCTTTAAAAATGTATTACTTAATATAACTGGAAATTTGAGTTTGGGTAAGAGTAACCCGTAAATGGTAAATCTTTGAAAAATAAGGCACCCAAGTTATTTACCGAAAATGTATATTAAAAATGAATAATGATATGTTACGAAAAAAATAAAATAAAACTTTATATATCTGCACCCAATTAATATTTCTGTGTTGAAACTAGGCCTTTTGGCTAAGATCAAAGTGTAGTATCTGTTCCGATGGATACTGCACCCCATAGACTGGTGGGTCTTGACCTTCGGGGCTTGATTTACGCCGGTCTATGGGTCTGTCCTGTGCAGTTCTAGGAGGTCCACCCTCCCAGGCTTGTCTCCCCTCTTTGGGGAGAAGTAAGTTAATTGCTTACTGCCTGAGGCGCCCCTACCGGGCAATGCCGACGGGGCTGCCCAGGCAATTTTTAAACCCCATTTTCCCGACCCGACCTTGAGTCACATCTTACTTGTGGGAGTAAGATAAACACTGGCCTTGTGCCTAACTCCTGGAGAGGAGTAAATCAATATTTCTGTGTTGAAACTTGGCCTTTTGGCTAAGATCTAAGTGTAGTGTCTGTTCCAATGGATACTGCACCCCATAGAATGGTATTGTCTTGATCTTCCGGGCTTGATTTAAGCCGGTCTAGTGGTCTGTCCTGTGCAGTTCTATGAGGTCTACCCTCCCAGGCTTGCCTCCCCTCTTTGGGGAGGAGTAAGTTTATTGCTTACTGCCTGAGGCGCCCCTACCGGGGAATGCCGACAGGGCTGCCCAGGCAATTTTTAATGGCCAGAGTGCTCACCTCTCGGGCGCTGGCTTTTCAATCCCCACATTCCCGACCCGACCTTGGGTCACATCTTACTTGTGGGAGTAAGATAAAACTGGCCTTGTGCTTAACTTCTGGAGAGGAGTAAATAAATACTAGCCGTTGTACCTAGAAAATATATTAAAAAATTAATGATGCTCTGTTAATTAGTTTAGGAGATTACAATGTACATACATATATACACATATACATTACTTTATAGAATATATATATACACATATATATATGTGCGTGTGTGTGTGTGTGTGTGTGTGTGTGTGTGTGTGTGATTGTTCCGTTGTCCGTACGCATGTATTCCTACCTTGAAGTTTCACCAATCTCTTATCATCCTACCCTTGTTCGTATACAAATTATTACACAAACAACACTGACAAGGAAGTGCAGATAAAAAACACCCATCGCAATATCGCCGATAGACATTGTCTGGTTCGTGACTATTTACGTGTTGATCTTTCTTTACACATCCGTACAGTCTAAAACCCAAATACGCACATACATCTATTTATCTATCAAGTCCTCTCTCTCTCTCTTTCATTCACTCTCTCTCTTTTTTATAGTTATGGTATTTCCTATACGATCTTCACCCGACCTGACTTGTTTACCTGTTGCCTGCCTACGTGTTTGTGTACCATTGACTTTTGTGATAATTAATGGTTTTGTTCACACTTGACCGCAGTAATATATCATGTGTTCTATTAGATAACTATAAATCTATATTACTTAGCCCGTAATGAATTGTACGAACACAGTTAGGCTTCTTAAATTGCTCTTAAACTTTGCTCTTTTACAATATGTCTTAAAAATATATTCATTGATATAACATTATTTTTATACATATACAGGGTGGGCAAAAATAAGGGTCCTATTTTTAAAAATTCATAACTTTTTTATTTATTGATTTTTTTAAATTTTGTTTTTAGAATAAGTAAAGGACCCCTTCCGAAGCAAGCATGAGCCGTATTAGCCCTAAGGAACGTACCCTCATTTAGAAAACATTATTTTTGCTTAAAAAACTCAAAACAGTGTAAAAAACAATACTTTAGTTTTTGTAAGTTTTAAGAAGTGTTTTTCGGCTAAAATTTGTTTTGTTTATTTCAAAAAATCTCGGAAGGGTCAGTCTACACACACATAAAGTTTGGTGAGTTTAACTTTTATTTTGTGGAAGTTATTCAAATTCAAGTTATTCAAATTTAAAAATAGGACCCTTATTTTGGCCCACCCTGTATAAACAGTAATCTACCTCCCTTCCTCTCTCTCCTTCTATCTCTCTCTCTCTCTCTCTATATATATATATATATATAAATATATATTATATGTTATATATATATATAATATAACATATAAATATATAATGTATATGATATATATACATAATACATATAATATATAAATATATACACACACATATATGTATGTATTTATGATATATAAATATATATATATATAATATTTATAATATATATATACATATATATAATATATAAATATATATATACATATATATATCTAATATAAATATATATATAGTATATATATATATATAATATATACATATATATATAATATATATATAATAAAAGATAGGTGAAAAAGATATATACTACGCATGACTGTTTCGTTAGAGCGCTTGGGTTCGGATCTTGCGACCGTCTGAAATGTTCATCTCCTGCAATGATTATAGTTGAAGCTTGGAACGCCGGCGTATGTAAGTATTTTTTTAAAAATAAATATTTGTGTATTCCAACTCAACTTAGTTTCGAAAATAGTAACAATTACTTTTTTTCTTTTTTTTTCGTAACATTTAGTCATTAGAAAAAAATCGTAGATCGTTCAACAGTGATGTACTTTTAAATGTCTTATCCACGAGGCGAGCACGCCGGCACGCACATAATAAAATAAAAAGTTCTCCTTTTTTAAAGCGTTGGTTCTTGGGAATAAGCATGTTGGAGACCCAGAAAACGCACACGCGTGCCCGCTCTCTCACCGCGTTGCTAAAACTTTTAAACAAACTATTACTGCTGAGACATCCACATATTTTTTTTATGACGAAACTATTAAAGCATGCACTAATTAGACATGTTAACTAACTAATATATATATATATATATATATATATATATATATATATATATATATATATATATATATAATGTATAAACATAAAATGTTATAACGAGATATAATACGTGAATAGAGCTAAGTAGTAAGTTATGATAATATATGTATGACAATAAAGCTACACAGAGGCGTCCACGTTTCATCCCCGTATCCTGACGATTACTTAAGGGAATGTAACGTGGACATCTCTGTGTAGCTTACTTGTCATAACTATATTTTTATAACTTAATATATATTTTATATATATATATATATATATATATATATATATATATATAGAGAGAGAGAGAGAGAGAGAGAGAGAGAGAGATGAAAGAAGAAGGATAAACATGTACGAATGTCCAGATTTATTTCGAACTTCAATTGTTCAATGAAAGGTATATTCTGTAAACTTATATTTATTATTCTTTCCTAAAGCCAAGGCTTTTCAAAGATCGAAATCCTATCATCAGAGGAAGTATATAGATAGATAAGTTGGCAGTTGAAAAGCCAAAATTCAACATTTGTAAAAATATTATAAATGGAAAGTGAAAAAAAGTTCGTGTAAAAAAGATATGGGGTTTGTCCGTTGATAAGGTGTCCAATGAAAGGAGATTTAGATGGAGAAGAAAAGTTGTTCGTGAAGGCAGCGTGCAAAAGCATTGAAAAATGAAGTAACTCCAATAGTGAGATGTTGAGTTCAAATCGTAGGTGGAGCATACTTAATCGTAATTAATATGAGAAATCGGGCCATTTTAAAAATATTTCCTGGGCTGGAGCTAGTTGTATACAAATGACTTTAAGCAATTCTAAGAAGAAATATTTAGTTTATACGAGGCCAAAATGAGGAAGTAGGCTCGGGAAACGGAGAGTGAAGCATAAAGGGAGGGAGGTGGAAGGGTTCTAGTTATTGTTGGTAGGAACTAGATTCGATGCGAGTGGGGATTGGCTATAGGTGAACATTTCGATCATTGAGTGTATATATTACTTGAAAAAGCAAAAAGGGGGGTCGTGATTAAAACGGATTTTGAACGAAAGACAAATATGTAACTGAAGAGCTTCGAACATCTGTCCACTGGGGGGGAACTGTAGAGTTTCAAGCATTGTCTACAAATGCGATGTGATAACAGAGAGTAGTAGGAAATCATATATGGGTTCCACCGGGGGTGAGTTCAAAGATAGATTCAGAAACCACATGAGTTCCTTCAGGGAAGGCCAAAGGGAAGACATAGATAGGCCTAACACTTCTGTTGGCCGTTTTGTGAGAAACCTCATTGCTAGGCAAGACCCTTTCGAACTGAAATGGTCAATTTTAGGGAGGGTTTACAAATATAAACCGAACAAAAGGTAGAGATGCAACCTATGTGCATTGGAGTCGTACCACATCATGACATCTAGAGATAATTTACTGAATGCTAGGCAGGAAATATTACAATGCTGTCTGCATAGAAACCGTTACCTGTTATCAAGCCTAAAACCTGGATAGATGGGGAATTGGGGGAAGTATAAACTTACAGCAGAGAAAGGTAGGATGGACCCTTCCTGAGGCTATCTGGGGCAATAATTAGTGTATAATATGGAGGATGAGAATTAGTAACAAGTACTTATGCTAAGATATGTCTTGATTCAATTATTAGCGGAGGCTCGGAACTTAGGTTGGGGGTGATAAGGTAGGAATATTCTATCGGAATAAGGCCCATTGATAGTCAACTATAGTAAATACTTATTCAGCAGAATAGAGGGGGGAAATTTTGTTACATATAAAAAGATAGTGGAATAATAAATAATAAATCACAATTTATTCTCAGAAATAGATATATTATACGAAATGCATTGGGAATTTCAAGTGAAAAATAAGAAATAGCAACCTGGATGCTATCACTATTTAATTAAATTAGGTTAAATTAAATTAAATTAGTTTTTAATTAGATTAAATTAAATAAAACAATGGGTGGCAGGAATGGGGAAAAAATAATTAAGGAAAAAATAATTTAAAAAACATGCATGCCGACACGGACTTAATTTCTAAAAATAGAAACAATTGGGTTTTTATAAAAAGTATTTTGTACGGGATTTTAAATTAGTAATAACAAAGTCTCCTGTCATTTAACGAGTTAGAGTGATATTTTCCCGTAAAGTTGGCCAAAAAAAATAACCCGGTCCATTAAAAAAGGTTTTTTCAAAATAGAAAATGGATTTCTGATAACGATATTCCGTAGTAACATTTATTTATGGAATATAGAATAATATTCTCCACAGAGAGTTGCAAACAGACACAGCCGTTAAGGAAATATTTTAAATGATTTAGAATAATAACTAGATTTTTGTAGAAAACTTTTTTATAATAACATTTTTTTTTTTTGATATATGAATAATCTTTTAAAAACAAATTCTGCGGGAAAGGCTTTTTTCGCTTCGTTAAACAACAAAACGATAATAATTCGGCAGTTAATTAAATGAAGGATATTTTCCCAAAATGTAAAATGACGTCCCAGACAATAGATAATTAATTTCTATAAAGAATAGGTTTAATAATAAATATTTTTAGAAACAGTATTTTGAATAAATAGTTTCTATCTACTAATTAAGATTTGTTCTTAATGTAAGGGTTTTTTTCTGCGAGATTGACATTCAACTCGTCAAGAAATCAGCCATTGAAATAAGGCTCTTTGAACTCGGACGAACATTTGTGTTGACTTTTCTTTGTGAGAAGTTGGATTTAGAATTCCCATACTATCATTGGATTGGAATGGTAACTTGTGAGCAGTATCTCGAATGATTTAGTTTTTTTGTTTTTTTTTTGAGGGGGGGATTTATTCATCATTGTGTCGGCCGACGTGAAAGTGTATTATCGCACATTGTTTCGTTTTTTTTTGTTTTTTTGAATGTATTTGGGACCGATTATTTGCTTGTTGGCTTGGTGGAAGAAATAATGAACGAGCTTAACTAAGACTTTTCTAGGACTTTCTTTTTTAATCGTTGTTCTTCCTTGTTTTTTAAGTTTGACTTTTATTTTTATTTTTTTCCTCTTCTCTTCTTAAGTGACCTCAACTATTGCAACGCCACATTGTGTATAGTCGGCAGTTGAAACCAGTATTCCAGACATTTTATTTCCCTGATGATCTGCCAAGCAAGTAACTGCTTGGTAGTGAAACACGTGTAGGAAAAACATTTAATTTGAATAAATAATATTTGTAAGAAAAAATATCTTTAATGGTGATCATTGGTGTCCTGAAAGGAATGCTTTGGTAAGCCTTCATAAAATCACATATAAATGCTCTGTACTCTGTAATCGAGTATCATCGAGCTTGTTTTTATTGGAACAACCCCGGTCTTCACTGAATGATCTATTTTATAAGTGAAAAATCTAAATCTATATATATATATATATATATATATATATATTTATTTATTCTGGTACAGAAAAATTAGTACAACATTCGTACCGTCGGTTTCAAGCACGGAAGGTCTTACCCATCCGGCTCTCTTCAGCTTCTGTTGTCATCTGTTTTGGAAATGTGAGGTCACATGACACTCTTGTTGGGACGCGTTATTTGCTCAGTGTGTTGTGTGTGTTTGTTTAAATTTGAATTTAGTGTCATAAGACCGTTGAGATTTAAAACACGGGAGAAGAAAGAGAATTCAAGATTAAAGGGAATAAAAAGGGGAATAAAAAAGGGGGGTAAAAAATAAAAAAATATATATATGAAAAAAAAAAAAAATATATATATAAATAAATATAAAAAAATATAAAAAAAAATATAAAAAAACATATATATATATAAAAAAACACTTTAATATTTTAATATTAAGGATAAAGGAATAAAAAAAGAAGAAAAAGAGAAAAAGAGTATAAAAAGTGGGTTAAAAAATATATATATATAGAGAGAATAAATTGTAGAGAATAAAAAAGAGCGAGAGAGAAAGAAAGAATAAAAATAGAAAGAATAAAAAGAATAAAAAGAATAAAAATATATAAATAAAATATATAAATAAAAATAATAATAATAAAAAAATAAATAAAAATTAAAAATTAAAAATTAAAGATTAAAAACAAAAATAATAAAAATAAAGAAAGGGTTTCTCTGAAATTCCCGTGAGCCAAATTATGAATTTGTATCATTAGCCGTTATATTTTTGAAGGTATGCGTTCTAAAAATCGTTGATGTGTAAGAATCTTTAGATTGGAGTGATTTTTAATGAAGGGATTCGGATCTAAGGGAGGTAACTAAGATGGAAATATGAAATATTTGAGTTTGTTAAAGTGGGTTTGAAAATTAATCTGGTGGTTGATAAAAGATAAAAAAATAAAAAATTAAATATTTTTGCATTTTGGTGAAAGTCGAAGTTTTTGCTCTTGGAATTTATGTGGATATAATTTTTTGAGTAATCTAGTGATTGATAATTAAATTAAATATTTTTGTATTTTTGTGAAGGTCGGAGTTTTTGCTCTTGAAGTTTAAGTGGATATAGGTTGATGAGGTGTTTGTTCGTTTTTATTGTGTTTATATTAGTAGAGGGGGGGTAGTTAGACATTATGTGAATCGGTCAGACCAGTTTATAAGCAATGCTTGCCTCTTGTGTGTACATCCCTTGAATATTTCATCGCGGACATTTAAACAGGCTGTATTCGGATCGATGATGGCTTTTGAAATGTGGTATTTTTCAGCGTCACATAGAGGACATCTGTTTATGGCTGGAGAGAAGGATGGTTTTCTCTCAATTATTTTCCATTTGATGGTGAAGGGTGTGTTTTCTTCTTTAAGCTGCCATATTCGGGTCGCGAGTGCCGTATTAGCCTTGTTTTTGTATCTGAAGGAGTTTCTGTGTGCATATAGCCTTTGTTTGAAATTTCCCTTCGTCATCCCAATATATTTTTCTGCATTACTGGTATTCTGGTCTGTGACGGTTGCTTCATAAATGATTGAATTGATTTTGCAATTTCCCTCCAGGGGGCAGTTGTTTTTGTCTTGGCATGAGCAGCCTGCGTTTGTAATTGTTTTGGGTTCTGCAGAGATAATTTTTCTTATTGAAGGGGCAGTGGAATAGCTGATCTTAACAGAATTTCTGTTAAAAAGTTTGTGTAATTCATTTGTGGGTGGGAAGTGTTTGTCGAGCAACTTGAGGAAAAGTTGGCCTACCTTTGTTTTGGTATTGGTCGAATAGGGTGGGGAAAACCAGATCACCGATCTCCTTCTATTGCGGGTCCCCCGTGGTTGGTCTCGGTTGGGGGTGTATGAGATTTCTTCTCTGAACCCGCTGTCGCGGAGCGCTTTGTTGTAATATGGTGCTGCTTGGTTGAAAATTTCGGGACTGGATGAAAGGTTTGAGATTCTTTGGCTAATATTATTGATTAAATTTTTAAAGATGGTGGGGGGGTGGCAGGATCCCTTGTGTATGTATTGGAGTGTTTCATTGGGTTTGTGGAAAGGTTTGTGTGTATTGTTTTTAAGGTTCAGTGTGGTATCTAGGAAGTTTACTTGGTCTAAATTTGTTTTAATGGTAATTTTGAAGCCGAGATTATGGAAGGTGTTTGTTAATTCTTTTCTAAATCTATCTAATGTGTTTCCGTTGTGGTTGCGTGACAGACAAAGTCCGTCATCTCTATAGAGACCAAAGAAATGGTCTGGAAATTTATTTTGGAGTGTATTTAATATAAGCAAGCCGACTAAGTCACAGATGTCTGCACTGTCGTAGGCCCCCATTGCAACATCAAATGGGTCCTCTGGGTTTGATTTTTTAACCCAAGCCCTTCCCTCGAAGAAGAGAAGGGTTTGTCTTGCTTGCAGTATTGTGTCTCTTTCTAGTTGACTGATGTTTGTGTGTGAAAGTGCAAATGTTAAGGCCTTATCTAGGGTGTCTTTTGTAATGGATGGGTAGAAGTCTACTATATCTAATTGTGTGAATTTGCATCTGTGTTTATCTTGTATGTTATGGAACCAATTTAGGACTGAGTTAGTATTGCCCCACAGACTTAGGTTTATTTTTTCCTTAATTTTATTAACTATATTTTTAACAATGGATTTGCTTGCTAGTCCTAGTTCGCTTTTAGCTGGGTTGATAAGTCTGCATGAGGGTTTATTTGTGAAGTTTTCTTTGTGGTCTTTTAAAGTAACAAAGGCCTTCCTCTTATCTAAATAATTAATTCTATATTCGACGCCTAGTCTAGTAGCTATTTCAGTAGTATCATTATTAATAGATTTATATGTATCTGCCTTGGCTAATTGATATTTATCGGTAATGGAGCTAATTGTTAGGTCTGTTTTTTCCTTTTTAGTCATTTTATAAATATTTTTAGTTTTGTCGGAGAATACAAGTGCATTATTTTCTCTTTTAAGTTTTTTTATGTCGGCGGTAAGTGTCTTCTGAAATGTATTTTGCTTGTTTGTAAAAACTAGGTTGTGAGTAATGTTGAGTAGGTCTTTTTCGAAATTGTCTAAGGCCTCTACTTTTGGCGGGTATTTACCAGATTTTAAGCCGTAGTAGTTTTTTTCCGTTTGCCTCTGTTCTGTATTCAACACTTTCCACCTCATTCTTCCTATGACGTCCACTATTTTTGTCAGGAGTATCCTGGTATATGTTTGTTTTTTGGGGGTTGGGATATTTTTGGTAGAATATCCGAGAGTGTATAGTTCCATTTCCCAGGGTATAGGTGGTAATCCCTGTTAATTAGTTTTTTCCGTGGTGTTGGTAGTTTTCCCGAGAGTGCTCGACTACAAGGCTAACAGGGTTTAACTGTAATTCCTGGTAGGGGCTGAGTAAATTCTTTGTAGAATGGTAGGAAAAATCCCAGCAGAGTGCTCGATTAATTAAGAATCAAAGTTAAAAATTAAGAGCATAATATTTATTTATTCTGGTACAGAAAAATTAGTACAACATTCGTACCGTCGGTTTCAAGCACGGAAGGTCTTACCCATCCGGCTCTCTTCAGCTTCTGTTGTCATCTGTTTTGGAAATGTGAGGTCACATGACACTCTTGTTGGGACGCGTTATTTGCTCAGTGTGTTGTGTGTGTTTGTTTAAATTTGAATTTAGTGTCATAAGACCGTTGAGATTTAAAACACGGGAGAAGAAAGAGAATTCAAGATTAAAGGGAATAAAAAGGGGAATAAAAAAGGGGGGTAAAAAATAAAAAAATATATATATGAAAAAAAAAATATATATATATATAAATAAATATAAAAAAAATATTAAAAAACATATATATATATAAAAAAACACTTTAATATTTTAATATTAAGGATAAAGGAATAAAAAAAGAAGAAAAAGAGAAAAAGAGTATAAAAAGTGGGTTAAAAAATATATATATATATAGAGAATAAATTGTAGAGAATAAAAAAGAGCGAGAGAGAAAGAAAGAATAAAAATAGAAAGAATAAAAAGAATAAAAAGAATAAAAATATATAAATAAAATATATAAATAAAAATAATAATAATAAAAAAATAAATAAAAATAAAAAATTAAAAATTAAAGATTAAAAACAAAAATAATAAAAATAAAGAAAGGGTTTCTCTGAAATTCCCGTGAGCCAAATTATGAATTTGTATCATTAGCCGTTATATTTTTGAAGGTATGCGTTCTAAAAATCGTTGATGTGTAAGAATCTTTAGATTGGAGTGATTTTTAATGAAGGGATTCGGATCTAAGGGAGGTAACTAAGATGGAAATATGAAATATTTGAGTTTGTTAAAGTGGGTTTGAAAATTAATCTGGTGGTTGATAAAAGATAAAAAAATAAAAAATTAAATATTTTTGCATTTTGGTGAAAGTCGAAGTTTTTGCTCTTGGAATTTATGTGGATATAATTTTTTGAGTAATCTAGTGATTGATAATTAAATTAAATATTTTTGTATTTTTGTGAAGGTCGGAGTTTTTGCTCTTGAAGTTTAAGTGGATATAGGTTGATGAGGTGTTTGTTCGTTTTTATTGTGTTTATATTAGTAGAGGGGGGGTAGTTAGACATTATGTGAATCGGTCAGACCAGTTTATAAGCAATGCTTGCCTCTTGTGTGCACATCCCTTGAATATTTCATCGCGGACATTTAAACAGGCTGTATTCGGATCGATGATGGCTTTTGAAATGTGGTATTTTTCAGCGTCACATAGAGGACATCTGTTTATGGCTGGAGAGAAGGATGGTTTTCTCTCAATTATTTTCCATTTGATGGTGAAGGGTGTGTTTTCTTCTTTAAGCTGCCATATTCGGGTCGCGAGTGCCGTATTAGCCTTGTTTTTGTATCTGAAGGAGTTTCTGTGTGCATATAGCCTTTGTTTGAAATTTCCCTTCGTCATCCCAATATATTTTTCTGCATTACTGGTATTCTGGTCTGTGACGGTTGCTTCATAAATGATTGAATTGATTTTGCAATTTCCCTCCAGGGGGCAGTTGTTTTTGTCTTGGCATGAGCAGCCTGCGTTTGTAATTGTTTTGGGTTCTGCAGAGATAATTTTTCTTATTGAAGGGGCAGTGGAATAGCTGATCTTAACAGAATTTCTGTTAAAAAGTTTGTGTAATTCATTTGTGGGTGGGAAGTGTTTGTCGAGCAACTTGAGGAAAAGTTGGCCTACCTTTGTTTTGGTATTGGTCGAATAGGGTGGGGAAAACCAGATCACCGATCTCCTTCTATTGCGGGTCCCCCGTGGTTGGTCTCGGTTGGGGGTGTATGAGATTTCTTCTCTGAACCCGCTGTCGCGGAGCGCTTTGTTGTAATATGGTGCTGCTTGGTTGAAAATTTCGGGACTGGATGAAAGGTTTGAGATTCTTTGGCTAATATTATTGATTAAATTTTTAAAGATGGTGGGGGGGTGGCAGGATCCCTTGTGTATGTATTGGAGTGTTTCATTGGGTTTGTGGAAAGGTTTGTGTGTATTGTTTTTAAGGTTCAGTGTGGTATCTAGGAAGTTTACTTGGTCTAAATTTGTTTTAATGGTAATTTTGAAGCCGAGATTATGGAAGGTGTTTGTTAATTCTTTTCTAAATCTATCTAATGTGTTTCCGTTGTGGTTGCGTGACAGACAAAGTCCGTCATCTCTATAGAGACCAAAGAAATGGTCTGGAAATTTATTTTGGAGTGTATTTAATATAAGCAAGCCGACTAAGTCACAGATGTCTGCACTGTCGTAGGCCCCCATTGCAACATCAAATGGGTCCTCTGGGTTTGATTTTTTAACCCAAGCCCTTCCCTCGAAGAAGAGAAGGGTTTGTCTTGCTTGCAGTATTGTGTCTCTTTCTAGTTGACTGATGTTTGTGTGTGAAAGTGCAAATGTTAAGGCCTTATCTAGGGTGTCTTTTGTAATGGATGGGTAGAAGTCTACTATATCTAATTGTGTGAATTTGCATCTGTGTTTATCTTGTATGTTATGGAACCAATTTAGGACTGAGTTAGTATTGCCCCACAGACTTAGGTTTATTTTTTCCTTAATTTTATTAACTATATTTTTAACAATGGATTTGCTTGCTAGTCCTAGTTCGCTTTTAGCTGGGTTGATAAGTCTGCATGAGGGTTTATTTGTGAAGTTTTCTTTGTGGTCTTTTAAAGTAACAAAGGCCTTCCTCTTATCTAAATAATTAATTCTATATTCGACGCCTAGTCTAGTAGCTATTTCAGTAGTATCATTATTAATAGATTTATATGTATCTGCCTTGGCTAATTGATATTTATCGGTAATGGAGCTAATTGTTAGGTCTGTTTTTTCCTTTTTAGTCATTTTATAAATATTTTTAGTTTTGTCGGAGAATACAAGTGCATTATTTTCTCTTTTAAGTTTTTTTATGTCGGCGGTAAGTGTCTTCTGAAATGTATTTTGCTTGTTTGTAAAAACTAGGTTGTGAGTAATGTTGAGTAGGTCTTTTTCGAAATTGTCTAAGGCCTCTACTTTTGGCGGGTATTTACCAGATTTTAAGCCGTAGTAGTTTTTTTCCGTTTGCCTCTGTTCTGTATTCAACACTTTCCACCTCATTCTTCCTATGACGTCCACTATTTTTGTCAGGAGTATCCTGGTATATGTTTGTTTTTTGGGGGTTGGGATATTTTTGGTAGAATATCCGAGAGTGTATAGTTCCATTTCCCAGGGTATAGGTGGTAATCCCTGTTAATTAGTTTTTTCCGTGGTGTTGGTAGTTTTCCCGAGAGTGCTCGACTACAAGGCTAACAGGGTTTAACTGTAATTCCTGGTAGGGGCTGAGTAAATTCTTTGTAGAATGGTAGGAAAAATCCCAGCAGAGTGCTCGATTAATTAAGAATCAAAGTTAAAAATTAAGAGCATAATATTTATTTATTCTGGTACAGAAAAATTAGTACAACATTCGTACCGTCGGTTTCAAGCACGGAAGGTCTTACCCATCCGGCTCTCTTCAGCTTCTGTTGTCATCTGTTTTGGAAATGTGAGGTCACATGACACTCTTGTTGGGACGCGTTATTTGCTCAGTGTGTTGTGTGTGTTTGTTTAAATTTGAATTTAGTGTCATAAGACCGTTGAGATTTAAAACACGGGAGAAGAAAGAGAATTCAAGATTAAAGGGAATAAAAAGGGGAATAAAAAAGGGGGGTAAAAAATAAAAAAATATATATATGAAAAAAAAAATATATATATATATAAATAAATATAAACAAAATATAAAAAAAAACATATATATATATAAAAAAACACTTTAATATTTTAATATTAAGGATAAAGGAATAAAAAAAGAAGAAAAAGAGAAAAAGAGTATAAAAAGTGGGTTAAAAAATATATATATATATAGAGAATAAATTGTAGAGAATAAAAAAGAGCGAGAGAGAAAGAAAGAATAAAAATAGAAAGAATAAAAAGAATAAAAAGAATAAACATATATAAATAAAATATATAAATAAAAATAATAATAATAAAAAAATAAATAAAAATTAAAAATTAAAAATTAAAGATTAAAAACAAAAATAATAAAAATAAAGAAAGGGTTTCTCTGAAATTCCCGTGAGCCAAATTATGAATTTGTATCATTAGCCGTTATATTTTTGAAGGTATGCGTTCTAAAAATCGTTGATGTGTAAGAATCTTTAGATTGGAGTGATTTTTAATGAAGGGATTCGGATCTAAGGGAGGTAACTAAGATGGAAATATGAAATATTTGAGTTTGTTAAAGTGGGTTTGAAAATTAATCTGGTGGTTGATAAAAGATAAAAAAATAAAAAATTAAATATTTTTGCATTTTGGTGAAAGTCGAAGTTTTTGCTCTTGGAATTTATGTGGATATAATTTTTTGAGTAATCTAGTGATTGATAATTAAATTAAATATTTTTGTATTTTTGTGAAGGTCGGAGTTTTTGCTCTTGAAGTTTAAGTGGATATAGGTTGATGAGGTGTTTGTTCGTTTTTATTGTGTTTATATTAGTAGAGGGGGGGTAGTTAGACATTATGTGAATCGGTCAGACCAGTTTATAAGCAATGCTTGCCTCTTGTGTGCACATCCCTTGAATATTTCATCGCGGACATTTAAACAGGCTGTATTCGGATCGATGATGGCTTTTGAAATGTGGTATTTTTCAGCGTCACATAGAGGACATCTGTTTATGGCTGGAGAGAAGGATGGTTTTCTCTCAATTATTTTCCATTTGATGGTGAAGGGTGTGTTTTCTTCTTTAAGCTGCCATATTCGGGTCGCGAGTGCCGTATTAGCCTTGTTTTTGTATCTGAAGGAGTTTCTGTGTGCATATAGCCTTTGTTTGAAATTTCCCTTCGTCATCCCAATATATTTTTCTGCATTACTGGTATTCTGGTCTGTGACGGTTGCTTCATAAATGATTGAATTGATTTTGCAATTTCCCTCCAGGGGGCAGTTGTTTTTGTCTTGGCATGAGCAGCCTGCGTTTGTAATTGTTTTGGGTTCTGCAGAGATAATTTTTCTTATTGAAGGGGCAGTGGAATAGCTGATCTTAACAGAATTTCTGTTAAAAAGTTTGTGTAATTCATTTGTGGGTGGGAAGTGTTTGTCGAGCAACTTGAGGAAAAGTTGGCCTACCTTTGTTTTGGTATTGGTCGAATAGGGTGGGGAAAACCAGATCACCGATCTCCTTCTATTGCGGGTCCCCCGTGGTTGGTCTCGGTTGGGGGTGTATGAGATTTCTTCTCTGAACCCGCTGTCGCGGAGCGCTTTGTTGTAATATGGTGCTGCTTGGTTGAAAATTTCGGGACTGGATGAAAGGTTTGAGATTCTTTGGCTAATATTATTGATTAAATTTTTAAAGATGGTGGGGGGGTGGCAGGATCCCTTGTGTATGTATTGGAGTGTTTCATTGGGTTTGTGGAAAGGTTTGTGTGTATTGTTTTTAAGGTTCAGTGTGGTATCTAGGAAGTTTACTTGGTCTAAATTTGTTTTAATGGTAATTTTGAAGCCGAGATTATGGAAGGTGTTTGTTAATTCTTTTCTAAATCTATCTAATGTGTTTCCGTTGTGGTTGCGTGACAGACAAAGTCCGTCATCTCTATAGAGACCAAAGAAATGGTCTGGAAATTTATTTTGGAGTGTATTTAATATAAGCAAGCCGACTAAGTCACAGATGTCTGCACTGTCGTAGGCCCCCATTGCAACATCAAATGGGTCCTCTGGGTTTGATTTTTTAACCCAAGCCCTTCCCTCGAAGAAGAGAAGGGTTTGTCTTGCTTGCAGTATTGTGTCTCTTTCTAGTTGACTGATGTTTGTGTGTGAAAGTGCAAATGTTAAGGCCTTATCTAGGGTGTCTTTTGTAATGGATGGGTAGAAGTCTACTATATCTAATTGTGTGAATTTGCATCTGTGTTTATCTTGTATGTTATGGAACCAATTTAGGACTGAGTTAGTATTGCCCCACAGACTTAGGTTTATTTTTTCCTTAATTTTATTAACTATATTTTTAACAATGGATTTGCTTGCTAGTCCTAGTTCGCTTTTAGCTGGGTTGATAAGTCTGCATGAGGGTTTATTTGTGAAGTTTTCTTTGTGGTCTTTTAAAGTAACAAAGGCCTTCCTCTTATCTAAATAATTAATTCTATATTCGACGCCTAGTCTAGTAGCTATTTCAGTAGTATCATTATTAATAGATTTATATGTATCTGCCTTGGCTAATTGATATTTATCGGTAATGGAGCTAATTGTTAGGTCTGTTTTTTCCTTTTTAGTCATTTTATAAATATTTTTAGTTTTGTCGGAGAATACAAGTGCATTATTTTCTCTTTTAAGTTTTTTTATGTCGGCGGTAAGTGTCTTCTGAAATGTATTTTGCTTGTTTGTAAAAACTAGGTTGTGAGTAATGTTGAGTAGGTCTTTTTCGAAATTGTCTAAGGCCTCTACTTTTGGCGGGTATTTACCAGATTTTAAGCCGTAGTAGTTTTTTTCCGTTTGCCTCTGTTCTGTATTCAACACTTTCCACCTCATTCTTCCTATGACGTCCACTATTTTTGTCAGGAGTATCCTGGTATATGTTTGTTTTTTGGGGGTTGGGATATTTTTGGTAGAATATCCGAGAGTGTATAGTTCCATTTCCCAGGGTATAGGTGGTAATCCCTGTTAATTAGTTTTTTCCGTGGTGTTGGTAGTTTTCCCGAGAGTGCTCGACTACAAGGCTAACAGGGTTTAACTGTAATTCCTGGTAGGGGCTGAGTAAATTCTTTGTAGAATGGTAGGAAAAATCCCAGCAGAGTGCTCGATTAATTAAGAATCAAAGTTAAAAATTAAGAGCATAATATTTATTTATTCTGGTACAGAAAAATTAGTACAACATTCGTACCGTCGGTTTCAAGCACGGAAGGTCTTACCCATCCGGCTCTCTTCAGCTTCTGTTGTCATCTGTTTTGGAAATGTGAGGTCACATGACACTCTTGTTGGGACGCGTTATTTGCTCAGTGTGTTGTGTGTGTTTGTTTAAATTTGAATTTAGTGTCATAAGACCGTTGAGATTTAAAACACGGGAGAAGAAAGAGAATTCAAGATTAAAGGGAATAAAAAGGGGAATAAAAAAGGGGGGTAAAAAATAAAAAAATATATATATGAAAAAAAATATATATATATATATAAATAAATATAAAAAAAATATAAAAAAACATATATATATATAAAAAAACACTTTAATATTTTAATATTAAGGATAAAGGAATAAAAAAAGAAGAAAAAGAGAAAAAGAGTATAAAAAGTGGGTTAAAAAATATATATATATATAGAGAATAAATTGTAGAGAATAAAAAAGAGCGAGAGAGAAAGAAAGAATAAAAATAGAAAGAATAAAAAGAATAAAAAGAATAAAAATATATAAATAAAATATATAAATAAAAATAATAATAATAAAAAAATAAATAAAAATAAAAAATTAAAAATTAAAGATTAAAAACAAAAATAATAAAAATAAAGAAAGGGTTTCTCTGAAATTCCCGTGAGCCAAATTATGAATTTGTATCATTAGCCGTTATATTTTTGAAGGTATGCGTTCTAAAAATCGTTGATGTGTAAGAATCTTTAGATTGGAGTGATTTTTAATGAAGGGATTCGGATCTAAGGGAGGTAACTAAGATGGAAATATGAAATATTTGAGTTTGTTAAAGTGGGTTTGAAAATTAATCTGGTGGTTGATAAAAGATAAAAAAATAAAAAATTAAATATTTTTGCATTTTGGTGAAAGTCGAAGTTTTTGCTCTTGGAATTTATGTGGATATAATTTTTTGAGTAATCTAGTGATTGATAATTAAATTAAATATTTTTGTATTTTTGTGAAGGTCGGAGTTTTTGCTCTTGAAGTTTAAGTGGATATAGGTTGATGAGGTGTTTGTTCGTTTTTATTGTGTTTATATTAGTAGAGGGGGGGTAGTTAGACATTATGTGAATCGGTCAGACCAGTTTATAAGCAATGCTTGCCTCTTGTGTGCACATCCCTTGAATATTTCATCGCGGACATTTAAACAGGCTGTATTCGGATCGATGATGGCTTTTGAAATGTGGTATTTTTCAGCGTCACATAGAGGACATCTGTTTATGGCTGGAGAGAAGGATGGTTTTCTCTCAATTATTTTCCATTTGATGGTGAAGGGTGTGTTTTCTTCTTTAAGCTGCCATATTCGGGTCGCGAGTGCCGTATTAGCCTTGTTTTTGTATCTGAAGGAGTTTCTGTGTGCATATAGCCTTTGTTTGAAATTTCCCTTCGTCATCCCAATATATTTTTCTGCATTACTGGTATTCTGGTCTGTGACGGTTGCTTCATAAATGATTGAATTGATTTTGCAATTTCCCTCCAGGGGGCAGTTGTTTTTGTCTTGGCATGAGCAGCCTGCGTTTGTAATTGTTTTGGGTTCTGCAGAGATAATTTTTCTTATTGAAGGGGCAGTGGAATAGCTGATCTTAACAGAATTTCTGTTAAAAAGTTTGTGTAATTCATTTGTGGGTGGGAAGTGTTTGTCGAGCAACTTGAGGAAAAGTTGGCCTACCTTTGTTTTGGTATTGGTCGAATAGGGTGGGGAAAACCAGATCACCGATCTCCTTCTATTGCGGGTCCCCCGTGGTTGGTCTCGGTTGGGGGTGTATGAGATTTCTTCTCTGAACCCGCTGTCGCGGAGCGCTTTGTTGTAATATGGTGCTGCTTGGTTGAAAATTTCGGGACTGGATGAAAGGTTTGAGATTCTTTGGCTAATATTATTGATTAAATTTTTAAAGATGGTGGGGGGGTGGCAGGATCCCTTGTGTATGTATTGGAGTGTTTCATTGGGTTTGTGGAAAGGTTTGTGTGTATTGTTTTTAAGGTTCAGTGTGGTATCTAGGAAGTTTACTTGGTCTAAATTTGTTTTAATGGTAATTTTGAAGCCGAGATTATGGAAGGTGTTTGTTAATTCTTTTCTAAATCTATCTAATGTGTTTCCGTTGTGGTTGCGTGACAGACAAAGTCCGTCATCTCTATAGAGACCAAAGAAATGGTCTGGAAATTTATTTTGGAGTGTATTTAATATAAGCAAGCCGACTAAGTCACAGATGTCTGCACTGTCGTAGGCCCCCATTGCAACATCAAATGGGTCCTCTGGGTTTGATTTTTTAACCCAAGCCCTTCCCTCGAAGAAGAGAAGGGTTTGTCTTGCTTGCAGTATTGTGTCTCTTTCTAGTTGACTGATGTTTGTGTGTGAAAGTGCAAATGTTAAGGCCTTATCTAGGGTGTCTTTTGTAATGGATGGGTAGAAGTCTACTATATCTAATTGTGTGAATTTGCATCTGTGTTTATCTTGTATGTTATGGAACCAATTTAGGACTGAGTTAGTATTGCCCCACAGACTTAGGTTTATTTTTTCCTTAATTTTATTAACTATATTTTTAACAATGGATTTGCTTGCTAGTCCTAGTTCGCTTTTAGCTGGGTTGATAAGTCTGCATGAGGGTTTATTTGTGAAGTTTTCTTTGTGGTCTTTTAAAGTAACAAAGGCCTTCCTCTTATCTAAATAATTAATTCTATATTCGACGCCTAGTCTAGTAGCTATTTCAGTAGTATCATTATTAATAGATTTATATGTATCTGCCTTGGCTAATTGATATTTATCGGTAATGGAGCTAATTGTTAGGTCTGTTTTTTCCTTTTTAGTCATTTTATAAATATTTTTAGTTTTGTCGGAGAATACAAGTGCATTATTTTCTCTTTTAAGTTTTTTTATGTCGGCGGTAAGTGTCTTCTGAAATGTATTTTGCTTGTAATGTTGAGTAGGTCTTTTTCGAAATTGTCTAAGGCCTCTACTTTTGGCGGGTATTTACCAGATTTTAAGCCGTAGTAGTTTTTTTCCGTTTGCCTCTGTTCTGTATTCAACACTTTCCACCTCATTCTTCCTATGACGTCCACTATTTTTGTCAGGAGTATCCTGGTATATGTTTGTTTTTTGGGGGTTGGGATATTTTTGGTAGAATATCCGAGAGTGTATAGTTCCATTTCCCAGGGTATAGGTGGTAATCCCTGTTAATTAGTTTTTTCCGTGGTGTTGGTAGTTTTCCCGAGAGTGCTCGACTACAAGGCTAACAGGGTTTAACTGTAATTCCTGGTAGGGGCTGAGTAAATTCTTTGTAGAATGGTAGGAAAAATCCCAGCAGAGTGCTCGATTAATTAAGAATCAAAGTTAAAAATTAAGAGCATAATATTTATTTATTCTGGTACAGAAAAATTAGTACAACATTCGTACCGTCGGTTTCAAGCACGGAAGGTCTTACCCATCCGGCTCTCTTCAGCTTCTGTTGTCATCTGTTTTGGAAATGTGAGGTCACATGACACTCTTGTTGGGACGCGTTATTTGCTCAGTGTGTTGTGTGTGTTTGTTTAAATTTGAATTTAGTGTCATAAGACCGTTGAGATTTAAAACACGGGAGAAGAAAGAGAATTCAAGATTAAAGGGAATAAAAAGGGGAATAAAAAAGGGGGGTAAAAAATAAAAAAATATATATATGAAAAAAAATATATATATATATATAAATAAATATAAAAAAAATATAAAAAAACATATATATATATAAAAAAACACTTTAATATTTTAATATTAAGGATAAAGGAATAAAAAAAGAAGAAAAAGAGAAAAAGAGTATAAAAAGTGGGTTAAAAAATATATATATATATAGAGAATAAATTGTAGAGAATAAAAAAGAGCGAGAGAGAAAGAAAGAATAAAAATAGAAAGAATAAAAAGAATAAAAAGAATAAAAATATATAAATAAAATATATAAATAAAAATAATAATAATAAAAAAATAAATAAAAATAAAAAATTAAAAATTAAAGATTAAAAACAAAAATAATAAAAATAAAGAAAGGGTTTCTCTGAAATTCCCGTGAGCCAAATTATGAATTTGTATCATTAGCCGTTATATTTTTGAAGGTATGCGTTCTAAAAATCGTTGATGTGTAAGAATCTTTAGATTGGAGTGATTTTTAATGAAGGGATTCGGATCTAAGGGAGGTAACTAAGATGGAAATATGAAATATTTGAGTTTGTTAAAGTGGGTTTGAAAATTAATCTGGTGGTTGATAAAAGATAAAAAAATAAAAAATTAAATATTTTTGCATTTTGGTGAAAGTCGAAGTTTTTGCTCTTGGAATTTATGTGGATATAATTTTTTGAGTAATCTAGTGATTGATAATTAAATTAAATATTTTTGTATTTTTGTGAAGGTCGGAGTTTTTGCTCTTGAAGTTTAAGTGGATATAGGTTGATGAGGTGTTTGTTCGTTTTTATTGTGTTTATATTAGTAGAGGGGGGGTAGTTAGACATTATGTGAATCGGTCAGACCAGTTTATAAGCAATGCTTGCCTCTTGTGTGCACATCCCTTGAATATTTCATCGCGGACATTTAAACAGGCTGTATTCGGATCGATGATGGCTTTTGAAATGTGGTATTTTTCAGCGTCACATAGAGGACATCTGTTTATGGCTGGAGAGAAGGATGGTTTTCTCTCAATTATTTTCCATTTGATGGTGAAGGGTGTGTTTTCTTCTTTAAGCTGCCATATTCGGGTCGCGAGTGCCGTATTAGCCTTGTTTTTGTATCTGAAGGAGTTTCTGTGTGCATATAGCCTTTGTTTGAAATTTCCCTTCGTCATCCCAATATATTTTTCTGCATTACTGGTATTCTGGTCTGTGACGGTTGCTTCATAAATGATTGAATTGATTTTGCAATTTCCCTCCAGGGGGCAGTTGTTTTTGTCTTGGCATGAGCAGCCTGCGTTTGTAATTGTTTTGGGTTCTGCAGAGATAATTTTTCTTATTGAAGGGGCAGTGGAATAGCTGATCTTAACAGAATTTCTGTTAAAAAGTTTGTGTAATTCATTTGTGGGTGGGAAGTGTTTGTCGAGCAACTTGAGGAAAAGTTGGCCTACCTTTGTTTTGGTATTGGTCGAATAGGGTGGGGAAAACCAGATCACCGATCTCCTTCTATTGCGGGTCCCCCGTGGTTGGTCTCGGTTGGGGGTGTATGAGATTTCTTCTCTGAACCCGCTGTCGCGGAGCGCTTTGTTGTAATATGGTGCTGCTTGGTTGAAAATTTCGGGACTGGATGAAAGGTTTGAGATTCTTTGGCTAATATTATTGATTAAATTTTTAAAGATGGTGGGGGGGTGGCAGGATCCCTTGTGTATGTATTGGAGTGTTTCATTGGGTTTGTGGAAAGGTTTGTGTGTATTGTTTTTAAGGTTCAGTGTGGTATCTAGGAAGTTTACTTGGTCTAAATTTGTTTTAATGGTAATTTTGAAGCCGAGATTATGGAAGGTGTTTGTTAATTCTTTTCTAAATCTATCTAATGTGTTTCCGTTGTGGTTGCGTGACAGACAAAGTCCGTCATCTCTATAGAGACCAAAGAAATGGTCTGGAAATTTATTTTGGAGTGTATTTAATATAAGCAAGCCGACTAAGTCACAGATGTCTGCACTGTCGTAGGCCCCCATTGCAACATCAAATGGGTCCTCTGGGTTTGATTTTTTAACCCAAGCCCTTCCCTCGAAGAAGAGAAGGGTTTGTCTTGCTTGCAGTATTGTGTCTCTTTCTAGTTGACTGATGTTTGTGTGTGAAAGTGCAAATGTTAAGGCCTTATCTAGGGTGTCTTTTGTAATGGATGGGTAGAAGTCTACTATATCTAATTGTGTGAATTTGCATCTGTGTTTATCTTGTATGTTATGGAACCAATTTAGGACTGAGTTAGTATTGCCCCACAGACTTAGGTTTATTTTTTCCTTAATTTTATTAACTATATTTTTAACAATGGATTTGCTTGCTAGTCCTAGTTCGCTTTTAGCTGGGTTGATAAGTCTGCATGAGGGTTTATTTGTGAAGTTTTCTTTGTGGTCTTTTAAAGTAACAAAGGCCTTCCTCTTATCTAAATAATTAATTCTATATTCGACGCCTAGTCTAGTAGCTATTTCAGTAGTATCATTATTAATAGATTTATATGTATCTGCCTTGGCTAATTGATATTTATCGGTAATGGAGCTAATTGTTAGGTCTGTTTTTTCCTTTTTAGTCATTTTATAAATATTTTTAGTTTTGTCGGAGAATACAAGTGCATTATTTTCTCTTTTAAGTTTTTTTATGTCGGCGGTAAGTGTCTTCTGAAATGTATTTTGCTTGTTTGTAAAAACTAGGTTGTGAGTAATGTTGAGTAGGTCTTTTTCGAAATTGTCTAAGGCCTCTACTTTTGGCGGGTATTTACCAGATTTTAAGCCGTAGTAGTTTTTTTCCGTTTGCCTCTGTTCTGTATTCAACACTTTCCACCTGAGGTGGAAAGTGTTGAATACAGAACAGAGGCAAACGGAAAAAAACTACTACGGCTTAAAATCTGGTAAATACCCGCCAAAAGTAGAGGCCTTAGACAATTTCGAAAAAGACCTACTCAACATTACAAGCAAAATACATTTCAGAAGACACTTACCGCCGACATAAAAAAACTTAAAAGAGAAAATAATGCACTTGTATTCTCCGACAAAACTAAAAATATTTATAAAATGACTAAAAAGGAAAAAACAGACCTAACAATTAGCTCCATTACCGATAAATATCAATTAGCCAAGGCAGATACATATAAATCTATTAATAATGATACTACTGAAATAGCTACTAGACTAGGCGTCGAATATAGAATTAATTATTTAGATAAGAGGAAGGCCTTTGTTACTTTAAAAGACCACAAAGAAAACTTCACAAATAAACCCTCATGCAGACTTATCAACCCAGCTAAAAGCGAACTAGGACTAGCAAGCAAATCCATTGTTAAAAATATAGTTAATAAAATTAAGGAAAAAATAAACCTAAGTCTGTGGGGCAATACTAACTCAGTCCTAAATTGGTTCCATAACATACAAGATAAACACAGATGCAAATTCACACAATTAGATATAGTAGACTTCTACCCATCCATTACAAAAGACACCCTAGATAAGGCCTTAACATTTGCACTTTCACACACAAACATCAGTCAACTAGAAAGAGACACAATACTGCAAGCAAGACAAACCCTTCTCTTCTTCGAGGGAAGGGCTTGGGTTAAAAAATCAAACCCAGAGGACCCATTTGATGTTGCAATGGGGGCCTACGACAGTGCAGACATCTGTGACTTAGTCGGCTTGCTTATATTAAATACACTCCAAAATAAATTTCCAGACCATTTCTTTGGTCTCTATAGAGATGACGGACTTTGTCTGTCACGCAACCACAACGGAAACACATTAGATAGATTTAGAAAAGAATTAACAAACACCTTCCATAATCTCGGCTTCAAAATTACCATTAAAACAAATTTAGACCAAGTAAACTTCCTAGATACCACACTGAACCTTAAAAACAATACACACAAACCTTTCCACAAACCCAATGAAACACTCCAATACATACACAAGGGATCCTGCCACCCCCCCACCATCTTTAAAAATTTAATCAATAATATTAGCCAAAGAATCTCAAACCTTTCATCCAGTCCCGAAATTTTCAACCAAGCAGCACCATATTACAACAAAGCGCTCCGCGACAGCGGGTTCAGAGAAGAAATCTCATACACCCCCAACCGAGACCAACCACGGGGGACCCGCAATAGAAGGAGATCGGTGATCTGGTTTTCCCCACCCTATTCGACCAATACCAAAACAAAGGTAGGCCAACTTTTCCTCAAGTTGCTCGACAAACACTTCCCACCCACAAATGAATTACACAAACTTTTTAACAGAAATTCTGTTAAGATCAGCTATTCCACTGCCCCTTCAATAAGAAAAATTATCTCTGCAGAACCCAAAACAATTACAAACGCAGGCTGCTCATGCCAAGACAAAAACAACTGCCCCCTGGAGGGAAATTGCAAAATCAATTCAATCATTTATGAAGCAACCGTCACAGACCAGAATACCAGTAATGCAGAAAAATATATTGGGATGACGAAGGGAAATTTCAAACAAAGGCTATATGCACACAGAAACTCCTTCAGATACAAAAACAAGGCTAATACGGCACTCGCGACCCGAATATGGCAGCTTAAAGAAGAAAACACACCCTTCACCATCAAATGGAAAATAATTGAGAGAAAACCATCCTTCTCTCCAGCCATAAACAGATGTCCTCTATGTGACGCTGAAAAATACCACATTTCAAAAGCCATCATCGATCCGAATACAGCCTGTTTAAATGTCCGCGATGAAATATTCAAGGGATGTGCACACAAGAGGCAAGCATTGCTTATAAACTGGTCTGACCGATTCACATAATGTCTAACTACCCCCCCTCTACTAATATAAACACAATAAAAACGAACAAACACCTCATCAACCTATATCCACTTAAACTTCAAGAGCAAAAACTCCGACCTTCACAAAAATACAAAAATATTTAATTTAATTATCAATCACTAGATTACTCAAAAAATTATATCCACATAAATTCCAAGAGCAAAAACTTCGACTTTCACCAAAATGCAAAAATATTTAATTTTTTATTTTTTTATCTTTTATCAACCACCAGATTAATTTTCAAACCCACTTTAACAAACTCAAATATTTCATATTTCCATCTTAGTTACCTCCCTTAGATCCGAATCCCTTCATTAAAAATCACTCCAATCTAAAGATTCTTACACATCAACGATTTTTAGAACGCATACCTTCAAAAATATAACGGCTAATGATACAAATTCATAATTTGGCTCACGGGAATTTCAGAGAAACCCTTTCTTTATTTTTATTATTTTTGTTTTTAATCTTTAATTTTTAATTTTTAATTTTTATTTATTTTTTTATTATTATTATTTTTATTTATATATTTTATTTATATATTTTTATTCTTTTTATTCTTTTTATTCTTTCTATTTTTATTCTTTCTTTCTCTCTCGCTCTTTTTTATTCTCTACAATTTATTCTCTATATATATATATATTTTTTAACCCACTTTTTATACTCTTTTTCTCTTTTTCTTCTTTTTTTATTCCTTTATCCTTAATATTAAAATATTAAAGTGTTTTTTTATATATATATATGTTTTTTTATATTTTTTTTATATTTATTTATATATATATATATTTTTTTTTTCATATATATATTTTTTTATTTTTTACCCCCCTTTTTTATTCCCCTTTTTATTCCCTTTAATCTTGAATTCTCTTTCTTCTCCCGTGTTTTAAATCTCAACGGTCTTATGACACTAAATTCAAATTTAAACAAACACACACAACACACTGAGCAAATAACGCGTCCCAACAAGAGTGTCATGTGACCTCACATTTCCAAAACAGATGACAACAGAAGCTGAAGAGAGCCGGATGGGTAAGACCTTCCGTGCTTGAAACCGACGGTACGAATGTTGTACTAATTTTTCTGTACCAGAATAAATAAATATTATGCTCTTAATTTTTAACTTTGATTCTTAATTAATCGAGCACTCTGCTGGGATTTTTCCTACCATTCTACAAAGAATTTATATATATATATATATATATATATATATATATATATATATATATATATATATATATATATATATATATATATAAGTACATTTGGTAGAGCTTCAAAGTAACTTTATCGAACGAATCCACCGCTACCACAGCTAGACATAAACTTACACACACTTACACATGACCTCATTTCAAAATAAAATGTACTACTTTTACCATCCAGCTAAGCAGTCACCACGTATGCACATAAACAAGCCAAAATGCACAATGCCAAACTTTAAATTAAAACCAATCCATCACTTAACAAACCCAACAAACAAATGTACACCTGACAACTAAATTGAAAAATGGACTGTTCATTTTAGTGAAAAGTATAATAATTAGAAAACACGAAGTGCATCTGATGAATACATTATGGAAATAATTGTTATGCGAGTTCTTCTGTCTTATTCTCTTTCTATGAAATGAAAACTCTCAGACAACTGAGATGTTTTAATTGCATAAATACGATTCATGGACAACTCGTGAAAAGTATTACGTACAATGCAAATCAATCTCTTTTGAAAAGTCCAAAATTGTCCGTAATACTCAGAGAATGTTTCAATAATATTTGAGCATTGTTGTAACACTATACTCAATAAAATAACATATTTTAATTCGTAAAAATATTAGTAATATATATATATATATATATATATATATATATATATATATATATATATATATATATAGTCTCGGAAGTTTCTCAACCATTAAAACTATATAAGGAAAAAAATGTTAGTCCCAAGTCGTTCAGTAGATACTCACTCATGTAAGTCAATTTATTTTTTGTAGTTACTATATATTAGTTAGCTTACAAGAATTTACACTAGTCTTAACATTATTTAATGGATCATCAGTTGTTTACCATGAAACACTGTTTCGGTAAATAAAATCATATATATATATATATATATATATATATATATATATATATATATACAGGGTGTTTCAAAAGTCTTGGGAAAATAACGATTTTTTATAACTCAAAAACTATTAGGAGTTGAAAAATGAAATTGGTACCGTTGGAAAGGTTAAAGTTTCAAGTTTTGTGGGGAATCTTCAAAGTTGCTCAATATGAGCACCATTTGTCACACGGCAGACATCTTGTCGATAGTCCATTTCCTGCCAAACGCGTTCCAGCATCTTGACGTCAATGGTTCCCACAACTGCCGTTACTCGAGCCTTTAGTTCGTCAATATCTCTTGGAAGGGGCGGCACATAGACTTGTTGCTTGACAAAGCCCTAAAGGAAAAAGTCACACGGGGTAAGATCTGGAGACCTAGGAGGCCAGGGCATGAGAACGCGATCACCTCGCCCAGATCTCCCAATCCATCTACCAGGCAGCCTTGTGTTAAAAAACTGCCTTACTCTAAGACTCCAGTGTGGTGGTGCACCATCTTGTTGAAAAATGAAGTCATCAGATTCTGCTTGTTCCAACTGAGCCATTAACCAGTCTTCCAGCATGTTGAGATAGGATTCACCAGTGATAGTTGCCTCTTCAAAGAAGAACGGTCCATAGACACCTTTCTTGGAAATTGCACAAAACACGTTCACTTTTGGTGAATCTCGCTCGTGCTCAA
The DNA here is from genome assembly GCA_963556195.1 of Sepiola atlantica. NCBI lineage: Eukaryota > Metazoa > Mollusca > Cephalopoda > Sepiida > Sepiolidae > Sepiola > Sepiola atlantica. The sequence continues at coordinate 195,080,912 of OY744519.1, read as the reverse complement.
GAAGTTCATGAGGATTCTCAGTACCCCATATGCGAGTGTTATGCTTGTTAACTTTGCCATTCAGATGGAAGGTCGCCTCATCGCTAAAAACAAGCCGGTCATCAAAGCCGTTATCTTCCAACTTCTCTTGCATTGCAATGCAAAAGTCACGGCGAAGTGGCTTATCAGTGTCCTTCAACTTTTGGACCAACTTGAGCTTGTAAGGTACCATTTGCAGTCGTTTCCTTAAGACACGCCAGACAGTTGCTGGAGCAAGCTGAAGTTCCCTGCTGGCTCTTCTCACTGATTTACGGGGGCTCCGTTGAAAGGCTGTCCGAACTTGCTCAACTGCATCTTCTGAAGTTGAAGGGCGACCTGTTCGCTTACTTGGGCACAAACACCCATCTTTCACAAATTTAGCATGCCATCTGACAATGGATTTCCTTTCAGGGGCTTCTTTTTTAAATTTCCTGCGAAATGCACGCTGAACACATGTCCACGATTCAGTCTTCACAAATTGGAGGACGCAAAATGCCTTGTCTTGTTTAGAGAACGCCATTACTGCACCTGGAGAGATAACACAGAAATCATTAGTATGGCCAACAACTTGATTAAGCAAGCTTTAAAATGGCACCAGTTTCATTTTTCTACCTGGAATAGTTCATGAGATATACGCATTTGTAATGTTCCCAAGACTTTTGAAACACCCTGTATATATACCGACATTAATTTTTGGTAAACAATATTTCATTATTTTTACCTACATACGCCAGTGTGTCAAGCTTTCGCTCTCATCAGTTTAAGGATGCCAATCTCAGACAGTCGCATGGTTAAGGCCCTTACCACAGAATTAAGCTAGACTCCACAAGCAAGCGTCATAACCATTACGCTACGGGGCATTATAACATTCAATAAGGGAATGTTAAGTTCTATTCATGCGAAGGGTAACATATATAGAAATACTGACTTAGATATTCTACAAACGTTGTCGGAATATGCATCATAGCTATTTGTCAGTCTATTTTTAACTTCTCAGAATAAAGCTCAACTTTAATATATATATATATATATATATATATATATATATATATATATATATATATATATATATATATATATGATTATATTAATTTACACCAACATATTTCTAAGAATAAAGATAGATATTTATTTTCATACCACATCAAGTTAAAGCCATTATATATCAAGGGAGGCGCGAAGCGCTCTATCCCTTAATAGACAACACGAATGGCTTATGCTGGAAATCTCATTTCTTTGATCAATTAGAACTCAAAGACCAATAAATTAAATTAGTTCAAACTTTACACACAATTTGTATTTGATAGGTTCTATAAGTGTGTAAAATTTCAGCATCAGTAGTCAAGGCAACCCACAGATCCAGAAAGTTCAATCATGAAATCATGTTATCTGTGTGTACGTACGCACTACGTATGTGCCACCCTGTATCTAATCAACTATTTGATTGATTCAGCTGATTTATACAAAGATAGAGGTTCTAGGGTCTAGTTAATGGCATTTTAATTTCAGTTTACCATATACCTTAGTTTTCCAGAAAATTAAAAAAAAAACATGAAAAATGACCAGTATTCATACACTTTATTCTATATCTTATCGACCATTTGATGGATTCAGCTGATGTTTAGCAAAGATAGAGGTTCTTGTGTCTAGTTGATGGCATTTTAATTTCAGTTTACCATATGCCTTGACTAGTTAAACTATCAACTATATCAGTTATGCGAAGGCATTGTATTGAGGCATAGCCTTTCTAAAAGTAGTGACATTCCATGAAAAATGCCAGTGTACTGAAATTATATGCCCTTAATAGGGGTAAGATGAAAATTCATATACACTAAATGTACAAAAGCAAGGACATTCCCAAATTTTTACACTTTTATTGTCATTAAGGGTATGCGAGCAGAACAGGACTATGTATTTTACTGGTTCAGCGACATGCAAACATGCTTCTCTATTCTTCCAATATGTACTTTATCTAATAAATATATGTATATAGACAAAAACTAAAGATATTTCAGTGTGTCAACAATGTATCACATTTGAATGTCTGTTGTACTAAGATGTGTACAAAGTGTATTATACAAACAACAATGCAATTTGATCAATTTAATTACCTAAATAAATATGTGTAAGAAGATCATTCAACAATTTGGCAATTTTTAATTTTGAACATTACTCAGTAATTATTTATCTTTATGAGAAACAAATTGATTTCATCAACGCAACTAGTCTGATAATTAACGACTCTTTTTTTAATGTCTATGTGAATAAGTATTCGATAAATACTTACTTTAACTTTCACATGACACGGTCTCTTTTCCTCATAGTAACCTCTTCAAAATATAATATGTGTGAAGAAAAATTAATAACAACAAAATATTTTTACACTGTTTGAAACAAACAAAAAACCCTATTCTGTGCTATTGAACTTTATTAACGAGACCACTTTCGTTTCGTTTATTCTCAATGTTGCATTGTCCCCTATTATTAATATTAAGTCAATTATTAAACCGATATTAACCCTTTTCTGTGACAACTCTAAAGCTAAGAATTATTTTCTCAAAGTTGCTGCATTTTCCTCTCCAAGAAGTTGTTTGTTCATAAAATTCTTCCCTCTGAATTAAGTTATTATTAAAACATTCCAATACATTATTTCTCCTTAATAAACTATTTTTCAAAACATTCCAATAAATTACAATTTAAAAATCATGTCTTCAATTAATGTTTTTTTTTTAAAATCATAACTGTCTTTTATAAAGGTATTTTATAACGAAATAAAACGCACTCACTGCAACAACTCATATTTATTGTTCGAATTTAAACAGAATGTTGTATGCTCTAAAGCGCTGGAATGGCTTGGCCATAGGGTTTATTTACGTCAAATGTATGTACTAAAATACACCTTGACTATTAATTCTAAAATAATTGTTTATTCTAGATGTCTTTCTTCTTTCCGCAAAGTTTTCAGGTTGTTCACGCGTACTCGCCTAAAAATATTGAATCTCATGTTATAATTGTGGGGAGTAGTTCATCGGAGGGTGCTAATAAACAAATATACCTAAACACATATTTGATTGGTCCAGTCTTATTCAAAGTTAATGAAAATAATGTAACACTGTCGTAATAGAAACACAAACAAAACGAAACCTCAAATTATCCGAAACAAAATTGCTTCAGTAAAGAGTATTTGTACAAGCTTTTGAATCATACATTTACTTTTGGCGACGGAAAAAATAAACAACCGGAAAAAAACGTATCAAAATGAACCGGCGTCAAAATCAAAACAAGACGACTTTTCAATAGAAAAAAGAACTGAAGGAAAAATACTCTTAAATTTATTATTTTTTTATGATAAAGTAAATGGTTATATTTTTTCGATAAATGGATTTTTTATGAATCAACTAAAAATTGTAAATATGCAAATCAATGTAACTATGATGTTTACAGATTTTTTTTCTTTTTTTTGTGGTACTGGTACAGCTTTTAGACCGGAGAAAAAAACTGACTAGATTAAGGTTAGTATAAAGTTAGAATAACAAAAAACAGTTCAGTTTTGTTAATTTCAAATGCGATAATTTTTTGTTGTTATTTTCGAAAAATGTCAGACTTTATTTTAGAGGTAGTGCAGACGGTAGAAGTAGGGGTTCGGCGTTCTTTTTGTATACTCTCACCAGGAAACCGGTGTTTCATTCCTGTATCCTCCGTAGACTCAGAGTTGTCGAACCTTCTGATTAGCTTCGACATCTGGTTATTTACGTAAAACGAAAGATGCCGAACGAAAAGACGAGTTTCTCTGATTAAGAAGCTGTGCCAGTACCGGAAATGATAACAGTACCTTCCTTTTCTAAATGCAGTCGTACTGGTTGTTAAATTTTAAAAATAATAACAGCAGTAGTTTAACCGATAATACTAGGTAGAGAGAGGTGTAACGGTCTATGTTTCGTTAGATAGACATACCGACCATCGGAACTAGGCAGTAATATAGATCACAAATCTCTCTTTGTTCGAAGATTATGTATTTTATCTGTTAATATTTTAGTACATGAGTGTAAGCGCTTATCCACGCTTTTATCTTTTAAATATTGTTCGGAAAGAAATCACATGATTCTCCGGTCGGCCCATTCGGATCCAAAATTGAACCGAATAATATATTCGGTAAATTAAAACAGGAACAATTATAAAAACGGCAGTGGCTTTGTAGTTATGGTTCTGATCAGTCGTACCTTTTCTCTGATAAGGTGTTAGTGTATTGCTAATTGCGTTAGGAATAACGACATTGCTACTCGGGCATTTTTTGTAGGAATGAATGCAGTTCATCTTGTCTGCAAGCTTTTTAAAAATTAAACGTGGCCTTGTGGTTAACTTTATACATAATAGTTCTCACACGAGGAAATAAATGTAACGAATTATTTTAAAGAAAGTAACATTTTGAATAACCCCCGGACAATTTCATCGATTAGATATGTTCTCTTTATAAGCATAGATACAGTAAGTCGTCGGAGGGCTTATAATTGCTACACACACATCTCCTAACACTGCTACCACGTACATCGGACATAATTGTTTAAGGGAGTATACGTTAGTCTCATGATCCCATCTATAATGGAAACCGACACTATCCTTATTATATTACTATGGGAACTGGTATTAGAACGCGTAAATAAATGTGAATTATTAAAAAAAAAGTAAAATATGTTTTTATTTCAAAATTAATTTACATGAAACTTAATTCTGCGTTTAAGGAAATGGGCTTATCTAATAATTAAATACAATCAGATTGTCTCATAATTCTATCCAAAAAACTACATATAACAACTGCTACCGTATAGATTAAGGCCAATAATCTGTGTGCTTTCAGAAATTTATTTTTTGTTTTTTTTTCTTCTCTCTTACAGTAAGTCGCAGAAATGATCACTCCTACACACACATCTACAATGCCTGCCACCCCGTACATCAGGAGTATCTTTCTATAGTACACATATGTGTGGAGCAGTGAATTTAGATCTCGCAAGTGTGTGTAAGAAAAACTATTTCCCCAAAATAAACTTTTTTAATTTCAAGAGTGTGTTGATTGTCAACTCTGAATAATGTGTTTTACATTTTCGGTGATGAGAATAACTGTCTAGCGGATTTATATAATTTTGCGTTTGGGCAGTTTAAAACTATTCTTATATCCAGAAATGCCAACATTCCTATCCATTCCGGAAAACATAGAAAGTTTGCCGTCTCTACGAGTGAATAACTCATTTGGGATCCTTATACTCAAATTATGTTCTATCAGACATGATCTATTAAAATATAAGGTCGGCTGTGTTTAAAACAAGCATAACCATATAGCCAATCTTATTCCGTCATTATTCGTTCTTTCTGTCTTTCCAATGTGTCATTGGCCGTTTAAAGTAACTGACTCTGCGCGCATGCGTCGCTATTCTGATGGTCACTATGGTTACATGTTTACGCTTTATGTTATATACACACTTCTGGGTGTATTATTTATGTAAGTGCTACTGCATCAAGCTCATAAACATACACACGTATACAAAAAAGCGGATATACGTAGCTAGTTTTACAATAGACTTACATAGGCGAGTTAAGCACAATGTATCCGTGATGTTATTGACATGTTATATTCCACTATAGCGCATTTTGTTTTTTTTATAAAATAATTAAGCGATTTCAATATGTTATTTCGGATAATATTTTTTTTTAGGATAAACAACTTCTTCGCAAAAGGTCGTTCATTAATTAAGGTACATCAACTAAAATTTGTTTTTTTTATATGGAAATATATTATTTTCAAACAATGATTACTTCAAAGATTAAATAAGATAGAATGGATGACGATTTGGGAACAAGATAGCAGCCATTTTAATTAATTACTTAATCTATTAAAATTATATTTAGTGATACTTTATTTATTTTCATGAAATAGTTTACGATTGCATTTAATCCACTATAATGCCTTTCAATAAATTGAATGCACCATTATGCATAACAGTTCTAATGCAATGTCTTACATAGGGAATAAAAAACGTTATATTTTCAATCAAAATCTAAATTACAAAACTTATTTAAATGCCCATATTAATGTATACATTTAATTTCTATTAAGTTTTCATTTGAATTTAAATTACATGTAACGTGTATTAATTGCTCAAACTGGATGTCGGTTTCTGAAAACAATACTGTTTTATTTTTCTAAATAAAATGTGATCTCCTTAATAATTACATTTAGAACAAATAACTTTCTATACAATTACATGCAGTGTTATAGTTACATCCTGTCCTTGTTTCCGTATAGCCACTATTATTTTAGTACCAATCTGAGTATGGTTCTTTAGTTAAGAAATAACCTTAACGTTTAAATGTTTGCTGTGAAATTACAAGATGGGGCACATTTGTATTCGTCTGATGAGTAGGAGTTTAGATTACGGACCTAATCCCTCCATAATTCTATTCTTAGATCTATCTCAAATTATTACCTAGTAAAATAATTCGCAAACAATTACTGAACTCAAGTGAGGCATTTTTGTTATAATCATGGCAATAATAAATGAAGTTCTTTGCATTTTTTCACGATTATCATGTATGGTCATAATAGAACACTGATATAAACTGTTAGACATTCATGACTGTACATTGGTTGAATAGTTTTGCACCGACTGGAATTTATTTGTTTGTAAAATGGTTGCAGACAAGATTTTAAATTTGATTAACAATTAATAGATTTCATATAAGTAGATGATATATAATTGATGGAACATTGACGATTCCATGGATAACATATTCAGACATAATTCTACATGTCATATTGTAGGTGTTACGCTGTATAACGGCATTCATATAAAAATAGTAAACTTAATAGTGATATCGTTTGTCAACTTTACAGTTAAAATTAACTAAATTCGTTTGTTAAACAAACACGAATAAAGCCATTCATCGCGAAAAGATGAAAGCTTTTAGATGCTTTCAGTTGTAATTGATATACACCGAGTTAATCCACTCTCATACCCTTTTGCTGAGATAACACATCCCTCTTTTTTAACTTTTGTTCAAATATGCTGAACCAACACGTTTATATTCAGCTAGGAAGAATCGTGATTAGAATACTAGGTGAATGTTAATTGCATAGTCGTTTGGTCATTATATAACTGAAGAAGCAAATGCTTTTGTTGTAAACACACAGAAAATATGTCAAATAAAATTAACACTAAGGTATCGATTATTACCAACACTAATATTACTATTTTGAGAGCATTCACTAATAAATAATTCACCTAGAAAGATGTGTGATACTTTAAATAAATAGTTTTGTATAAATACGTAAATATTTGCTTGTGTATATTGTCTTTTCAGTCGATAAGGGCTAATGTGGGTATCTTTAGTTGTTATATTTTCTTTCCTAGTATCCCAGGGGTTGATTTTTCTCTAGAAATGCCAGTAAACATGTATCTATATACGAGGAAATATTATTTGTATTATTATGTGCAGCCCACTTTAGTACACAAAAAGGTGTGTGCCCCAATTAAACACATATAATTGTTTATCTGATAGAAGAAATAGAAAAATCAGTGTTGGTGTCTATATTAATATCGTAGTCCGACGCTACTGTTTTAATCAGTAATAAAATTGTGTCCATGTTAACAATCTTCGTAGCAAGGAAAATGTAATCTTGAACGGAATGACACACGAAATACATTTATCCTTGTAACGAACTTAGTGCGAGAAAAAGTTATTCGCCATAATCAAATATCGATACGTCAGATTAATGATATCAATTAAAAACTTAGAGAAATAGACCAGATTCACTATTTCATATAGATCATTCAAAAATGTAACAATTTACTTAATGAAATGCCATATAATTATCTGTCACATGATAAAATAAGCAATTAAATAATTCAACAAATATGTGACAAGATTGTGTCATAAGCAAATACCATGTCAATTAAACCTATTAACACGTTGCACTTTGGATATTATATATACAGTATGTTAACAAGTGTTTTACTATGTGACATATTTTACACACACACGCACAATTGTGTGTGTACGTTTGTGTGTCTGGTGATACGTGTGTTCAGTGACAGAATGATTAATTACTTTTTCATTTGTTTTTCATTTAAAATCACTGTTTATCAAGCCTAAAATCAAGTCGCAGATCAGGACACAGACCAAAAACAAAAATGCAGGAATGAAAAAAAAAACCAAAAATATAGAAAGAAATGGACCACAAAGGAGAACAGACTAGTAATGGAATGCTACTACAAAAGTCGCCACACCACAGAAAGAGGCTACCGGAAGCGATTGAAGCATCTATGGAACACTGCTACTGGCTACTATACAACAAAACAAAGGATAGCAGACTAAGCAAAAAAAGATTCTCAAGAGAGGGTGGTTCTCGGAGATGGAACTGACGGAAATAAAACAAGAGAGCGGAACAGAGACAAAAACACCATCCGACGAAACCGACAGGAAGAAGAGAGACAAAACATACACCCAGTGACAGAAGAGGTCAAAGACTACGAAATCACAGAACTCACCGAAGTAGAACTCACTGGGGAAGAAGCAAGAGAAGTGGAAAACATCAAACGATGCATGTCTGAGAACAAAACAAATCTCCCATCTCTAAGGAACGAAAATTGGTAGAAGTTAAAAGTTAAAACAGAGACAGTAAACAGGGTATTGCATACATCCCAACATACACTATCATATACCTAAAGAACTTGATATATGCGGGGGCAAAATCAGTAAGTATGAAACTAAAAAAAGAAAAAAAGCTTGGCCAAAAGAATAGACCGACAAGACCTGGATGTGAAATCAGACTGGAAACCCAAATAACCAAACTCCGGAAAGAAGCTAACACCGTAAAACAGAATGAAATACAATATGAAAGGATGGAAGAGCAGCAATCAGGTTTACAAAGAAAGACTGAATAAGAAACATGAAGAATTAAAACAAAAAATAGCAGTAATAGAGCCAAGACTGGACCTTTGAAAACAATGAAAGTCAGTTTTACAAAAACCTAAACGGAGAACGAATAACATCAGAACAACCTGACCCGACAGAGACAAAACACTTCTGGAGCAAAATATAGGAACAGCCTAAAACACACAACAAAAATGTCAAGTGGTTGAAAAACATGAGAAATAAACTACAGGAACTAGAAGAAGGGACAAAAACGGAGCTTACTATATAAACCATTAAGGACACTACAAGGAAAATGGCAAACTGAAAGCACCAGTCTATGATGGAATACATGCATATTGGTTTAAAAACATCACGACCCTACATAGAACAATGGCGCAGAAACTGAGAGGATGTATCCACAACACAGACATACCAGTGTGGATGACCAAAATAAGGACAACGCTTATACAAAAAGATACCAAAAAAGGAACGACCCCAAGCAACTACAGACCAATTACCTGTTTACCAACAATGTGGAAAATGCTGACGGCACTAGGAGAACAGGATAGCTACAAATGTCTTGGTGTTCTGGAAGCAGACACAATTAAATCTACAGAAATAAAAGAGAAAATGGAAAATGATATTTACAAAGAACAAAAAAAAACCTAGAAACGAAATTATATAGCAGGAATTTAGTAACAGGAATAAACACTTTGGCATTAGCACTAATAATATACTCTGGAGCATTCATAGGCTGGACCAAAGAGGAACTCAGACACCTTGACCAGAGGAATAGACAATTAATGACCATCCACAACGCAGTACATCCAAAATACGGTACGGACAGACTTTACATGAAAAGACACGAAGGGGGAAAAAGACTGGTAAGTATAGAAGATTGTGTGGAAGACTAAAAAAAGAGCTAGAAAGATACATAACTCAACACATGGAAATCCTTATCACTACAGCAAGAGACACTGTTCAAACGAACAACTTCGGAAGCACCGAAACCAGAAACAAAACGACAAGAAAAAAAAATTGGGAAAAACCAACTACATGGACGTTTCAGAAGACTGGCAAGACAAGAACCAAAGGAAATAGCTGTGCATGGCTGAGAAAAATAGACTTGAACAAAGAAACGGATTTTTTACTGATGACTGCACAGAACAATAATTAAGGCACACTACATGAAGCTAAAATAGATAAAACCCAGGAAAACAGAAAATGCAGACTGTGTGGGCAAAGAGACGAAACAGTAAATCATATAATAAGTGGATGTAGCAAACTAGTCCGAAAAGAATACATGAACACACATGACTGTGGGGAAAACAGTACACTAGGAACTGTGCAAACAATTGAATTACGAATACGCAGACAAATGGTGCAAACATAAACCAGAAACAGTACTGGAAAACGAAAACACCTAAACTAATCTAGGATATGGATATACAAACATGCAAACTCATACAAACAAGAAGGCCGGATGTTATAATATATTATATAAATCCCATCTGTCTGTCTGTATGTATGTGTGTCTGTCTGTCTGTATGTATGTATGTAAAGCTTCTCCTCCGTGGGTACCCAACAAACAGTCATACGGGCGACATCATTCCGACCGGCCATCCCATGTGGAGGTGTAATATCTCAGAACCGGAAAAAAATTGACTCTTTGGGGGTCGACTGAGCACTTTTCTGCAATGGGGTGTGTATTTGTCATCCATTTTTCAACGTTGTTTAGTACTAATTTGAGAAAAAAACAATGCTATCATGTATAATTTGAAAAATAAGGCCAAGTCACGATTTTAACAGGAAATGACGTCAGAGGAAAAGAGTGTAGGGAAGAAAATCACTCACACTACAACAGTTTATTCCCTCTCACCCTTTCTACCTCTTTTTCTTAATTAAAACTCCTTCCTCCGTCCGTTCTGTTGTCATCCTAGGCATTACCTCCTCCTTTTTGAGAGGTGTGTTGATAGTGTAGTATCTGTTGAGAGGAGAGAGTGTCGGCATTCGGCTGTGAGACACCCGGTGGGGGGCATCCGACCGAAATTGACGGGGTGTGTCAGAATTGCCGGTGCGAGCGCCTCAGGAGAAATATGAGGGGAGAGGGGTCGGCATTCGCCGGTATGACGCCTCAGGACACTTTTGGGGGGAGGGGAAGGGTTACGGCATTCGCCAGTGGGGCGCCTCAGGCCCAATTTGGGGGAGGGGGGTCGGCATTCGCCGGTGTAGGCTCCTCAGGCCAAATTTGGGGGTGCGGGAGTGTCGGCATTCGCCGGTGTGAGCGCCTCAGCCTAAATTTGAGGGGACAGCATCGTTCGTCGGTGTGAAAGCCCCGACCGTGGGCCCGTATCAGTCCGTACTTCAGGGAATAGGAAGTGCGCCAAAGGAAACGGGATTTAAAAAATAAAATGATAATCTGATTTTTGTATTTGAGAGTGTAAGATCGACACCTATCGGATAGGACTAGATAATACACTTGATATCAAGGCAACAATGCCGAGAACACATACTACACTTTGATCTTGGCATAAAATGCCAATAATTTATTCATTTTTTGAATGATACATTTCTTTGAAGTAAAAAATGGAAAATTACAAAATATGTGGCACAAGGCCAGCGTTAGGCCAAGAAAGAAAGAAACACTTTTCAATTTAATGGAGTATTTATAAGATCTAAACCACAGTACAGCGGTCTATCCACTATACTGATCAATTTACGTTAATAAATTCACGAGTAATAATAACTATGATTTTCTTTGAACAAACATTTTATAATACTATTTAACAAATTCTTACAAGAGTTTTGATGATCAACAAAGAATGTTAGGCTCACCTAGGGGCCGTTTTTCTTTAATTCAACATAGCTTTTATACGCTATTTTTTACTAATTTGAGAAAATAATGTCAGTCAATCTCCCCACCTACGTTAAGCAATACATATCGCGGCCATTACTAAATGGGTGACCATTTTGGAGACGTAATTGTCATTAGACAAGGGGGACCTATAAGAGTGATTTTATCAGTGCTCTAGAAGCCTCCTTGATTTTTTAAATACTCGGCGTTGTCCGGGAGAAGAGTGCTCAATATCCTAGATAGAGCTGCTGTAGTGATAGATTTATATAATATTTAAACGCTATTTACGCTTCTTTTCGGAATATTCTGCAGATTAACAGGAGGGGGAATCAGTAAGAGTTATTTTAGTAGGGCTCTGGGAGCCTCTTTGATTTTCTAAGTACTCGGCGTTGTCCGGGAGAAAAGTGTTCAATATCCTATATAGAGCTGATGTACTGATAGAGTTGTATAATATTTAAACGCCATTTGCGCTTCTTTTCGGAATATAGTGCAGATGAAAAGGAGGGGATATCGGTCAGAGTGATTTCAGTAGTGCTCTTGAATCCTCCTTGATTTTCTTAATACTCGGCGTTGTCTGGGAGAAAATTTCTCAGTATCCTAGATAGAGCTGCTGTAGTAATAGATTTGTATAATATTTTAACACCATTTACACTTCATTTTCGGAATATTGTGCAGATGAACAGAAGGGGGAATCAGTAAGAGTGATTTTAGTAGTGCACTGGAAGCCTCCTTGATTTTCTAAATACTCGGCGTTGTCCGGGTAAAAAGTGACCAGTATCCTAGATAGAGCTGCTAGTGTGATAGATTTGTATAATATTTTAACGCCATTTACGCTTCTTTTCGGAATATTGTGAAGACGAAAAGAAGGAAAGATCGGGTAGAGTTATTTAAGTAGTGCTCTGGAAGCCTTCTTAATTTTCTAAATACTCAGCGTTGTCCGGGAGAAAAGTGCTCAATATCCTAAGTAGAGCTACAGTAGTGATAAGATACATAACATGTTAACGCCATCTACGTTTCTCTTCGGACTATTGTGCAGATGAAAAGGAGGAGGAATCAGTAAGAGTGATTTCAGTAGTGCTCTGGATGCCTCCTTGATTTCCTAAGTGTTCGGCGTCGTCCGGGAGAAAAATGCTCTATGCCCTAGATAGAGCTACTGTAGTGATAGGTTTGTATAATATTTTAACCGCATATATATATATATATATGGGGTAAGGTACACGATACTTCATGAAAAAGAAATGTCGTGGTAGACAAAATGTGTAAGAATAAATGGCAAACTGAAAACAAGTTAAAGTGCAGGAGAAAAACAAAGACAAGAGATGTTGACCGGTTTCGTTCTGTTGGAGAACATCTTCAGAAATAAAGACGTTCTCCAACAGAACGAAACCGGTCAACATCACTTGTCTTTGTTTTTCTCCTACACTTTTACTTGTTTTCAGTCTGTCATGTTTTTCACACACACACACACACACACACACACACACACACACATATATATATATATATATATATATATATATATATATATATATAATTATATGATTATCTGTTAAACTAGCTAACTTAGTACCAATAAATTGTTGGAACACATTGTAAGGGTGAGTACTGCAATCTTTATTGGGTTGATTTAGTTTTTTGAAAGAGCGTTAAACAACGAGTTCGGAAAAGAGCTTTCCGGAAAATGTAGATACCTCTGATTTGTGTAGATATTTTCAAAATAGATGATAGATATTCTCCAAATAATTACTTTTTAAATGTGTAAATTTAAATATTACAGATGTCACCTTAATATATAGTGATTAGAAACCAATGTTAAATTCTTTCTCAAACCTTCTTCATCATAAGCCTTCAATATGAGAGAATTAATGTTAGTATCTCGATTATTAGCGAAAGTAAAATTGCTGCAGTATAGTTCTGTTCAGGAAGTAAGTATTGCGCGTAAACAGACGAGTCTTCTTCGAGTATATATATATATATATATATATATATATATATATTTGTATGCATCTGTGTGAATGTGTGTGTTTGTGTCTCTGAATGTCCCTGAGTATGTGTGTGAGCGCGAGAGGTATTACGAGATAGATTGAATAATGGAAAAGCAAGAGACTCTACAAGAATTATAATTAGGGACGCATCTCATGTTGAAACGAAATTAATCAGACATGAATTGCATTCAAATACTCATTTTTATTCCGCCAAAAGTGATTAATATCAATTTGAATCTCATTGAATTCTGATTTCTCAGGGAATCAAGCGACCATTAATTTGCATACAACTTTTTGGCATAATTTCACATTACTTACGTAAAACTAAACCCATTCATTATCTTCTCTGATTTACGCCTGAGTTATATCTATTACATAATAAAGCTCCGATAGTTTTAGGGATTTAAAAAAAATGTTTTAATCTCAATAAATTCATTGTAAAATATTTCCATTGTTTATGGATTTGTTTATATGTTTTAAGGGTACTTCTCTCGATCCTTACATAATCACCGTGAATTTCGAGTTGACAGCGTTCGGGATGCTACGTAAACACCCGAGAGATGACGAGTCGAATGGTGAGAGCCGATACCTTCGATACGTTGCTGAGTCGTATTTATTTGTTTTATTTTCAAGAAAACGAACAAAACATAGAAAATTACTGTTAATAAATCACTTTTTGTGTTTATTTTTCTAACAAAACAATGCTAAACAACAACAAACACCAATAACAACTACAGCAACAGCAACAACAACAACAGCATATATATATATATATATATATATATATATATATATATATATATGTATATATTTCTTTCAATCAAGCGGCACATGTAATAGCATTTCGAACATCTATCGGGTGTTTACGTAGCATACCCGAATGCTGCCGACGCGAAGTTCACGGAGATTGGGTCAGGATCGATAATACTGTTTTTAGAAAATAAATTATTTGGGGAGATTAGTGATTTATATAACAAGTTACACATCTCTTACTAAATCACTGTCCATTACTCCTACACTGTTTCATCTTATATTATTTAAACCCCGTTCATTTTATACAGAGTCTATCCACTTTCGGTCATGACTCTTTCTCTTTCTCAGTCTTTGCCGTTCTCTCTTTCTCTCTCTCTTTCTCTCTCTTTCTCTCTATCTATTTATATATATATATCTATATATATATATATATCTATCTCTGTTTCTGTCAGTATCTTTCATTCATTTATCTCTATCTCTTTATCGCTGTTTTTGTCAACTTTAAAATGTAATCAAACTATAACATAAAATAGTATCACAGACAATAGGGAATATCACCACAAATTGTTATACTCTTTAACTGATGGATTGAGAGAAAAAAGCGATTAAGTAGGAGAAAGAGTTCGAAATCTGTTTGTTGAAGTCTAAGTATGTTTTGAAGTTAATCAGATTTTTTCAATAACTATGAATCATTTTGATTACTGATAGCTTGCCCATCCATAAAACTCTAGTTAACAAATTTGTTGATTGGAGGAAAACAAATGTGTACGCACAGCTAATTACTGTACAGTTAATTACTGGTTCATATTATTAGATGACCTTGTTAAAAATAATATGTGCTTAAGCTTGTCAGAATTTTGCATGAGTTACATAGAAAAAGAAAGTGATTAGCGAGTATTTCTAGCGTTGCCCGTAGATTACTTTGTGTTTTATATTTTTCGTTTAAATATATATTCCACTAATATGTAGTGAAAATAAAGAGAATTGTTTAGAAGGTTGTCTTTCTAAATTTAGAATATTTAACTGGTTTGACAACTTATTTTTCCTAATTCAAATAATATCAACCTGGGTGACCGGAAGTGTCGGATGTTTTACAAGTATATAATTATATCTCCCGCTCATTCGTATCTATGAAATTGAAGACGAACTAAGCTGTATTCCTATTGAATGTTTTTTCAATTGTCTAGAAAAAAGATCAGCATCAGATACAGAATACGTTGTCTTCTGTTTATACACACACTTATAAGTTGTAGGTATATAACATATAAGATATTAAATGAAACCAAAGCCAAACCAAACGGAATAATATACGCATTTATAATTTTTCTAAATAAGCCACTATAGATCTTGCGATAAGTGTGTTACAGGACGAGTGATTAACACCGAATGGTCAGAGGTTACCTCAGAACAGAGATCGACTAAACCAGGTGACATTAAGACATACATTTTCTGTCTTTTTTCTCAAGGGACTTAATGCAAATAAACGCGTTCAAGAGAACGTCCTTAATCGACGAGGTGCGCACAATTCAGTCAGGTGTCGTGAGACAAGCTATCTATCTATCTATCTATCTATCTATCTATCTATCTATCTATCTATCTATCTATCTATCTATGTTTTCACACGTGTACGAAAGTAACCGGTCTATCGTATTTTACTCTCTGACTCTTCTTCTCTTTTGTATAAATATTTTAATAAATTAACATCAGATCCGAGTTCCCCAGGCGTATAATAGTTTATACACCTATCGACTTAATAATATGGTAGACATTGATAATGTCTCTTCTCTGCAACGGCTTTCCTACAGTAGAAAAGTTGCTAGTCTCTCTGCGCTCTCTCGTTATTACCATGGAAAGGGCGCGATTGAATTCTAATCCTTGGTCTCTACTTTTACAGCTGAGACTGGTTTTTCTCCAACATCGAAATAAGTATTTTATTTCTGCCTCCAAGTGTCTTGCATCAGGCAGAATTTTGTATGGGTAGATCATCTTTGCAAGGGCGCGTCTGTTTGACATATTGTCGTTGAACTGTTTCTATACTGATTATAACTTGATCGTCGACAAGACCGATATTACATTTCGATTATTAAAAATCGCCTCATAAGTAACTATTTAATACAATTGACTTGTGTTTCTACTTCAATAGTTTACTTTATGATTTTAGCTGATAAAAATTCCAGTCATATTAACAGTTTTCTCTACAGTGGCTTTTGACTTGGATAAGCGGTGACTCAATAAGATAAAACAGAGTTACGTGAAAATGCAATACATATTACCGACAACGACTCGTTAAGATATAATAAACGATTTTTAATATGTTATATATTGATATATAGTTATTTCCATTTTGTTATACAGTCAGTGTTGATAATGCGAGATGAGTTTAGCACAAACATCGGTGATAGTTATGTAACTTGAATAAATTGCCTTTTTACGGAATATACCTTGCTCTGAGCAACTGAATAGACATACGATTTGACTTTTGCTTTTCTAATTCCTTTTCATCCTTCTACATATCTATCTGCTCTATCCTGGATATTGAGCTGTATACTTTTCACAATAGGTTTTACCTTTCCTAAAAGTTCGCTTTTAGTTCACCACTATATATATATATATATATATATATATATATATATATATATATATATATATATATATATATATATATATATATATATATATTTATATTGTGACTTTCATTAACACTCTCTGCCAGACTTCTAGGATAAATGAAAAAACTAAAAAAGCGAAAAAAAAACAGATAAAACCATTTATATAATTGTAAAAGTTTTCCTCCGCTATTAACATTATAAAGCACCAAAACGGAAGAGAACTTTTGTCAAAAACAAATGTTACCTACACCGTCTAACATCTCGTTGAACTTTACCATTAGTATATCTTACGTATGTTATTTTAAAATAGTCACATGTTTATTGTAATTAACCAGGCACTGACCTTTTTGTCGAAGTTTTCTGTTAGAAAATCAATATGCGTTTTTTTTTACATACATAAACTTAGATTTCATCAACATTCGCCCCTGGGAATGTTCTTTTTTTCACATTATTTCCTTTACATTCATACTTTTTACACTTTTTAGCGATGAAAAACAGGTTAACATTGGCAGGATATATGTGCACAGTTGTTTAAGAAAACCAGAATTGTAAAGTTACTCATAACCTTTAGATTCAACTATCGGGATCTGTATCTCGGCGTTTCAAGGAAATATTGAAGAAACCCAAGATTTGAAAGGGCCAATGTACTACTCTGAATGAGAGTACAAAGTCGAGCTTGGGTTTTTCTTCCGCTAGCCTCGTAAATCTCGTTTCCATTATTTTGTCGGTCCTTGCATTTCATGAGCGATGTTTCTGACACAGGAAAAAGAGATGTATTTTTCTGGGTATGAATCTATCCATCTAACACTTATCGTTCGCTATTTTGTAACATTGAAGTATTGTTTTTTTAAGTCCTTGCATCAAGTGGCTTCATGCTTGTCTAGAGCGATTTCCATGAAAAAGAAACGACCAGAAAGTTAATTTTCAGCCAAACCAAACAATAACAAATCAAAGTAATTAAGCGTATGGGATTGTGTGTATGTTAGTAACTTATATATGTGACGTAATGATGATGACACACCGATTCTAGTTAGATCACCGATATAAAACGATGTTGACAGTAACAGATAAGAGATCTATGTAATCACTCTGTTTATATATGAACTATAATAATTATATATATAACAATCTACGGACACGTGTTTCTCCGTTTTAAGACTGATCAGCGTGGCTGAAACAAGCGAGATTCGAAGCCGAGGCAATCGATATTTACGAGGCTGTCGAAAGTAAACCGAAGGGGCAATGCCTATTTGAACACACCTTGTAAAATTCTTGAAGAATATTAACATAATCATATTTTCCTTTCCTTTTCTCTCGGAAGGGAATCTTATTTATTGGCTCATTCTGAACGACACTTTGCTATAGATCATAGTTGAACACCAACTGTACAACTCCATTATAGAACTCTAGCGAAATACTAACGAAATCACATTTCCCTTTCGATTTTATTTGGAAAAGCGAATATTATTTATTGGTTCTTGGCAGCGAATTACTCATAGGTGTCCATAAACCACGATACCTTCAATTCTCACATGACAAGGCCGTTTAATATCGAAATGCTAACCATAGCGAGATTGACAGCGCGACTTCATCTGGTTGATAGGCTCCTTAACTACCGGGCCTTTACTTTACGAGATACATTTTACCGAAATTGTCTGAATGCGCCATCCTGGGAGCAATTTTTGACATTGTTACAAAAGAGCTTCGTTTCCCGAACATTTCTAGATTAGCAGCTAACATCTTTATCGCACACTCAGCCAATTAAGTAAATTTGACCTCCGGTTTCCCTAGGTGAACACTTTCCTCTCCAATATGTCCAACACACAATGTATATGCACCGTTGCTGATTCGTTAGAGACTCCAGCCTTGCTATCACAATTTATGGGTCGTGTAGTGCCGATGTCATTTCATATAACTGCTGTCATATCATTATATGGAACACTTATTTTTTTGTTTACTTTCTTTGTTTAGTACCTTTTTCATAAGCTGCTCGTCTGAATATGTTGCCTTACTAAAGATTGTCGAGCGATCAAAACACTAATGAAATAGCTACTGTATTTTATATATATTTTTACAGATATTCATTCATTTATATATATGGGAAAAAAGAAACAATGTTTCAGACAATATGTAAAAATAAAAATGGAATAAAAAAATAAGCAATTCAACAACTAACAAGAATAAACTCAAAAACTCTCTCTATATATATATAGAGAAATATATATATATATATATATATAAATGTATACATATATATACATATATATATATATATATATATATATATATATATATATATATATATATATATATATATATATATATATAAATAAAAATGGAATAAAGAATAAGCAATTCAACAACTAACAAAAATAAACTAAAAAACTCATGTTGTAAAGTTCCACCGAGATATTTCGGCCGTAGATACGACCTTTTTCGATCAGTTAATAAACTTTATTTCAAAACAGAAAAGTTTTCAAATTTATACAGAGAATGCGATTGGAAGAAAATGTCACGTGCAGAGAACAACAAAACGGGGAGAAAAAGGAATGCGAGGAATTTTAACCCTTGTCTCTCTTCTTCCCCTTCCCACCTCCCCTGCTTCCTCCTCTTCCATTGTTCGTCCATCGACGTTCACTGCTCCAATTACTACTAATCCTGTTGACTTTTGACGTTCTCAGCCCGAATTCAATCAGCAGGCGATATCTAAGCACTGATTTTTTTTCTCTCTCTCTTTTTTTTTTTTTTTTTCCTTCTTCAATAGTTTTCGACAACGACATGTCGATTTACCCTTTCTCACGTTTGCTCTCGCTTTCTCTTCTTCTTCGTTTCGTCTTCTTCAACTGACGTTCTAAAGATACTGTTTGATTGGTATCTCTTTCTTCTTCTTCCTCTTCTTCATCTTCTTTTTCTTTCTCTTTTCATAAGATTCCTCGCATTCCTTTTTCTCCCCGTTTTGTTGTTCTCTGCACGTGACACTTTCTTCCAATCGCATTCTCTGTATAAATTTTAAAACTTTTCCGTTTTGAAATAAAGTTTATTAACTGATCGAAAATGGTCGTATCTACGGCCGAAATATCTCGGTGGAACTTTACAACATGAGTTTTTTAGTTTATTTTTGTTAGTTGTTGAATTGCTTATTCTTTATTCCATTTTTATTTATATATATATATATATGTATATATATATATATATGTATATATATGTATACATTTATATATATATATATATATATATATTTCCCTCTCTCTCTCTCTATATATTTTTTAATATATATTTATATATATATATGTATTTATATATATTTATATATATTTCTTTGTACAAATTTGACACTTTTCTGTTTTTAATTAAATTTCTACTTCCAACTGATGATGATTATCCTAACAACTGAAATATTTTCGTAGAAGTATTCAATATGTGTTTTTCAGTTTATATGTTTGCTAGTTGTTGATTGGCTTATCCTTTATTCAATTTTTATTTTGCATTTTGTCTAGAAACATTGTGTCTTCCTCATATATTTATATGTATACATATATATTTATATATCTATACATATATATGCATACATATATATATACATATATATATACATATATATATACATATATATATATATATATCATATATATATACAGTATATATCGCTTCAAATTGTGTGACTTTTCAAAGTATCCTTCCACGCCGACCACGTGACACACAGCAATATCAACACTTTTCTCTCTTCGTCAAAAGACCAGGACGGATTTTCAACTTGGCCACGAGAATGTCTCAACCAAGAGGAAAAAAGAAAAAAAAGAAAAAGAAGAAATATTCTTCTGAAGATGGTATATTTACCGAAAGTACTCAAGTTTATAAAAATAAATGTTTTTTAAGATGAATAAATAATTGATTTTTAAAAACAAATAATCTGCGTTGTTCAAGGTTTTCTAAATATTTTATTAAAAAAATATCTTCGTTATTATTGCCACCCCACCAGCGCTTCAAATTGTGTGACTTTTCAAAGTATATATCTCTCTCTATATATATATATATATAGACAATAAGCATATGTGTATATCTGTATATTGAGAGAGAGGAAAAGTAAAGCAGTGCATGTATATGTATCTAATATATATATATATATATATATATATATATATATATATATATATATATACATATATAATATGTTATGTATTAACTTTTTTTTATTAATAATATTATAATACAACTAAATGTAGCATTATTTAGTTAGCGGAGTTGGATATAAAGAAATAACACAACAATGTTTTAAATGAGTTTCGTATACTTTGCTGATAGGTAGCAGCAGCGAACTAAATGATTGATTACAAAAGTATATTACCACCGCACACTATAGCATCAGGGGTAATGCAGTTTAATACATAACATAATATCTACTTCGGAGATAATACATACACACAGGTTCAAACATATATATATATATATATATATATATATATATATATATATATATATATATATATATATATATATATATGTATGTATTTTTTTTTCGTGTTTTAAGGAAGTGGTGACAACATAGTGTTCCACTTTTTGCGCAGTCCTTTGCATTATTGTTCTACACACACACACTCACACACACATATGTATATATATATATATATATATATGTATATATTTATATATATATATATATATATATATATATATATATATATATATATATATATATATCCATGTATATGTTTGTGTGTTTTCGTCTATTTGTTTCATTTTACTTAATTCAAAGTTCTCAGAAATCGCGGGTCTATTTCTAGGGCTAATACTTGCTCTTTATATCAGATACAAGATATTCGAGTACTCGAATAATGTTCTCCTTAAACTGTAAAATGTTCAGTAAATAAAGAAGTGAAGACTATTAATGTGCCTCTCTAATTGACCCGTGAACTATGTTATAGTAAATATTTCATGTAGTCTCTTTGTCTTACCGGATTCCATGTAAAAATTACTCTACTCTGGTGAAGTATATTGCTTGGTGATGTCACTTGAGGTTACATAACTTGGGAAAGATGTACCATTTCTGGTATGAGTCTATGTATTGCCGTGTCGAGGGGACCTTATTTGGGTTTCGAATACGCTGTTATTTTGAATATTTGGTCAGAGTTTACCTGTATGGGAAGTATCTTCATGTCAGGTTTTCCTGACAAACCTTTCTGCAGAGAGACCGAAGACTCTCGAGGATCGGGTCTAGTATATGATTCAAACTCTCGTGCGTATGGGCTTGTGGGTATGTTAGTAACAGATAATAAATAGTAATAAGTAATTATTAAAAACATGTTTATAATGACTTATATGAATATGATTACATGCATTTCTTTGTACGATGTATCTGTGGCTTCATGTGAGTATTTATGTTTGTTATTGGTGTACGATATAAGAAGACCTATTAACATAGTCGCTATACCCAAATAATGTTTCGATGTTATCCTTCAATAGCTGTTAGAAACTTTAATATCATCAGGAAGAATTAAAATATGTTTCCTCCCAAATAAAATCTAATGGAAGGATCGGATTTTCATTCCCCTGATGAGATCTCCGTTTCTAACAGTTTTTGATCGATAACATCGACATGCCAGTGTCGCAGATATTGTATCTATCTGTATAAATAAAAATAAATACATATATATATATATATATATATATGTATAAACATGAGAATATATATATGTATAAACGTGAGTTGAAATGTGTTGTTACTGCGTAAAAATGTGTTGTAAGTTTACGAACATAGATTTACGGATTCAGTTATTCATATGTATTTGAGTGATCGTGTATGTGCGGTAGTGATACATAAGGAGCGGGCGTACGTGCGTCAGAACAATAGATCAAATTGTATATAAATTGCGAAGTCTTAAAATAAAATCTGATTTTCTCGCATTCAGATTTATATTTATTTATCGCTACACTTTCTTTATATTACATTATACACCAATGACTTACTTACTTGATTTTTTACATTTGCTCCCTGTGCCGTCTATCATTCATTCCCATATATATATATATATATATATATGTATATATATATATATATATATATATATATATATATATATATATATATATATATATATATATCTCCAACTGCCATTAGCTGTGAGGCATAGCTCATTGGGGAAAACTAGTTCGAGCTCCCGGTATTTGACAATGTTTGGATTGAAATATAACTTACATGTATTCAGTGCAGGTGTAAAGGAGCCTATTGTCAGCTCGAAGGTTATGGTTAAATCCCTACCTGAGGTTCTAGCTAGTCTAGCCGCACTGAAGAGCTGTGATACAGCGAGGCAGTATGTATGTGGATGACTATATAAAGTTCGCTTTTGTAGAGTTTATTTGTAAGACTATTGCAAACTGCCATTAGTTTTAAGGGATGGCTCATTGGGTAAAACTAATTCAAGCTCCCGACACTTGACAATGTTTACATTGAGATATCACAAACAGTCAGTCTGTGTCGTATAATAACGCAGGTGTAGAGGCGCCGACTGTCAGCTCGACGGTTGAGTTTCAAATCCGACTTCAGGCACTAGCTTGTCTAGCTGCACTTCTTGTTATACAGCGAAACCGTATATATATATATATATATATATATATATATATATATATATATATATATATATATATATATATATATATATACTTCTTTGTAAAATGGTAGGAAAAATCCCAGCAGAGTGCTCGATTAATTGAGAATTAAAGTTAAAAATTAAGAGCATAATATTTATTTATTCTGGTACAGAAAAATTAGTACAACATTCGTACCGTCGGTTTCAAGCACGGAAGGTCTTACCCATCCAGCTCTCCTCAGCTTCTGTTGTCAGAACAACAGAAGCTGAAGAGAGCCGGATGGGTACGACCTTCCGTGCTTGAAACCGACGGTACGAATGTTGTACTAATTTTTCTGTACCAGAATAAATAAATATATATATATATATATATATATATATATATATATATATATATATATATATATATATATGTATGTATTCTAACGTAATTATTTTTTATTGGTGATTGCAGCGTTCGTGGTTTTGCTTTTTTGCTTACTATTATTTCGATTCTCTCACTTTCTTAGTTATAGAGATGCAGAAAATTGCATTATTATTCGCCCATAACTTATTAAGACGTGTGTTTCGTTAATACATATATATATTTTTTAACATAGTTTACCCCAGACGGCACTGTAGACGTAAGGGACTACATAATAAAAGCGGTAAAGTTTTTAGGGGGCAACCTAAAGTAGGAGCTGCGCAGCGAGATGTATGTTTGCATTAGTTTTTAATTTCTGCATGTTAGTACTGTCAGGAAAAGTGGGAGAAGGGAGGCATTTCCAGAGATCAACAGCACAAGGAAAGAGACTTTAGGGGTAGAAAGTTCTTGTGCATTTAGGGACCTCCACATTAAATGGATAGTACTTGGCAGATTGTCGTGATTGTCTAGTGAATTTACGTTGTTGGGGTACCAGAGCAGCAAGGTTATCAGAGCACAATCTATTGAAGTACTTGTAAAACAGGCACAAGGAAGCAACATTGCAGCGATGGGACAGTGACTGGAGCTTTGTGGATAGAAAAGGACCGATCAAGTTAGCAAGTCTTTTTTGGACCTTATCTAGTGGATGATGCTCCAGCACAGATGTGACAACAATACTCCATGTATGAACGGATGGTGGCTTTGTGGAGATATAAGATAATGTCAGGTGTGAGAAGTTTGCTAGCACGGTAGAGGGGACCCACATTATTTGCAGCATCCCTGGCAATGTTTTCAATGTATTTAATACAATTTATGTTTTCTGTGAAAGTTAGGCCGAGGCGTTTGAATGATGAACTCTCAGGCAGGGTGCTATTTGTCATGGCAATCGGTGGTTGAAGAGAGTTTCTTGTAGTTATTGAAGGAAAGTGCCTTTGTCATTGCGGCATTAAAAGTTACCATCCATTTTTGACCCCATTTCACTACAGACTGGAGGTTATTTTCTAAAGATTCAGCCATTGCCTAAGATATCTGCGCGTTGGTGTTGCCCACATGATGCGAGTAGAGCGTGTTGTCATCAGCAAATATTCCTATCTCAGTCTCAATGACACCAGGGAGGTCATTTATGAAAATCAGGAACAGAAAATGTTCAAGGATGGATTCATGGGGTACACCAGCATTTATGTCATGTTGCTTAGAAGAACGTCCATCAGGGACAACCTGGATCTTTCTTTTTGTTAGGAAGAGTTTAATTATTTGTCCAGTGATACCATATGAGTGCAGTTTTAGAAGAAGCCCTTAATGCCAGACCTTGTCAAAGGCCTTTGATATATCGAGCGCTACCGCCTAGCATCCCCTGCCTTGCCCAGTGTATGGTATATGCGTTCAGAGATGACCGTTAGGATATCTGCAGTAGATCGTGCTTTTCGGAATCCGTATTGATAATCAGAAAAATGTTTTGCATAAACTAGGTGCCAAACTATCGCTAGATTGATTAATGATTCAAAGAGTTTAGCAAAGATCAGGAGTAGACTGATTCGGCGATACGTTAGAGGATCAGTTTTATCTCCAGAATTCTTAAAGACTGGTACCACAGAGACAATTTCCCAACTATCAGAAAAACAAGATTCAGTTAGGCATGTGTTATATTGTTTGGAGAGGGCACGGGCCAGCAGAGCATTTCTTTATTACTAGTACTAGTATAAGATCAGGTCTACAGGCTTTGGTTGTGTACATGTACTTTATGAGGTCTCTGACTTGAGATGAAGAAATGGCCACGTGTTTAAGTGCAGCTTCAGTCCGCAATGGGATTTAGACAGGGGTGGTCCAACATGGAGTTTAAGACGAAACGCTGGGCAAGTAGTTCAGCCTGATCAGTTGCCGTCTGCCTCTCAGCAATAGCAGCCACTTCCTAAGTGATTAAGATGCAGAAAATTTCATTATTAGTCACCCTTACTTTATAAGGCGTATTTTCCGTTAATATATTTATATATATATATATATATATATATATATATATATACATATATATATGTATATATACATATATATATATTATATATATATATATATATATATAAATTTCGTACGTACATTAAAGTAATCCATGGGCACGTGTTTCTTGCTCGCAACCGTCAGTAGCATGGCTTACTTAGACGAGGATGAAACCTTCGATATTGATGTTTATAGTCAAGCGTCTTTACCACTGAAACACGGCGCGTGTATATAAATATATACGATGTTTACCACTTAAATATTTAATGTATTTTTATGTAATAGCTAAGAATTTGGTAAAATGTATTACTATGCAAGACACTTTAAATTGTTGTGACTAGTTTCGTAATTCACATTATTGATTGTGGGATATGTTTACATATATATCATAAGAACACGACAATATGTTATCGTTCTCAATCCAGTAAAGTCTTTAAAACTGTCTATGGCTAACATCTATGTATCTTTGCAGATAGCTGGTGTTGTTATTTTTTTACAAAAGATATTGACATTGATTAATACATTGTCCAAAAATGTTAGTTTCTTTTGATTATTTAAACCATATTTTGGTTATCATGATACAAGTATTACTATATAGTTGATGAGTCGATTATTTTGTGAAATAAAAGGTAACTTTATAGTAACAAGAATTATGACATCCAAAGAAGATCAAGACTCAATTGAATAAACATGGGTGATGGAGGGAATTAAAAGATTACAAATATATATATATATATATATATATATATATATATATATATATATATATATATATATATATATATATATATGTATAAAGTGTATATTTCTTAATTCTTATTTAATTTATTAATATGAAATATTCTAGGGTATAATTATTCCTAAAATTAATTTATTTAAATTTCATTTAGAGATTATATATATATATATATATATATATATATATATATATATATATATATATATATAAAGTGTATATTTCTTAATTCCTATTTATTATTTTTTAAACAAAAAAATCTTATTTATTAATATGTAATGTTATAGGGTATACTTATACCTAAATATTCCTAAAAGTAACATATTTAAATTTATTATATGTAAAATTAATTATGTAATTTAAGCACAGAATAAAAGGCATAAAGGTGTGGGGTGGATTGGTTCGGGGCAGATAGATGGTAGAGGCAGAGGCAAGGAAGCAAGGAGTGTAAGCATCAGAGAATGAATGGAGAAGAATCTTCGTATCTGTTATTCAAAGGGGGTGATATTTTGAGATTAAAATGGCTTCCAAAATTCGAAGTTTACCGACCTTGCGGACCGAGTTGAGGATGCGGACACTAATAGATCGATGTGTGTTCCCACATGATATCGTGTGTTTGTGAAAGGAAGAAATGTGGGTGTTCAGATGTTCTTTGATGCGTTGGTGCAGAGGCCTGAAGAAGTTACCGATATAGAACTATCGGCACGTAGCGCATTGTAGGCTGTACACCGTATAGGTGCGGAAGCAGAGACCAGAGTTGGGGATGGGCCAATTAACTAGAGAGCAGTGTTCCGGGGTTTAGTGGCTTTTTTGGGCCAAATATTGTCGGAGAGAAGTGTCTGTGTGGGAGAGCTGTATGTCGAGTTTCTCACTACGTATGTCATTGCGGTCGCTAAAGAAAGAGAGCTTAAGGAATGAGGTGTTGGTGAGAGTGTAGTGTCTACGTCTTTTGGTGTTAGTGAGGCTAGATATGGTAGTGAGGGGGAAACCGTTGGTTAAGAGAGTCTGGTGGAAGGCTTTGGTGGGCGTTGTTTTGTCGGCAGTGGATGAGCATTTGTTCTGTATGGGGGTATTTCGGTGTGCGCGTAACTGATTTTAGTTTTGAGGGGTAGGGCGGGTTTGTAATGGATGAAAAGGTTCCTGCAGGCGGGTTTTCTATAGAAGGTGCTGTGAAGGGATCCGTCGTCATTTATGGTAAGTTTAAAGTCTACGAGTGAGGGAGAGCCTGAGGTGTTTGGATGTTCGATGGTGAATTTAATGTGGAGATCAGTATTAGTAAAGGTGTTAAATATAGAAGTAGCTTCTTGTCGAGATCAAGTGAGAATCAGAATATCGTCAATGTATCTCGAGAAGTAAATATGGGAATGGCAGGTGCTAAGAGCTTGTAGTTTCAGTCTGTTTATGTAGGGTATGGCGAGGAGTCCGGAGAGACTGCAACCCATGGGTAAGCCAGATACTTATTTGTACGTGTTTGCTTGTGTACCTGAAATAAGTATCATCCACAATGATACGTAGGAGTTGATGTATGTCTGTCGGGGTAAGCCCAAAACAGTCAAGCTTATTAGAAGAGATGTGGCTAAAAGTTATCAAATTGATAATTAAAATTAGATTAAAAAAGAAAAGAAACGAAAAAGAAATAAAATAATTAAAAATAATAATAAATAATAAAGTATATAAATACACAAATATTAATAAGATGACAAGCTTTAAGCTGAATAATTATACAATTTAATTATGATTAGAATAATTATATTGATGGCCAATTAGCTTATCTAAACTCATTTTCTGTGAATCTGCCATCGATTCTCTGCGGTATTTCATCAACAGTTGTGTCCATTTCGCCTTTTCGACCACCTGGTCATATTTTTTACTTTTGATAATGAGAGGTTCCGCTCTCGACCATAAAAGTTTACCTTTTCCGGAATGTTTTAAATTTCTTGACAGTAAACTTTTTTTCTATTTACTGCTCTGGTATTTAATATGTTATAACGTGAAATATTAATAAATTAATTTGTGATTTAATTCATATTTTCTCTTCTAATTTATTTTTGTCCATCTGTTCCACCTTGCGGTACCTATATAACATTGCTCCTGCCTCGGATTACAAACTTACATTTGTATTTACCAGCAATGCTTCAAGCAAACTACAATTTCCTTTCATATATATATATATATATATATATATATATATATATATATATATATATATATATGATTCGTTAAAGACTACGTAGGTCTCTCTGTTTGCAATCTTTGTTGTTAATCTATCCACGCGGCGAGCGAGTGTTCGGTTCTCAGGTGTTTACCAGTATAGTGTGACACTGAGCTTTGTATTATCGGCCACCCTTCGAGCGCTTTCGATCTCTGGATCGTCATCAAGAGGTCGTGCGTTATCGTTAGACTCAGCCTTTTTATAGTTTTCATTTAGTTGCCCATATACTTATTCATTTACATATATATATATATATATATATATATATATATATATATATATATATATATATATACATACATGAATAAATAAACTAAGCCGTGTCAAAATGACATTATATCATGACAAAATTGTTTTGACACGGTTGTTAGTATTTGAGAAACATAAAGATCCCTCCCCTTCGATCGCCATAGTTAAATATAAGATTTAAATTCCCACTCTCCCTAAAAAGGTGTATCAGATAAATTGCTACTACCATTCACTCTGGTTGTGTTTGAATTGTCAAGGTTTATCCAATTTTCTCTCAGTCTCAAACATGTAATTGTCTAAATCGGATACTTGAAAAAAACACAAGCTTGAAATAAATTATTGCATCGACAATTATGTAATTTCATGTTATTATATTTTATGTTATTATTGCCGGATTTCCTCCTGGAATTATTCCATTATAACTCATATATATATATATATATATATATATATATATATATATATATATATACATATATATACATATATATACATATATATATATATATATATATATATACATATATATACATATATATATATATATACATATATATACATATATATATATATATATATATATATAAATATATTACAATTTTAATCATGGAATACGGATAGTACCTTAGTGCCACTATTACATCACATGTTATTATTGTTTGGTTGCAGTGTTTTAATGTATAATGCTCTGAAGATTCCAGTGTTAGTTGTTTGTATTTTCCATAGTTTGGCTGATTTTATATATGTTTACAATTAACACACGTAAACAGAACACTCGATCGCCACGTTGAGACACTAACAAGAATAATAACAAAAAGAGAGAGTTCCGTAGTCTAACACGAGACCGACATTAATAATGGTGTTTTGCCTAAACATACATATACTCATGTTTATACGTTTTGGTATGACAATTAATCATTTCATTTTTATCGCCTTAGTCTTAATTCAAATATTTGATTTCATTGACAATCTGAAAAATAGCAAGGTGGATACAATTTGATTGATTTCAGCAGTTTAATCGTATTAGATATTTTTCCAACTTACGTACATTTCAAAACCTCGAAACACACTCAGGCTAAACTTTTATAATCCAGATTAATACACATGCAACCCAATGGATCGTTATAATATTTTTTTGTTAAAAGCTTTCCTTTGCATATAGTTACAGGCTATTATATACTTCTTGCTTAGTAGGTTAGTAAAATGTTTCATTATTGGTAATGATTTTTGCACGCATATCTTTCAATATCTATCTAAAAGTGTATATGATTTCTCTTTTTGACTGATCAACCATTTAATTCTATATAAATTTGTTTAATCTAATACATTCTGCGACAATGAAGTCGAATCTGACAAACAAGAGGATTAAAGGTGGCTTTACTAGGCCTTATGTGGCTGTCAGATTTTTGGTTTTGTAATACCCTAAATACAGATAGCAATTTAAATTATTATAGATAATCATACCATATTAATGTATAACTGTATTTCATCCTTATTACAAAATAAAATCTAATCTAATTTAACGCTACGTGATTATAATTTACATCTTACAAGTAGAACCTAAAATATAATTGTAAGTAATAAGAAAAACTTGGCCATTATAGCTCGAATTACAGTCAATAGTCATTATCAATGTTTGTATACATAAAAGTATGGTCCCTTTACATATTTTTAAATAGCATGTACGTACCCTATCTTTTTATGTGTTCAATCATTCATCATCGACTATCATTATTAATAGTTAGAATAATAATGATAGCAGATAGTAAATGATTAGAAATATAAAAGGAAAGGATACGTGCATAACAACCATGATTCCATGTATGAAAAAAAATGTAAAAATGGTAATGAATATTCACTGTAATTCGGGCTACAATCGCCAAGTCTTTTTTTTAGTTGCTGATTTTTTTTGTACAATTTGCACTGGGGATATCAGCATCAAGATATAAATAAATGCATAGGATCATTTTACAAATATCTTGATGTTAGCCGAAATAATGATCTGCGAAAAAAATGACGTGAATCTGTCCTCTGTGATAATGATGTAGTATTGAATTACATAAACTACTAACTATAGTATAGCTATAGCTTGAAACCATTAAGCTATTATAAGTAATTTTGTTACAAAAATAAAACAATACACACACACCAACACACACACACACACACACACAAATATATATATATATATATATATATATATCCGTATAGATTAAGAATAAAATAATGTGTAAATCTAAATATCTATTATGTTGTATTGATTGTAAGATCTGAATATTTTGTGTAATGGACTGATATTATATATAATGCTATCCTATGTAATCGACAATAATTAACAAAGAACACTAGATTATTCTTTAACTATTTTCCTGGTTTGTGAAATTACGGTATGAGTATTACTGAGAAAAGACATAATTTTAACTGACTTTAAAGTTGCATTGCTTATTTTACCTACGGAAGTCTAACTTAGCGATTACATTTTAATTGTAATACCATAGAATTCGCTGACTACGTAACCTTATCAGGAAATTCACATAAATATTATATTTAAACATTTCATTTATATGGCATACATGGAGTATTCGACTGAAGCAGCAGGTTGACTCTGTGAAAATGGTTTGCTCCTCGCAACTATCTGAAATTGTTTATATTTCTAATGAGAGCCATAAGCTTGACATACTTGCGTCTGTAGGTATTAATTATTTAATATTTATGTATAAATATAATATATATACAGAGAGAGAGAGAGAGAGCGAGAGAGAGAGAGAGAAGGAGAGACAGAGACAGAGACAGAGACAGAGACAGAGACAGAGAGACAGAGACAGAGAAGGAAAATATGAGAATAAGGATTGTAAAACTACAATTAAATCATCTGTTGTTAAAAACCAAGGGGTTAAATGAAATAAATTTGGGGTTTCAATGAATATAAATTTATCGGTAAATGAGCACAAACATATATATTTGTTAAGTGAAATAATAAAAAGGCATACTTTGAAAAGATATACTATAAGATAAATACAAATGCAGAAAGTATAAAACATGATCAATGCAAATACCAGAGGTTGAAAATATAGGAAAATATAGTAAAACATTCACTGTTGAATGCGTCATGAAAATTGTAGCAGCATGTTCAAAGGCGGTAAATCCAGGAAAGTGTTGCGTCAAAAATTGTAACTCCTTTGAATTGTGTAGAAGTCAAACCATTAAAGGCCTAGGTAATCCGGTTGGCGTAGGTTGCAATGGAAAAGTTTAGAATGTAAGTTGTGTATTAAAATCTATTTGAACGACACTCATGAGCTTTCCAGATATAGTTTTTATGGAGTCGAATTCAAAGTAAAGACATCTAGGCAAAGAGCTAGTAAAAAACTAACGTCTCGACAGAATTCGAAAAGTTTACTAAGCCGTTACAGATATTGACATTGAAATATAAAAGGTTCGGTTTTAAGAAATCGTAGGTAGCAAAGAAGAAATTGTCCTAAGGGATGGACGAGTTGTGTAAAGAAAATTGGCTTTAGGAAGGAAAATATATATTTTTTATTTGAAACACTTTGCTTGAGGCAACTGATGACGTAAGAGGTATCGTACGTTTAAAATCTGTATTCTTAAGTTTTACTTGTGTATGCATATAAGTTTATGTATATATATATATATATATATATATATATATATATATATATATATATATATACATTTATATATATATATATATATATATATATATATATATATGTATATATATAGTATAAATTCTTATTCATACAAATATTGTTGGTTACATATGTGTATACATGTTTCGGTTGTACTCTTCACAGAGTCTTCTTGGGTCTGAAGAGGTTAATTCTCTGTGAAGAGTACAACCGAACATGTATGCACATATGTAACCAATAATGTTTGTAATAAAAGAAATTATACTAAAGAACATCTCTACTTTTTATTGATCACTTTTTATAAACACTGTAGTTCCAATGGGTTTAAAACTAAAGAAACTAATACAGTACGTGTCTCATATATATATATATATATATATATATATATATATATATATATACGGAGGGGAAAGGAAACGTAGAGGGAGTCGGGATTTGTATCTAAGAATAATGGGGAAGTTTAGTGTTGTTTTATGGAGAGATTTAATGAGAAATTCTGCTTACAACACGAATTTATCTTATATGCAACGTATTATAGGACGAATATCTTTAGCTAATTACTTCTACTCCATTGCGATTAC
The DNA here is from genome assembly GCA_963556195.1 of Sepiola atlantica. NCBI lineage: Eukaryota > Metazoa > Mollusca > Cephalopoda > Sepiida > Sepiolidae > Sepiola > Sepiola atlantica. The sequence continues at coordinate 195,047,382 of OY744519.1, read as the reverse complement.
ATCTGTGCACGGCGGATAATTTTCACTACGCACGATTTAGAACGACAATATACCCATTTTTTAAGATGGTTAATTCAAATAGAAATATTTGTTTATTTTTTGTTCTTTCAATAGTGTATATCTCAGCATTACAGTTTCTGCATTGGTTAAAATAAGCGACACGAAAATAATAAAAATCATGGAAACTCCAGGTAGGTACGGTAACTGTATTATATAAACTGTGATAGTAAATTGCCTTTCATATCTATATAAAATTCAAAATTGTTCTACATATATTTTGTTGTAATCAATAGATACATTATTGTTTCAATATAAGTAGCGAAATATATGTATTATAAATCTATCTTGCTTTTAGTGTTTAGAGGTAATGGACAGCCCATGTGGGGATGTTAATGCAATGAGTCTATGATGAAACAAACGTCTCGTAATCGCAAACAATACGCCATATATATATATATATATATATATATATATATATATATATATATATATATATATATATATATATATATATATATATATATTTATATATATATATATATATATATAGAGAGAGAGAGAGAGAGCGAGAGAGAGAGAAAGAGAGAGAGAGTTGGATTAAATATATGTATCTACTTATTTACCTATCTATAGATACATATGTCTAAAGATATATACTCATCTGTTACTTTTTAGAAGTAATTTATACCCCCTTTAAAGATGTGTACGCAATGAGTTTATAGTAGACCAAATATTGCGCACTCGCTACCAACACGTGTCTTTGTATAATTTTGATTATTTGGACTAGTGTTTTCATCTTGAGTGTTATAATCACAACGTTTCGACCGCTGTACCCTCCGGCTTCCTTAAGGCGTATCTTTTCGAACTCGTGAATATTTCTGCTGAACTTGCGAATCTGGACAGAATTTCGAATGAGGTAGCATGCTCACGTTCCGTCAAACATGACCGGGAGACATCTTCAGTAATTCGCAATTCTTTGTATCGCCCGCACCGATGATTGGACCTTCCACTTTCAACCTTTAGATGACTATCACTAAAAACTGAATGTTACTTTATACTATACCCACTGCGACACGGACATGAATATTTGCGAATTTCTAAAGACATCTTCCTATCATGGCTTCCGAAACGAAAGCATGCTACTACCGTAGATTAAATAAAGGGTTCCGTCCTAAATTCCGTCCAGATTCCCGAGTTCGACCGAAATATTCCTGAGTTCGTAAAAGATACACCAGAAGAAGCCCGTAAGTTACAGCGGCCGAAAGTTAGTGATGATAACACTGAAGATGAGAACAGAAGTCCGAATAATACAAATTATAGAAATTATCAATCCTCATCTAAAAAATTCAGAAACTTAAAACATTACTTGTAACGGCATTGCTTAGTCAAGTGGCAAGGAGCATTCGATGACTACTGTAAACTAAAATAAGATAAGCAGAAAGCGACTAGTGTAATTTCTGAGTTTGGTATATAGCTGGAAAGAGAACATCTAGATAAATATATTTGTATTCATGCGTATTCATTAAAACAATGTGGTAACCTCTACAGAACTCGAACCCGACGTACCGAGCACACAATTAATGCCTGAAACGACTACACCTCACCACTGCCATTTATACATAACGAGTTAATTAAACGTAGACTTAAACTTAGTAGGTGAGCACTTTATACATTTTTTGAAAATCGTTTTATCACGATCACATATGTAATTTATATTTTATGTACCTGTAGCGTCACAAGTACTTGATACTTCGATAGAGGTTTTGTAGATTTGTTGTTACTGTTTGCACTTTTATAAGTCTTAAGGCTACTATATTTCGGTGTATTAACTCGAAACCTGTCATGTGTAATTTAGTTCTCACGCAATAAATTGCTGGCGTAAGTGTGGAGTACGGTTAAAGGCTACGTGCAATTATTTGTGCACCTACTTGACGTTACAGTGTTCCAATACTGCTTTAGTATTTACGTTAAATTGGTTGTAATTTCACACGGTAACTGCGAAAATTAAATAAAATAAAGTACAGATGTAAACAAACTCTGTGGGAAATAGTTTGAAAGCATATTAAAAATGTCGACAACACTTAAAAATATTTAACAAGTGTTATGCTTTAGATAGATCTAAACGTGAACAAATAATAAACCAACTGTAACCGTTTATCAAGTTGATATAGAGCATACATTTTATGAGCATGTAATTGCTTACTCCTCTACTCACCTGCCCAATGAATCATTCCCACCCGCATTTCTTACTTCCCACTCTTTCCCTACTTTACATGTCTACCTTCTCCTCTACTAACAACATTTTCACCACCTCCCCACCATTCGGTTTATCTTTCACGTTTCACAGTACTAACTAATGAGTTATGTTTAATAAAGCTCATTTTACTAAAAGAATATGGTCGGACGATTCCGCCAAAATATATTGTTTCTGGTTAAAAATCATGTCAGTTTATTCTTATTTCTACTACCATGTTGTCCTGATGATCCACTGTTCCAATGAGCAATTTTTAATTTTGTCGGTATTTTTATTTCATAGATTTCTCTCATGTAAGCATGAACAATATTCGTAAAATAAATTCCCTGAAGAGAAAAATGTCGCACCACTTTAATGTCTAATTACGAAGATTAATGAAAAACGATATAATGACACGAAACTAAATGTCCAGAATCCTTATTAGAATAAAAACCAACATCAATTACATTATTTGAATTCCTTTAAATGGTCAAAATTCAAGGCTTAATCGAAATGCGTCTTACTATCATCTTGGTTAGATGGTACTGATAGAAAAATCGGCGACATAATTATATATTGTAAAGCCGACATACGGCAACGACATCCTAAACAATATTCCTAATAACTTCTAGGAACTTCTCTGTAGGTGGTCGAGTAGGTAAGATTCTTTTGAAAAAAGCGATAAATTGTCATACTCCTCATAACACACCTACCTTAAACAATTACAGCTTCTGATATTGGTAAAATAAATCAGAATATTAATAATAGATGATTGAATAACTATCCAAACCTCTAATTATGTAAATGTAAGCATTGAAATCAATGCCCATTAGAACGAATATGTTTATTTGCACACATAGTTGATGAATGTAAATGTTGTAGATGATAATAATACTAGAACATACATAGGATCCACTGATCTGTATAAAAAGCATACATCTTTCTTAAGAGAAAAATGTCGCACCACTTTAATGTCTAATTACGAAGATTAATAAAAAAACGATATAATGACACGAAACTAAATGTCCAGAATCATTATTAGAATAAAAACCAACATCAATTACATTGTTTGAATTCCTTTAAATGGTCAAAATTCAAGGCTTAAGCGAAATGCGTCTTACTATCATCTTGGTTAATCTGTGTATACAAACTATAGATCAAATTAAATGAAATTCGGTAATATTCACATGTTCAAATAAAAGGTTTTGCCTATATTGTGTTTCCTTAAAAAAATATTTTAAAGTACTCCAAATAAAATAAATCTGAAGAAATATTTCTTTATTATTGATGAACGTATAATTACAATTTCAAAAAAATCGAAAATATCAAAATATGATATCAAGAGCAACCACCACATATTTGCTCACTTTGTGTTAAACTTAATATAATTTAATATAACCACATCATGACATATAACACCAATATGTATGTTCCTAAATTACTTATGATTGTTTGATATGTTTAGGAATACATCCTGCGTATACTTATATACAAAATATACACTTATCTGAATATTTATATATATATCTATATATATATATATATATATATATATATATATATATATATAGTTTTATTTTTCCTGAAAACTGATGAAGGATATATGTTTACAGGTAAATACTTTTTTCAATCTATGAATACAATTGTTTCGGCTAAAATCAAGGATAGCGTTTTTCCGAATTTTACTAATATTTCTTTATTATTGATGTTAAAAAGGTATAAATTACAATTTCATAAAAATTTAAAATATCAAAATATGCTACCAAAGGAATTGACTCACTTTGTGTGAAACTTAATCAAAATAAATATGACCACATTATGACATATAACAGAAAGAATATAGTCTCCCAAATTACTAATAAGTTTAGGAAGCCATCCTGTGGATATATAACATTGTAACATTGTGTAGATAGACAGATATATATGTGTTTTGAAAGGAAAAACAACAACAAAAAAAAAAATATATATATATATATATATATATATATATATATATGTATGTACACATTGTATTAAGGTTGAAACTAATTCATTTGTTCCACCATTATATGTCTTATTTGCTCCAACTTGTGTCTATCCGTCACACCTCTGCATTGTATTGCCTTCTAAATATCACATTTATATATATATATATATATATATATATATATATATATATATATATATATATATATATATATATATAATGACTTTTTGGATATAACATGTAAATAACATTGTGTTTAATCTATTATGAAACAAAACAAACTTTGTATTATATAGATACTAATTTTAACTATTCACATATAAAACGCAAGTATGCAAAGTATCTCTCAGACAATATCACTCACGAACAGATACCCAATAGTGAAAGGAATATTATAATGACGCAAGCATTAGTATGATCTAGATATAATGAAGGAAAATTAGTAAATAAATATCGCACACAATTATATCATATGATATTGATATCGAGAACAATATATTAAAAAGAAACATTAATTCGACTAACAACTTACATATACGTAAGATATTATGGTACTGATAGAAAAATCGGCGACATAATTATATACTGTAAAGCCAACATGCAGTAACGATATCCTAAACAATATTCCTAATAAATTCTACTATATTCTGGATAGGAACTTCTCTGGAGGTGTTCGATTAGGTAAGATTCTTTTTTTTTTTAAATGGAAGATTGTCATACTCTACATAAAACAGCTTACCTTAAACACTTAAAGCTCCTGAAAATACTCAAATAAATCGTAATAGAGGATTGAATAACTATCAAAACCTCTTATTACGTAAATATAAGCATTGTAATCAATATCAATTAGTATATCTGCTAACATAGTTGATGTATGTAAATGTTATAGATCAAAATAACACTAAAACATACAGAGGATCCACCGATCTGTATAAAAAAGCATACATATTTTTTAAAGTAATGCCAGACACTGACTATACTGATAACCCAACTACATTTGCTAAATTAATTAGAGAATTACGACAATTCGCAATGACATTTGTTATATTTGTAAAGCAAATATCTAAACTATTGGAAATTTTAATAAATGTAAATAATTCACATTACAATCTTACTATACAATAACCTCTAAGAATAAATTGATTAATATGAAAAATAAATCCGATGAAATTGTATGCATCGCTTAATTTCTTTCCTTTCCCGTTCAATACGATCTTTATAATTTATTTGATGCAATGTACTGCAATACAAATAATATCTAAGAATAATACTTTAGAACTAGATGCATAGGTTGATACATACACAGATATATAATGAAATTTTATTATAAAAATAGATTCATTTTTAGAAAAATTATATTATAAGTAATTCTATGTTGGTGCATACAATATATTTTTGCCAGGCATTATTGTGATTTAACATACTAAAACATGTCTTAAAATGGGCCTTTTACACTTTAATGAAATACATTTATATATTTCGGAATAATTGGCAATAAAATATAAACAAATATTAACATTTTAATTATAGAGAATATAGTACAAACACGTACATATGTGTTATTATACATGATACACATTGTGATAAGAAATCAATAAATAATCTTGATTGCCATTCTTTTATGGTTTTAAGTTGGTTACATATTTTTTGTCTTTTTCAAAATATTGAAATATTCTATTGAATTTGCCATTCACAATATTTAATATGCATATACCATTTTGAGTAATTATCTAGGAAATGTAACCAATTTATGATTTTAATATGAATTATAGATTACTAAAAAATGCATAACATTTGTTTACATATTTCACCGCAAACAAGACAGGTTACCACTGTAGACGTAAATGGCTACTGAGAATTAGGGTGTGTTGTGGGTGTCATCATATGTAGTGAGATGTATGTTTACATTAGTTTTAAACCTCTGCATGTCGATACAATCGAGCTAACAGGGAGAAGGGATAGAGTTTCAGAGGATGGCATCACAAAGACAAAATCTATTGAAGTAGAAGACTCTCCGGCATCTGGGGACCTCCATAGTGAATGGATGAAATTTAGCTGATTGTCGAATTGCTCTAGTTTATTTACGTCGAGGAGGCACTAGAGCAGCTATTTCATCAGAGCACAATACATTGAAGTATTTATAAAACAGGCACAAGGATGTAACAATGCTGCGATGGGGCAGGGGCTGGAGATTGGTTGATAGTGAGGGACCTATTAAGTTTGTGACTCTTTTTAGACCTTGTCGAATAGGGAGAGACTAGTGGATGAGGCAGTAGCTCAGATGTTGCAACAATAGTCCATGCATGGGTGAATAGTGACTTTGTAGAACTACATGATAATGTCAGGTGTGAGGAGTTTATTAGCCAGTAGAGGGAGTCTACCTTCTTTGCTGCAGCCTTAGCAATTTCTCCAATGTATTAGTTCCAATTCATATTACCTGTGAATGTTAGGTCGAGGAGTTTCAATGTTGAATTCTCAGGTAAGGTGTTATTTGCCATGAAATCGGTTATTTAAGATGTTTTTTGTAGTTATTCAAAAAAAGGAGCTTTGCCTTTGCAGCATTAAACTTTACCAACCATCTATGACCCCAATCCTGGACGTAATTTTCTAAAGATTCACCCATTGCCTCGAATATATTCGCGTTTGTTTTGCCCACATGATAAGAGTATAGCGTTGTATCGTCAGCAAATATACCTATCTCAGGCTCGATGTCATCAGGCAGGTCGTTTATAAAAATCAAGAACAATAAAAGTCCAAGGATAGATCCCTGGGCTACATTTGCATTTACGTTATGTTGCTTAGATGAACGGCCATCGAGGGCAATTTAGATGTTTCTTTTGGTTAGGAAATTTCTAATTATATTTAAAAAAAAAACACTAATACTGAAATAAAATAAAGTGGGTCTAAAATTAATGTTTCAGTCTAAATGGGTTAAATAACTGCAGAAGATTTAAAGTTAATTAATGTTTTATACATTTTGGTCAAGAATTCTTGGTTTTCGTTCGATGTTTTTGTTAACTGAATTTACATGAATAAATTAAAAAAATTAATGTATTTGAATGAAAAATCTTTTTTTATTAATATACTTTTTGATATACTTAAATTTAATTAATTATGAGGCAATTTGTTTCTTAGAAATTCACTGTTAAAAAGATGGCAACACTTTATGAGTATTTAGAGTGTTATTGCCCTTGATGTTTATTTTAATAATTAATATTCAATAGAATTATTGCTTTTGCATAATTTTTTTTGTATTTAAATAAAGGTCAAACATTTTTTTGTATTTTCCCTTTCCTTTAATTTCTGATCACATTTTTATTCATACATCAATTATTTTATTTATTGAAATATTTTCTTATTTTGAATCATTGTTTTTACATTCGGTTGTTTTCGATATGACGCTTAGCTAATTTTCAGAAAGTTATAAGTACTTTTTACTAACTAAATCTGTAATTACATTTCAGTCAAGAAACCCTGCTTATTTTTGTCGTATTTTTTAAAAACTTAAAGAGTATTTTCTCTTTCTGTTTTTACTTATCTCTTTTATGTTTGAACTTATTTATATATATTTATTCAATTTATATATATTTTTTTTACTTACGGCTATTTTTCAACATGACACTTAACTAAGTTATACGTACGCTTTCCTAGCTTTGTGAGTATATAAGATGGCGTCTAATAGCTGTTAGGAAACTTTCGTTTTACTAATGGAACAGAATTGTATATAACTTATGTCAACGTGAGTGTGGTTCTTGTGTTTGCTTTCTGTTTTCTTATACTCCTATATATTATTCTGGAATTATGAAGAGCCAATATATATATATATATATATATATATATATATATATATATATATATATATATATATATATATATATATAAATATTGTCAGCATATTTTCATTTAGGCAAACATTATTAAATAACACGGAGTGTTTTTGCTTTATATGATTATTTTATATTTTATTTTATTTTTTTCCGAATGGTCTATGTTATATCCTAAATTACATAGGACATACTAAATTAAGAATACGCCGAGTGGTTTGCGTTTAACAGGGATCCGGTAGGAAGTAGAGACGTTTACTCTTCGCTCACTTCCAGATATGACTGCCCGTCTTATATACGTACTTTCGTATATAGTCAAAACCTGATTATTTCCCTTTATGTTAGATTCGCACTTATGCAAATCATGACGTTTACATCACCTTCCCCCGAAGCTCAAATCTTCCCGATTTTAGCTTTAGTACCGTTTCCTTTTAGGATCAGGGCTTAAACGCCTGACGCTTTTCCTTTTTCTGGTGCTCTTCCTTCTGGTCTGCGTTACCTGCGGTAAGGAATTCTGTCCACTCCATATGGTATGTTCAAGGGATACATTCATGGTTTCAGGTATACATACTGGCTTTGGTATATCAAATGTATCACATAATGTTTCCATTGGAATTTCTTCTGTATTTTGCGAAATTCTGGGACGGATTTGATTTATGTGTCTTTTACAGACACAACTTGGGCCTTGAATGGTATAAACCATGTTCCCAATTCTTTTCATAATGAAACCGTCCACCCAATGATTTTTTCCATTCTGAAAATTTTTAAAATACACTTTGTCCCCTGAGGAATAGCACTTTACTTTCAAGTTATCTCCTTTAGAACTTTTCTTCTTCTCAGGTATGAGTCTATCGAAGATAGATTTAATTTTTCTAGCAAACATCAGTTCTGCAGGGGATGAATTAACATTATTATTTGGGGTCGGGGTTACCCTGTAGATTGCTAGAAATGTTTGTATAGTTTGCTCATCTGTGTCCATATTCAGGTTTTTCTTTATTGCCCGTTTAAATGTGTCCACAAATTTTTCTTCCAACCCATTCGACCTAGGATGGTAAACAGGTGTCGTGATATGTTGAATATTCAGCGATTTGCAGAATTCTTTAAATTCGTGACTTGTAAATGCTGTACCATTATCACTTACTATGGTTTTTGGTACACCAAAACGGCTAAAGATTTCGTTAAGTGCATTTACAGTGTTCCTTGCAGTTGGATGTCTGGTTTTAAATATCTCTGGCCATTTAGAGAAAGAATCTACTACAATTAAGTAGAAAAAAACATTTCGAGGTCCGCCATAATCAATATGTAGACGTGACCAGGGTAGGTCCGTTTTCGGCCATGGCGTCGTTTTTACTGGCGGATCTCGGGCTGCTAACTGACATCCTTTGCATGCTTTGACACAGTTTTCTAGTTCTTTGTCCATACCAGGCAAATATACGTATCCTCTAATTAAGGATTTCATTCTTGAAATGCCAGGATGACCTGTATGGAATTCCATTAATATTTACCTTCGTAATTCCTGTGGAATTACGATTCTATCAGCATACATAAGTACACCTTCACAAATTGAAAAAAATGTAGTTTGTCCTACTTTGTTACTTTTTTCCTTCAGTCCTAATTGAGTTTTCATTTTCTTTATGAAAATGTCTTTTTCAGCTTCTCTTTTAATCTCTTCAAGGGTTTTTGGAAGTTCACGTATCATATTACACATTGAATTTGTACATTCGCTTTCATCTTTAAGAGCAGCAATTACTGTCTCTTCGAAACTTTCGTTTCTGTTTGGAATCAACCTTGATAGTGCATCCGCGTGTCCTAACTTTTTCGATGACACATGCTCCATCTTAAACTGATAATATAAGAGAGTTACAGCCCATCGCTGTAGTCGATTTGCGGTATGCTTAGGAATGCCTTTCTTTGATCCAAATATCGTAATCAAGGGTTTATGGTCTGTTTGCAATGTGAAGGTCCGTCCATGGAGAAATCGATTATACTTTTGACTCCAAATATTATCGACAGAACCTCCTTTTCAATCTGGCTATAGTTTTTCTCAGCTGCAACCAAAGCTCTTGATGCATGAGCGATTGCTTTTGTTGTTCCATCCTCATACTTATTGAGTAATGCAGCGCCAACGCCGTAATCACTGGCGTCCGTTGCTAGTACTGGATCAAAATGCGCTAATGCCAAGTCTGATAGTAGACATTTCTTAATTTTTTGGAAAGCAGATTCACATTCCTTATTCCAACTCCATTTACTACCCTTTTTTAGTAACTCGTTAAGAGGAGTTCTCAAATTATGCACATTAGGTATGTATATCGCGTAATATTGAACCAATCCCCAGAATGATTGTAGCTTCGGTACTGAGTCTGGAGCAGGCATCTTTTCAATTGCTTCGGCCCGTTGTGGATCTGGTCTTCGTCCCTCTTTGTCAATTATTTGACCAAGGTATCTGATCCTTTCCATAAAGAAATCACATTTCTCCGGGCTCAATCTTAAACGCAAACCACTCGGCGTATTCTTAATTTAGTATGTCTTATGTAATTTAGGATATAACAGTGGCGACGAGGATGAGATACTGTTATATCCTAAATTACATAGGACATACTAAATTAAGAATACGCCGAGTGGTTTGTGTTTAACAGGGATCCGGTAGGAAGTAGAGACGTTTACTCTTCGCGCACTTCCAGATATGACTGCCCGTCTTATATACGTACTTTCGTATATAGTCAATACCTGATTATTTGCCTTTATGTTAGATTCACACTTATGCAAATCATGACCTTTACAACAGTCTATATATCTTTCGATCAAATTGGGGTACGTAAGTTCCGTGGGTTTCTTTTTCCATTTTCTTTTTTTCGCTAGTACTTTCGATTTGATTCGTCACATAATCTTCAGGCGGTGTTAGTCGGTGCTTTTACAAATATGTATTTACTGTTGAGTGTGTTGTTTTTCATTAAAACGGCTAGTAATTTAGAACTTTAAAAACAGCGTTAACAAGTCTCATTAGATTTCCAGTAATCTCCACCTTTTACGATCCCCATATCAAATTATTTTGCCTTATCGCAACACTTGCTTACTATTGATTTTTCACTGGCAACGATCCATTACATTCTCTGTGGATTGGGTGGCCATAAGCCGTTCATAGGTTCTAGTATTCTTCTACTCTCCGTGCCTTTCCAATGGATGTCTGTTTAGCGTTCTCCTCCATCGGTCATTCCATCCTCTTTGATTTTTTATTATTTTGGATGGTACATAAGCTGAAACTTGCACAACTAAATTATCTATTTTGTTTCCTTTTTCGGGGAAGGAAGCAGTTTGATAGATTTTTTGCAGTTTCCGTTCCCTCGGATTCACGTGGTGTTTTTTGGTCCCCCGATTTATAAAATCGGGGGACCTATGTTTTGAGGCATTGCCGTCCGTCCGTCCGTTCGTACGGATTTTTTTCCGCAACCATCCATTGAATTTCTCTGAAATTTTGCATGAAGTTGTTACTTTTGTCAGATTAGAAAGTGACATTCTTCGATTTTTTAAAAATATCTGGTTAGCCTCCCATGGGGTCATAACTTTTGATCCATCCATTCAATTTCTCTTAAACTTGGCCAACATATGGAGGCAATTGTCCCTAATAGTAAATACGTATCGCTGACCTTGGCAAATATCTGGTTCGCGCCCCAGGGGGTCAGCAGCCCCAAGAATGGCAAAAAATAGTCATTTCCTCCCATAACGTTTGATCCTTAAATTGCCCAAATTTATTGCATTTTACACTCGCCACATCGAGTCACATACAGAGGGGGACCACGTATGCGCGGCTTGTTTCATATTGTTTTTTTTTATTTTTGTTGCAACTTCCTTATGGCTGCTTTACGTTCCTACTTTATAATAGTTGGATTCCGCATTCGAAGTTTTTCCGTAAAATTTATTATTATTATTATGCTGATCAGGATTATAATTAATAGTAGTAGTATTATCATTGTTAATATTATCAGTATTATTATTTTTATTATTAGTATTCATATTATTTGTAATCACTAGGCGTAATCACACAGATAATCATCAGTGATTGTTCACCGACAACAACCAGTGGTATTCCCTAGAGTCTGCGTGACAACAAGCCTCTACAGATGTTCAGTACTCGCAACCTCTTTTTGATCACTACAACAAATGACTTAGCGGTATCGAACCAGCCGCCTACCATTGATTTATCGCAGACAACGACCATTGGTCTCCTGTCGAATTTGGGGGACAAAAAGACCCCCCTCCCTCAAGGTCCAAACTATGTCAGCAGTCTTCTAGTGGAGGGCTGGTTAGTGATGTTCCACCATCGGTCTTCCCATGTTCCTTGACTTTCTACGACTATTTTGTGTGGTGTCAGCCGAGGCCGGTACCATCATTTATATTATTATTATTATTATTAGTAGTAGTAGTAGTAGTAGTAGTAGTAGTAGAGTAGCATTAGCATTAGTAGCATTAGTAGCAGTGATGATAGTAGTAGCAGTAGTAGTAGTAGTAGTGGTGGTAGTATTAATAGTAATGAAAGTTATAATTATAATTATAGTTTATGTAGAAGTTTTAGTAGTAAAGTTGTAGTGTCAGTAGTAGTAGTAGTAGTAGTAGTAATTATAATAATAATAAATGTAGAAGTAGTAATAATAAAGTTGTAGTAGCAGTAGTAGTAGTAGTAGTAGCAGTTATCCTACTAATAAATGTAGAAGTAGTAGTAGTCAAGTTGTAGTATCAGTACTGGTAGTAGTAGTTATAATATTAATAAATGTAGAAGTAGTAGTAGTAGTTAGTTGTAGTATGAGTAGTAGTAGTAGTAGCAGTAGGTATAAAACAATAAATGTAGAATTAGTAGTAGTAAAGTTGTAGTTTCAGTCGTAGTAGTAGTTATAATAACAATAATAATACATGTAGAAATAGAAGTAGTAGTAAAGTTATAGTACCAGTAGGAGTAGTAGTAGTAGTAACGTTATAATGATAAATGTAGAAGTAGTAGTGGAAAATGTATAGTACCAATAGTAGTAGTAGTAGTAGTAGTTATAATAATCATAAATGTAGATGTATAGTAATAAAGTTGATGTAGTATTAGTAGCAGTACTTATAATAATACATTGAGAAATAGTAGGAGAAAAGTTATAGTACCAGTAGTAGTAGTAGTTATAATAATATTAAATGTAAAAGTAGTAGTAGTAAAGTTATTGTAGCAGAAGTAGTATTAGTAGTTATAATAATGAATATAAAAGTAGTAGTAGTAAAGTTGTTGTAGTAGTAGTAGCAATAGTTATAATAATAATAAATGTCAAAGTAGTAGTAGTAAAGTTGTAGTAACAGTAGTAGTAGTATGCAGGTTATATTCAATAATCTTTTTTTATGTCCTTATTTATGTTCACCTACAGAGCTTCACTAGATTATGCCCAGAGGTTCGAACGTAAAAAACGGAAGCAAAGGCCAAAAGACATAAATAACAAACACACGGAATGCGAAGAACATCGAATGTATAATTAAAGAATGAGAAATACGAAAGAAAATATTTCCAGCGGGCAATTTCCGTTGCGAATAATTGATAAATCGTCAAGGTGAAGTCATTTTT
>OY744519.1:194988772-195028772 GCA_963556195.1 Sepiola atlantica | reverse complement strand
CAATAGTATGTTTATAATATCCTATTCAGGTTTCCCATCTGTTGATTGAATTTCAATCTGGGCTAATCAAGAATCGGTATCCCTTCCCACTTGATATTTTCGCTGTGTCGAGTGGAACAGGATCATGCTGGATTTTTAATGTATTATCTTTAAATTAACATAGAAAATTATCAATAACATCCTGATATACAGATACATGAATAGTGTTCTTACCAATAAGCAGATATGTTCGACATCCATGATGGAAATACAACCTCAAATTATTACAGATTCTACGAATTTTATGGAAACTCATATGAGAGATATGATGGTATTGTATATGAAAATCTTCTCTACATATTTACTATTATGTCACGCATATAAGTGTATTTAAAACCTCATCACGGATCAACATAAAGAACAGTAAGACATAATCAATGAGTATCTAGTACCATTGACGAAGAGAGATATTTTCGTCTGAAAATCATATTGAACCCTTACAGTTCTAAATATTAGTAATGGCTTTTAAATCGATATGCTGCTTTCATATACGACCTGATGCTGCCTCCTTTTGGATCCTAAAGAACTGATATTTTATTCTAGCAGATGTGTTACGTCTCGAAAAGCATGTCTACGTTTTTTTTTACAATGCTGTGTTGTTGACTTCGAAATAACTACCTAGCACATACCATATGTACATCTATCTCTTTCTAAATCTCATAGCTTCGCATAACGTATGAATTATGAGGTGTGTGTCTCGTATATACATTCAATACTTGCAAAGTTTTATATGAACTGGATACAGATTGTCTTCGTTTTTACCGACATTTTGACACTATAAATATCCATGATATAACCTGAGATGTAAATAATTCAGTCATTTTTAATTTTCCCTGATGGAATGCTATATAAATTACATATACTAAATTACGGTGCTGGTAAAGGTTGACTATCAAATTGTAAACCAATTTTAGCAGGTAATACATTTGTTATTTGAAATCGACAGAATTTGTATTTTACTGAATTTCTCTAGTATATACGTAATGGGTAAGTTTATTAATATTACTATATTTCTATAAATATCAGTATTTAAATATAATATGTATTTTGTATATAATATTTTGAAAATAATATTTATATATATATATATATATATATATATTAATGTATGCATATTTTATGTATACCTGTATGTCTGTATAGATTGGTTAAGATGTAAGTCACTCCACAAACTGAGCTTCTCAGGGGATGATTATAAATGTGTAATCACCTTTGCTACATATGTGTGGAATATTAAATATAAAAATCGAAAATATCTCTGCAGATTTTGCAAAGTTAATAAAGTACCAGTTCACAAAACAGATCCAAGTTATGCCTGGAAGAAAAACTTGCCATATTAATATATATTGATATCGATAAATCAATAAGGTTAACAGCCAATATCGTGTGAAAATGTTGAAACTATGTAATGTAGCATAGATAAGTTGGATATAAACCACGGAAAATACAAATATATGTAAAACTGAAAACGAGAAAGGGAAATACGTAACTAAGACAGCTACAATACAATGTACCATCTCATGACTGGCATAAGAAAATACGACGAGTGGCACTGTTTTCTATTTCAAACACAATAACAATCAAGAGAACAACAATTAATTAGAATAAAATAAGAACAATATGAAATCAAAACATCAAAAGGGAGACAAAGACACGAAAAGACACTTTTCTTAAGATAAAATTACATTAGTGTACTTGTTCAATTATATACTTATTAAATATGGCACCTAGGCTTGAACTATCCAACAGCCAAACCATTGTTAAACCATCGTTTACACGATGCTTCTTCATATTTGACTGTCTTTCTGTGTTACTGTTTCATTTGTTTGAACTTAATCGCTATATTTTATTATATTAATGAAATAAGATATAATTGAATCTGTCTACGGTGTATATCGTGCACTAAATGATCGTTGACATCTTATAATATTTTCCGTTTTATAAATGTCTATATGCGGTATTAGTCTACACAAATATACAAACGCATATATATACATATATATATATATATATAGCGACTTCCTCTGAGGATAAGATTTTGATCTTTGAAAAGCCTGGCTTAAGGAAAATTTAACTTGAATAAATTGCCTTTTTTGCGGAATATACCTTGCTCTGAGCAATTGAATTGAATTATGATTTGACTTTTGCTTCTCTAATTCCTTTCCATTCTTCTTCATATATATATATATATATATATATATATATATATATATATATATATATATATATATATATATATATATATATATATATAAGCTTAATACAACAACAGATATAAGAGACAACTAATATAGTCAATTAGTGAACATCCGGGTCAAAATAAAGCTCAATATACTGGATAGAGCATTAATAGCAATAGATGAAGTGAAAGAATTGAATAAGGTGCGAATCAAATGTTATTACAGTTCAATGTTCAGGCAAAATACTTAAAAAATATCAAATAGGTTGACTTAGAAATAATCCAAATGGTGAATGGTTGTCCAAAAATGCAAAAAGTTATCCAGGCGGGATATTCTTTTGCTATCGATGCAGTAGATATCAAGTATGTTTTGGGCCGATATATTTGATGTTTTATCCTACCTTTATGTATTGTTATATATATTTTTTAATATATTTTCGAAGTTTGATTTTTATTACCTGCAGTAATGTCGTTTCGGTAATGGTCCTCTGGGGAGGGGGTTTTCTTTGGGGACTCATGGGTTAAGGACTTTAAAGAACTTTGCCTGAACATGTAACTGTAATAAAATTTGATTCGCACCTTATTCTATTCTTTCACTTCATCTATTCCTATATATATATATATATATATATATATGTATATATATATATATATATATATATATATATATATATATATATATATATATATATACACGTAGCTATGAGGCATATTCCGACGACGTTCGTAAAATATTTAGTCAGTCTTTCTTGATATGCCGCCCTTCGCATGAATCTAACAGAAATTCCCTTCTTGAATGTGATTATGTTATGTGGTCTAATGGTTACAGTGCTTGCTTACAGAGTATAGGTTTATTATGTTGCAGGGGTCGAACCGTGCGACCGTCCGAGATTATCATCCCTGCACTGGTGAGAACTCGAAACCCTGATTTAATATTATTTATTTAAATTAATATGATATATATATATATATATATATATATATATATAAAATATTATTTATTTGAATTAATATTATATATATATATATATATATATATATATATATATGATATTAATTTAAATAAATATTATTAAATCAGCGTTTCAAGTTCTCACCAGTGCAGGGATGAGAATCCCGGACGGTCGCACGTCTATACTAGCAGAGATACCCGTATATATATATATATACATACATTTTTCACTCATAAAATAGATCATTCAGTGCAGACTGGGGTTGTGCCAATAAAAACAAGCTCGATGATACTCGATTACAGAGTACAGAGCATGTATATGCGATTTTATGAAAGCTTACCAAAGCATTCCTTTCAGGACACCAATGATCACCATTAAAGATGTTTTCTTACAAATATTATTTATTCAAATTAAATGTTTTTCCTATAAATACGTAATAATATATATATATATATATATATATACTTACGTATTTATATATGTATCACAGAAGATCAGAACAATATTGATTCCAAATCAAAACAGAGGGGACCTATAATTGGTCTTCTTTACCGGACTCTCTTCAACTTCTCTTTACGTATGCCTCCTTGTAAAATGGCGACTCGCGCATTATGTGACCGTTTAATGATATTGCGCTTTTCTGCTTTATTTACATTTTTATTTTTTTTACTAATTCGGAATTTCCACACGAAAATAATGCCGATATATATCTGGTGGAAATGTAAAAATAGTGTTTTGCTTTCATCTGTTAATTTAGGTTGAGGTTATGCTGAACTTCGATCGCTTCCCTCTGTATCCAACGTTAGAGAATATAAGATTAAGATCTAGAGACTAAAAATGGTTAAAATTCCAATAAATACCCCCCTTGCCGAAAACAGAAAAAGGTGGAAAATAAAACGATGAAACCCCGAATTTGGTATTAATAATAGATAGCCCTAGCCTAGGATAGATCATGAAAAAACATCATGTTATAAGTAAAAAAAAAAACACCGTAAGGCTTATATTGCTGTTGTAAAATACTGTAAGATGTAGGGGAGATACCAGATTAAGAAAAAACAGAAAACCTAGTTGTGCTTAGAATTTTTTTTCAATATATTAATTATATAATTATCATCATTAATTTGTAAAATTAAAGTAAAATATATGGATATTAAAAAAACGAGGGAGCACTTTTCACCATCAAAAACCTGAAGGCATAGAGAAAGCCCTAATACTGCCAGTATATTTATTATGATTAATAGCGTCATTTCTCTGTGGTGTTTAATACCTTACATCGGACACATGCTACTTAAACTTCATATATAAAGAGATGTTTCTACAACGTAAATATAACATTGGACCGACACTCCAATAACACCACGAAACAAGGATTCTACTAATTATCAAAAAAAAAGAAAAGAAAAAGAAAACACCTTTAATTTTTTAGTGAACACTTTTTCTCTAAAGATAGACATATTATTGTCCGAAAATAATTAAAAATAAGTCAAGATAAATAATGCAATGATCTTTAATGAAAAAAATCGAGTGTTGATAAAATATTCTCACAGTGATGTGCGTCCGAGTTCAGTCTTCGGTAATATCCCTCGAAAAAATGACGACAGGAAAATCTTTATGACGTTGCCACTTACTAATGACACTATTTATTTACCTCCCCAGGAGGTTAGGCACAAGGCCAGTGTTATCTTACTCCCACAAAGTAAGATGTGACCCAAGGTCGGGTCGAGAAAGTGGGACTTAGAAAAGCCAGCGGCTGAGAGGGTGAGCACTCTGGCCATTCAAATTTGCATGGGCAGCTCCATCGGCATTCCCCGGTAGGGGTGCCCCAGGCAGTAAGCAATAAACTTACTCATTTTTGTTATTGATTACTGCCTGAGGCGCCACTTAATTATCTGTAAGTTCTCCGACAAACCAAGCCTCGCACAACTTTTTTATTCCCTGGACTTAAAACCATGGTAGGTAAAAGGTCTAATAGGTAAGGAAGGAGCTGACAAATAACTCCTCAACTATTATCTCGCTTTGGGGCCTGGGGGTAGGCCCTTGGTAGTCCCATCTCCGTCTACATGTGTAAGTCATGGACGATGTCAGATATAGAGCTTCAGAGACTAGAGGTATTTGATTATTACTGTCTGCCTTGCCTCGTGGCAGTAATTTGTCTCAAAAGCAACGGTCCACGCGCCGTGCCGAAATACGTTCATTTGGCAAACTTTTCTCACGAGATCTCTTCGCTGGTTTCGTCATGCTTTTCGGTGACTATGAGGTGAATTTTACAGAAAGATGTTCTATCCGGTAACAATTTAGGTCTGGGTAAAAAGGGGTTATGATCAAAACAAAACGAGCCCCATAATGTTAAAGGAGGATGCAGAATTGATTATCAGACTACGTATATAGAGATCTTTTCGGTGGTATTAAGGGTAGCTGTTGCATATCCAGCGTTAACAATTGGTCTGTACTTCTTGATCCGGGTTCATTCGGGACGCGGTGAAGCCGGCTCAACCAAATGAGGCTGACTGTTGTCACGAGAAAAAACGAGTGTAAATAAGTAAATGACGTAAATTAAAAAGAAATTTGACAAAGGTTTCTTATTGCTGGAAGCTGGGAGCATATTGTTCTGTTACACTGGCTTAAAACATTGCTAATTTTCATTTCTTTTTATTCGTTATCTTAAATTGATAGTATCTGATCTAATGTGTAAAATGGTCATCAATGGATATGTATTAACTAACATTTCATACGGTTTCCCGATTTAATCCCTAGAATAAAACACGTAAAATCCAATTCATGAAAGACCAGAATTCGAAGAAGTTTTTGTTTTGTTTAGCATATATATTTTTCACGTATAAATGCCATACATATTAACATATATGTATAACAACTGAATCAGTCTTCAGTAAACGGACACATGCCACTTCAACGTAGTAACGAAACACTAATCTAAATTCTGAAGGTCTAAATTATAAGGGAGCGCAAGGCGAGAAGACCTGATTATGTTTAATTAATACTGCAAGAGTGCCAATGTTTACACGCTATTAATGCAGTCATTATTTATAACAGGAAAAATCCTTCACTGAAAGATAGGCATTGCGTTTTCCAATGTAATGCACAATCCAAAACAAATAAAATCCATATTACGAGAAAACCGAAATTATGAGGGAGTCCAAATTATATTTTGTTCATACGGCAGGAGATTTTATGTATTCTTCTTCATATCAAACACAGTTGGCAATTGGGAACATAATATTGATATCGTGATTGAAAGAACAGTCAAGGAAGTTACGTACCTAAATAAACATGTTTAACCGTCTTATATTTTATTGCTTTCTTTCGTAATGGATTCTTCCGTCTTTATATTTTATGTGTTTCCTATTCATCGTTCTTTCTCCTTTTAATTTTACTTTCTTTGTTTATTTTTCTTTGGTTTCTTATTTTCTGTGTTTCTATTTCAACTTAACTATTATTATTTCTCTCACTTTATATTCATTCTTTATGTGTGTTAGCATTCGTTTCTGTCTTTGCCACTTATTAGATTTCCTCATCTCTCAAATTGATATCGTTTTCAATTGCGTGTTTCAGTTTTTTATTTCCGTTTCTTCATGGTATAATTCATATATGCTATAAGTGCGGGATTTGTATATTGAACGAGATTGTAGTTCTTGCGTTGCTGTCATATCACGTTGCTAGAAGAGAGAAAGATGTTGCTCTCACATCTCGTCACGCTTCAGATTAACCAGCTTGTTCTTCGTTGGCGCTTGAAACTGTGCCAGCTCAGGTAGAATTAAATGGCTTATAGTACCATAATTCACGCAGTATTTCTCTGATCATGCGGGGAATTAAATATTCTTAACCATAAACAATGTTTCTATTTGGCTTACAACAGATTGTGGTGCCACGCAGGCGTCAGGATATTAAATATTGCGGGAAGAGAACGCGATGAGAAACAATATTACGCAACAGAGGTATATCACAATAATTAAGTACGTGCAAAATCAATGGCCGATTCCCAAAATGTAAAAAAAGATTGACCATTAACCAGAATTCAGAAAATCAACAAATTTAATAAGGTGTTCAGTATTTATTAATCAACGATCACGGACTATGATAAAACCTTATTGTTCTTAAAACCTTAGGGATAATTTATTAGTTGTTGAAAACAAAATACACATTTACTAATATTATATTTAAAAGTATTACTAAAGAAATTGCATGATTTTTTTGTTTAATGACAATAAATACTATAGATGTTAATTTTTTGTTGAATATTTCATATATATTACGTAAGCATGCCCCTAGACTGCGTATTAATAAAATTACTATAACTCGAAGAAAAATGTATTCTTGTAATTAGCAATGTTAGCATTGAATATAACATTGTTTAATCAATATTCTCACATGAAAAATAATATAATTGCAAAACAATATTTTATGCGATTTTAATGATTAAAGTTTCTAAGGAAATTAAAAATGCGATATAATTATATTTCCATTTCGCACATAAACGTGTATCATCAGCTTAGAAATTATTTTTATGATCTTGAAAATAAACAAAAAACTTGAAAATAATGAGGATCAGAATCATTAGGAACAAAAATAATTACAAAATTAGATAATTTCTACTACCGATTTACTTAGATATGTACGGCGACCTTGTTCTGTAATAAATAGGTAAGATCTGCCCTCCAACAACCACTCACGCTTACACCGTTCTCAAAATTTTATTTTTAGAGATCCAACAATTTAGTAAATTTCACAATTCACCGTTACTAATTTGAAAAGATGAAACGTAAATTTGTATTTGTTTTGTAATGTTTTAATAAATAAATAGTTTACAAGTGAACAACAAGTATTTATTAATAAATAAATTAAATTTAAATGTGACATTTTCTTTCAAAATGTAATTCTATTTATTTATTAATAAATAGGTGGGTTAACTTGTTCTTAAATTAATAAATAGTCAGTGTAGTCATTGACTTTAATTTACTTTTTAACACTTAAAATAAAGAAAATACACTTTTAGCTTTATCTAAAAAAAAGGGTTAATGTAATTTATCGTTACGACACGTTAAGAAAAATTCGAGTAACTCAAGTGTTTAATAATCATGTGACGGAATTGATAAAATTGACTAAGTTCGTAACATAAAATTATTTTAACAACATTTAAAATCGTTTTATTTCAAATACTAATGAAAAATATTGGAAAACCGACGTCATCAATAATTTCAGAGTATTACTTAATTAAAAACGAATACCAAGTTAAATATGCATCTATTTAAATGAAAATAAATAAACTCTTAATTGCATACATTCACATATATATTAATTAGATAAGCATTTCTTTTTTACTACAACAAAATAAGGGTACTTAAATATTTAAATTTCTTTATATCATTAATAATTAATTGAACGGATAATAATGTTTCATGTCCGATAAACTATTACAACACGATTTTTATATACAAAGTTAAAAATTATAAATAATTATTAAAGTTGTGTCTTCCATATATTCTGCATGGCGATAGTCAATCGGTAAACAAAGTATTTTACCGATGTACTGAATGCCGAATTTTACTAAACTATGACTTTCCGGGGGAACATTTTCCTAATTTTTGTAAAACATAGAAAATTATTGTCTCAAGCAAGTATCTAATTTCAATACTACTTATTGATTTAAAGTAATAATTAGTATTGAAATAGTTCCAGAAAACTCATATTGATCTTTCGAGAGAAGTTTACAAGTAATTTCTTCAAAGTTCAAAATTAACTGAATTTATTTTTTTAGCCGTCGTGATAACATTTTCCATTATATTTTTGTCACAGGTAAATATACATTTTTTTTTTTCATTTCAGAGATAACATGTAGGCTTTTATCTTTCAAACACAATGGAAGTTTACACGAAAACTGATTAAAGTATTAATGTTAAGCGCTTTTTGCAATAATCATAGTCACCGCCATTGTTGCACGTACCTAACAAGAACATATGTATTCATCAGAAATGCATTTGCATGCGCGAACATTAGCGAAGTATATTTATTAACTCCTCTGCAGGAGTTAGGCACAAGGCCAGTTTTATCTTACTCCCACAAGTAAGATGTGACCACAGCTTGGGTCGAGTAAGTGGGGTTAAAAGCCAGCGCTCGAGAGGTGAGCACTCTGGCCATTTAAAAATTGCCTGGGCAGCCCCGTCGGCATTCCCCGGTAGGGGCGCCTCAAGCAGTAAGCAATAAACTTACTCCTCCCCAAAGAGGGGAGGCGAAGCCTGGGAGGGTGGACCTCCTAGAACTGCACAGGACAAACCCACAGACAGGTGGAATCAAGTCCCGAAGGACAAGACGACACCCGTCTATAGGGGTGCAGTATCCATCGGAACAGATACTACACTTACTTTAGCGAAGTATATTTTATCATGTATTAACTTATTTACTTTGATTTATTAATTTACTTAAAGTCTTATAAATTCTCCACATTTGATTTTCCTTTCGACATATTTTATATTTATTTCTTTTTATATATGTTTTATTATCTGTATTTTTATTTGGTTTATCATTTTGTAAAATGTTCTTATATTATTTACTATAGTTACTATGTTTATCCTTTCTTTCTAATTTCTTATTTCTATATTTCATATCACGATCGTCTTTTTCATTATGTTGCTTTTATTAAATTTCATTCATTCATCCTTTCATTCATTCATTTAGTCATTCATTAATCATTCATTCATGTATGCATTCATTATATACAACAAATTATATTTATTTTTATCGTTATTGAAATACATATTTTGTGTTTACTTTAATTTGCTTAATACTTTGATCAGTGTTTGTATCTTTCGTAATTTATTTTTCTTTTAACTGTTAAACCGTAGTTTTTATTTCTTGTGCATATCTGCATTTTCTTCCCATCTCATTCTTCATTTAATGATTTATTTGCAATAATTATCATTTTTATACTGTAGATTTACTTATATGCGCATATGAAATAGAACTAATAACTGGAAGATTCAAATTGTTACGTAAAGTGGAATTTTCCATTAGAAATCGAGTTGAGGAAAGTGTCCAGGAAGTTTCGTCAGAAAGATACATTAAGTTTTGTGGAGTTATTTGTACTTAATTGGAAGGGAATACTGTCGGGTTTTCGGGTAACTCTATCCTCCTACATGAGAGTATGCTGTTGTTTGTACGTATATACTGTAAGCCAAATATATCACCACACTATTAAAATTCAAGATAATACGTGATGTTCCTTATTAATAAACAACATAACATAAGAAGACTTCTACAACGCGAGTAAAAGAGGCGGAATCGGGTTATTGATGCGTGGTCTCCACCAACAAGGCTCAAGTAGTCTGCATTATATATATATATATATATATATATATATATATATATATATATATATATATATATACATATATATATATATATATGTGTGTGTGTGTGTGTGTGTAAAATTGAAATCCGAGGCAGGTGCAATGTGAAATATATACCGGAATGTGGAACAGATGAACAAAAATAAATGAGAGAAAAAAATAAGAATGGAATCTCAAATCAATTTATTAATATTTCACGTAAAACAGATTAATACCAGAACAGTAAATGCAAAAGGTGGTTACTGTCAGGCAATTAAACGTTCCGGATTAAGGTAAACTTAAATTTTCGAGAGCGTGCCTCTCATTATCAAAAGCCAAAAATATGACCGAGTGGTCGAAAAAAACAAGGTGGCCTGATGGACTCAACTGTTGACGAAATACCGCAGAAAATTGAAAGTCGATATGCAGAAAAAGAATTAAGATAAGCTGATTGAACATCAATATTAATTATTCATATCATAATTTAATTATATAATTATTCAGCTAAAGCTTATCATCTTATTAATATTTGTTTATTTATATACTATTCATTATAATTTAATTATTTTATTTGATTGATTCTCTTTTTTTTCTGTAATGTTTTCTTCTTTAATTCCATCTTAATTTTAAATTTAAATTTGGTAAATATGAGCCGTTAAAGGAATACGAACAGTCAATGGGGAGGGTAAATTTGAAATCCTTTGAAATCCAGAATCTGGTTAGAATTAACTTAAAATTAACTTAAAACTGAAAAAACAAAAGGTAAATTTATAGTAACGAGAGTAAGAAGACACAATTGAAAAGGGATGGGGGGATTAAGTGATACATATATATCAAGTGCAAATTTCTCAATTAATATTTATTTTAAAGGTATAATATTCCTAAAATTAATTTATTTAAATTTGTTTCTTTCAGTAAATTGTATTAAGGGATTATATATATATATATATATATATATATATATATATATATATATATATATATATATATATATATATGTATATATATATATATATATATATATATATATATGTATGTATATATATATATAAATTCTATATACATATATATATATATATATATATATATATATATATATATATATATATATATATATATATATATATATATATATATATATATATATATAAAGTGAATATTACTCCATTCTTGTTTATAATTTATGTGTTTCTTAGTAAGTTTTTTTTTTTCATGTTTTACTTATTAATATGTAATTATGTAAATTTAAGGACAGGACAAAAGGCATTGAGGTGTGGGGGGATGGTTCTGGGCAAATAGATGGAATAGGCAGAGGCAAGGAGGTGGGAGTGAAATAATCAGAGGATATATATATATATATATCACTATATATATGTATATATATATATTGAGCACTTTCGAGGATATTAAAGATAGACTGTCAAAAATGTAATGCAATGTTCCAAATACGTTCGTCAAAGCGCTCTACTAGTCTTCTATCTAGTCTATGGATATGGCGACTGATTGCAGATTCTAGGCTAAGTCTGTCAACCAGGTTCGCGCCACGTCTGAGAGCAATATGCTTGAAACGCTAGGTATTAATAATTTGATATCTATTCATAAATATTATAATAAGCCCAGGGATGTTAAAAATAGACTGTCTAGATACATATAGATCTTAATTACGTGACAGTCTCCAACTGGCGACTGCTTGCAGATTCTAGGCTAACTCTGTGAACCGTCTGAAAGTGTTACTTTCCTGCAATAAGCTTGACACCTTTGCGTCTGTAGGTATTGATAATTTAATATTTATTTATAAATATTGTATATATATGTATATATATATATATATATATATATATATATATATATATATATATATATATATATATATATATATTTATTTACATACCTTCACAACTAAATCTTGTATACGTTTCATGTCTCCGTTGATGCAGCCTGAACTCATAATGAGGTTTAGCGATTCGAGGCTGTATTCTACATTTGCTATTTTCTTGCTATTACCTTTGGAAGCTTGTATGCAGTTTTAGTATAAAGTATGTTTTCATGACACAATCTGTCATATTTCTTTTTAATTTTAGTAAAATATATTTTTATCATTTATCAAACTTTGTGGCTCACGTCGCTTTCTGTCGATTTAATTATTCATCGTTTTCCATTAAATGTTTCTTTATTTCACGTACATCTTTGTACTTACTTTTCTAATTTCGAATATACTGACTTCGTATCTCAGTTTAACTCCACATGATTTATTTGATCTGCTCTTTTCTTTAGATGAAATAATTTCATCGCTTGCGAATACATAATTGAATTCCATAAATATAACATTTGTTGTTTGAAATCTTTTTTGAAGAAAAAAGTACAAATAGTTTAACTACATCATAAATATATACAAAAACGTGTCCGACCTTACGCCAACAGAATATTTATAATACGTGACGAGGTTCAGACTCTAACCCCCTCCAAAGTAGGCTCCTTGTGCTTGCACACACTCAGCCCACCGTTCCATCCACTGCCGGAAACACCCCTGAAAGTCTTCTTTTGGAATAGTGCTCCTCTCCGTTGTCGCATTCCGCATTACCGCTTCTCTAGTCTGAAAACGTGAACCTTTCAGTGGCGTCTTCAATTTTCGAAACAACTAGAAGTCGCAAAAAGCCAGGTCTGGAGAGTATTGAGGTTGGCGAACGACTGGAATTCCATGTTTGGCCAAACAAATGTTGGATCAATTAGGATAAAAGTGCGGGGGCGTTGTCGTTATGCGGTTTCCAGTTTCGCACCGTCCACATGTCTGATCTTTTGCCGGAGTGCACCTTGATAGCATTTCTTTTATCACTGTTTGTCCTTCCGGTGCGTATTCGTGATGCATAATTCGACGAATATCAAAGAAGACAGTCAGCATCATTTTGATTTTGATTCGCCCCTGTCGCGCTTTTTTTGTCTTGGAGACTAGGGATGATTCTATTGCAACGATTGTTATTTTGGTTTTGGTTGTACACGTACACCCATGACTTATCCCGAGTTATCACGGTGCTCAGACACCCAGGATCAGTGTTGACGGTTTCCAGAAGGTCCTTTCCAACTTGAAAACGGAAGTACCTTTGTTCCTGCGACAACAACTTGGGCACAAATTTCGCAGCCACTTTGTGCATGTTCAAATAATCACGCAAAATTTTATGTGCGGAATCTTTACTCACTCCGACCGCTTTGGCGATCTCCCAGAACGCTGGTCACCTTTCGGTGATGTGCGGCTATTTTTGAATCGGTTGAACAACTCCTTAAATGTAAACTAATATTTTACTTGTAAAGGTATACGTATTAAATTATTAATTCTGAAAGTAAAAGCAAAAAAAGAACATGTATCATTGTAAGTAATTAAGGTGATTAAAAAAAGATTTGTTAAACGTGTATTTATTGTTTTAAATAAAATAAAATAAAATAAAAATATGAATTAACGGCTAACTTGCCTAGAAGAAGGTGCTCATTTCATGTTAAATTTACATGGGAAAGTGATCCCGACTCAATAATAAAAAAACTAAATTATTTTAAAAACTTCTTATTTACAGATATTTTTCCAGGATGTTTATATGTAATCAACCAAATAAAGTAGAATCTGATGCTTAAAGTTGGGGAGGAGGTCGGATGTTTTTACTTACAAAAATAGTTTGTAAACCATACTTATCTATTTGTCAACAACAAAATAAATTTTACATACCAACATTATACGATGAAGTTATTCTCAGAGAATAAAACAATGTATACAACACACTAATTATTAGAAGCCGACTTGTTTTCTCTCGATCTATTAATTTTGAAAAATCTTTAAAAAAGGAAAGTAATGAACAATTTCACTGTAAATAATTATGGTGATTTAATAAGATCTGTCAAATAACTATTTACTGTTTAAAATGAAAAGAATTTCATTCATCTACGTTTTGGTGACTACGATCCCTATTTTATAATGATTAATGATTTTTTGGAAAACAAACATATAATACATTTTTTTAAATGCAATTTAAACATATTAAAACATATTTTTTGTTTGTCAGAGTGACAAAGAGAAACTACAGGTATTCGCTGATATAGGAACGTAAAAAGATTAAAACCACAGAGGTAAAGTTTTTATGTCGTTGTTCGACGAGATATAAAGGTTGAATATATTGTAAGTTCATATGAAATGTAGGCTTATGGATTGATGTTATCTTCAATCGTTGGAATGCACCTATAATACAAATAATAATTATGAAATCATAATAATTATATAATCACAATAAATGTTTATAAATATAAATATATATATATATATATATATATATATATATGTATATATATATATATGAAGCAATCAAACAAAAGATATAAGCGTCAACTAATATCTTATAATTAATGACTATAATATGTATATAATTTTCAAAGCGTAATTTTATTACCTGTAGTAGTATAACTGCGGTAATGGTCCTCTGAAGAGAAGAATTATCTTTGAAAACTCATGAGCTAAGGACTTAACGATACTTTGCTTGAACTTTGAATTCTTATAAAATTTGATTGACACCTTATTTTATTACTTCATTTTATATTATAATATTATATATATATATATATATATATATATATATATATATATATATATATATATATATATATATATATAAAGACTTACAATCTTGGCCTGAGTAGATCGTAGTTTTAAATTACAACCGATAGAAAAATTGTTATGTCGAAGTCGGTGTTGTATATGTTCGTATAAATTAATATATATATATATATATATATATATATATATATATATATATATATATATATATGTATATATATAGTTGTTCTAAATATATTCCGCATTACCGCTTCTCTAGTCTGAAAACGTGAACCTTTCAGTGGCGTCTTCAATTTTCGAAACAACCAGAAGTCGCAAAGAGCCAGGTCTGGAGAGTATTGAGGTTGGCGAACGACTGGAATTCCATGTTTGGCCAAACAAATGTTGGATCAATTAGGATAAAAGTGAGGGGGCGTTGTCGTTATGCAGTTTCCAGTTTCGCACCGTCCACATGTCTGATCTTTTGCCCTGAACTTCGTCACGGAAACGCCGGAGTGCACCTTGATAGCATTTCTTTTGTCACTGTTTGTTCTTCCGGTGCATATTCGTGATGCATAATTCGACGAATATCAAAGAAGACAGTCAGCATCATTTTGATTTTGATTCGCCCCTGTCGCGCGTTTTGTTTGTCTTGGAGACTAGGGATGATTCTATTGCAACGATTGTTATTTTGGTTTTGGTTGTACACGTACACCCATGACTTATCCCGAGTTATCACGGTGCTCAGAAACCCAGGATCAGTGTTGACGGTTTCCAGAAGGTCCTGTCCAACTTGAAAACGGAAGTACCTTTGTTCCTGCGACAATAACTTGGGCACAAATTTCGCAGCCACTTTGTGTATGTTCAAATAATCACGCAAAATTGTATGTGCGGAATCTTTACTCACTCCGACCGCTTTAGCGATCTCCCACACGGTTGAACGACGATCTTCCGTCACCAAATGCCAGCTGTACTCAGAGCATGCTGGCGCCTGCCAGAACGCTGGTCACTGTTCGGTGATGTGCGGCTATTTTTGAATCGGTTGAACCACTCCTTAAATGTAAAATAATATTTTACTTGTAAAGGTATACGTATTAAATTATTAATTCTGAAAGTAAAAGCAAAAAATGAACATGCATCATTGTAAGTAATTAAGTTTATTAAAATAAGATTTGTTAAACGTGTATTTATTGTTTTAAATAAAATAAAATAAAAATATGAATTAACGGCTAACTAGCATAGAAGAAGGTGCTCATTTCATGTTAAATTTACATGGGAAAGTGATCCCGACTCAATAATAAAAGAAACTAAATTATTTTTAAAACTTCTTATTTACAGATATTTTTCCAGGATGTTTATATGTAATCAACCAAATAAAGTAGAATCTGATGCTTAAAGTTGGGGAGGAGGTCGGATGTTTTTACTTATAAAAATAGTTTGTAAACCATACTTATCTATTTGTCAACAACAAAATAAATTTTACATACCAACTTTTTTTTGCTTCGCCATGACTTTATACCAACGCATGTGTAACCTATTTGTGATACTAAACACATTATACGATGAAGTTATTCTCAGAGAATAAAACAATGTATATAACACACTAATTGTTTTCGCTCTAACTATTAATTCTGAAAAAATCTTTAAAAAAGGAAAGTAATAAACAATTTCACTGTAAATAATTAAGGCGATTAAATAAGATTTGTCAAACGACAATTTACTGTTTAAAATGAAACAAAATACATTCATCTACGTTTTGGTGACTACGATCCCTATTTTATAATGATTAATGATTTTTTGGAAAACAAACATATAATACATTTTTTTTAAATGTAATTTAAACATATTGAAACATATTTTTGTTTGTCAGAGTGACAAAGAGAAACTACAGGTATTCGCTGATATAGGAAAGTAAAAAGATTAAAACCACAGAGGTAAAGTTTTTCTGTCGTTGTTCGACGAGATATAAAGGTTTAATATATTGTAAGTTCATATGAAAGGTAGGCTTATGGATTGATTTTATCTTCAATCGTTGGAATGAACCTATAATACAAATAATAATTATAAAATCATAATAATTATAATAATCACAATAAATGTTTATAAATATATATATATATATATATATATATATATATATATGAAGCAATCCAACAGAAGATATAAGCGTCAACTAATATCTTATAATTAATGAATATAATATGTATATAATTTTCAAAGCGTAATTTTATTACCTGTAGTAGTATAACTGCGGTAATGGTCCTCTGAAGAGAAGAATTATCTTTGAAAACTCATGAGCTAAGGACTTAAGGATACTTTGCTTGAACTTTGAATTCTTATAAAATTTGATTGACACCTTATTTTATTACTTCATTTTATATTATAATATTATATATATATATATATATATATATATATATATATATATATATATATATATATATATATATATATATATATATATATAAAGACTTACAATCTTGGCCTGAGTAGATCGTAGTTTTTAATTACAACCGATAGAAAAATTGTTATGTCGAAGTCGGTGTTGTATATGTTCGTATAAATTAATATATATATATATATATATATATATATATAAATATATATATATATACATGTATATATGTATATATATAGTTGTTCTAAATATATATATACATATATATATATATATATATATATATATATATATATATATATATATATATATTTATTAATGCCAATACATGTATTAGCATATAACATCTGTTCCTTTTACTTTGTAGTCTCCTTAAAAGATTCAGCTCAATGCTTGCCAATTATAATGCTTGTCAATTATTGATAACAATATATTTGACATAAATTTTATATTTCTTTGGAAATATAAAAAAATTAAAATAATAAAATAAAACCATGGTTATTGGAATATAATATGAACTGACTTACGAGCATGGCCACGATATGTGTATCATTGTAATACTAGTGTAAACCGTCCCGGTTAGAAGCGCTGATATGGATCTGTAGTCCTGCTACATACAATCAGTTTTGTAACGATCTCATCAAATGAGATATTAGAAGCCACCTGCTGTCTGTGCGTAATTTTGCCACACATGCACACGTTGGTGATTTACCGAACCGGTTCAATGTGCTGGGGGTTAGGGTAAGGGTTCTGGTTCGGTCTATTTCTTGCTGCTATTTTGAACTGCTGGTGTTTCGTCCTTATTTTCGAAAAGATTGCTGTGTTCAGTAGTTTAATTCCTCAATATAGGCTTATCTACAGCCATCCCTTTGCATTATTAATATCAATACCAAAACCTTATGAAGCTGAGACAATCTTTGAACCGCTTACAAAGTTTGTGTTGGTCTGCTAATGTCCACAGTTAATTCCAAATAAACAACATATTTATTACGTATAAACAAATCAGAAATTATAAATACATCTTGTTCCTCTTCATACGGAATTAAACACAAATTATTTCATAATGAAATAAAATCTTATATATTTACCACTGTTCAAGTAAATATTGAATAATATATGTTACCTAATATATTATTTTATAATATGAGTGTATAGATGAAATAGAATGATGTATACATATATATATATATATATATATATATATATACATATATACATATAAACATATATATATACATATATATATATATTTATATATATATATATATATATATATATATATATATACATGTATGTGTGTGTGAGTGCAAAAATATGCATACTAAAATAAAGCATAACATGGGGAATAGCTGACAGTACACCATAAATAACGGACGGAGCAAGTTTTTTTAATGTAAAATTCGCTTTTATTGAATTTATAATATATTTCGTAAGATTTATACTTGAGTCAAATCTATATAAACATAACCAATCTTTGGATAAAATATATAAAAAATGTATTGAAATGAAATAAAAATAAAAAGGCACTGAAAAGAAATAAGAATACAAGTTGAGTGATAGAAGGAGAAAATATTACGAAGAAATCAGCCAGAGAAAAATGATTTACGATTTATTTAAGATGAGTGTATAAATCTAGTTAGAATTATAAGCCGACCAGATAATTTTTTACCAAACGAATAAATCTTTTAAAAAGGCACCTGTCATTCTATCTTCCACATGATTTTTCAAGTTATTGCATATATATATATATATATATATATATATATTTATATATATAAAAATGAATAATATTATTGTTACAATTTTTGCATACATAAGACAATGCTGCCTTAATATGCACAATATAAATAAATAAATATATATATATATATATATATATATATAGAGAGAGAGAGAGAGAGAGAGAGAGAGAAAGAGAGAGAGAGAGAGAGAGAGAAAAGAGGGTAGTGCAGTATTAGTGCACTTCCAACGAGAGAAAAGTGTATATATAAAGGAGTAAGGCTACCCACATTTGTAGAATGTTTTTTTCAACATTTATTAATTATTTTGTTGTTTTTTTTTAACATTTTATTTAACATTTATTTATTATTTTGTTGTTTTACCATAAAATGGTAAAACAACAAAATAATAAATAAATGTTGAAACAAACAAAAAACAAAAACAAATTAATAATCAAATGTTGGTTGCCTTACTCCTTTACATATATATATATATATATATATATATATATATATATATATATATATATATTTATTACCAGAAATTAGAAAAAAAAAAATAATAAAACTTTATTTATTCATAAGCTTAGACTTTCGGCAAAAAAATCTTTCTTTCAACAGAGCTCTATCTTTTCTTTTTAAATATTTTCATTTCGCGTGTATAGCCCCCAGTGGCTATCCTGTGACAAAATAAAAATATGTCCGATAGAGCTGACACGAGGATTTAAATAACGTCGATTTCCGATGTCCATGCGCCTAGTTGCACTGGTATTAAAACAAAAGAAAACCACATCTTTGAAAAGTTTTTCATAAATGATAAGATGTTTTCTTTACCTAAAATAGAAACCACAAACAATTATTATTTTTTAATGAAGAATATTCGTTTACTATATGCTGATACGTTCGGCAAAAAAACTTGCTTCAAAAGAAAAAATAAGTATTTCTAGTGTCTTGTTTCTGTAAGGAAATGAACACTTATCTCTTACGAAATAATAATAGTGTTGAATAGCGGAAGTAATATATTGGGGACAGATATTAGCAGTTCACCAGTTTTTTTCTGAACTAATTGTAAGCGGAAGTAATGATTGTTAGGTTGTATGCCATTTTACCACACATAATTTAATTTGAAAAAAAGTAATTACAATATTGTGTACTGATACAATACCTGCACAACACAAAACTGACTTCTGCTGACGAGGAAATACGTTAACAGCTAGAGAAAAGCCGAATGAAATATAATTATTTTCTGTCAAATGTAGAAATATTTTTACAAAGAAATTCAATGATTTTTTTTAATTCTCGAGAAAGTTAACACTTTTTATTTATTTTCTTTCGCGATTCCTGGCTTCATTTATTAAGTAACTAAATATTTTAAAGAACAAGAGTAGGGCATCGTTCGGCTTTTCATGTAGACCGCAAGAACATGCCGAAAATAATTTTACACATTCTATTAAACGCAGAAAGAGGGGGCAATTTTTGTTTGGCAATGTACTACTTTCGACTTCAGACTTTCATGCTCATCTCTTTTTAATATGTCAATTTACCGGAAGTAATTACACGTTACAAAAATACCCAACCTAATCCTAAGTAGGTGTGGTAAAATACAACATTTGTATCAAGAAAATTTTGCTCAGTTAACGACAGTTTCTAATCAAATAAACAGTTGTAACCCTGATACATTAATCAAACCCTGTAATTTTTAGTTTTAAAATGAATTATTAAGAAATGTCCACATATTATGAGGTATCATGCATGTATAAATAGTGTTATTACTATTATCATATTATTGTTAGTGTCAATTTCTATTAATATATATATATATATATATATATATATATATTATATATAGATAGATAGATATATTAATATATATATATATATATATATAGATATACATATATATATACATATATATATAGATAGATATATATATATATATATATATATATACATACATATATATATATAAATATATATATAGAGAGAGAGAGAGAG
Source organism: Sepiola atlantica (assembly GCA_963556195.1). Taxonomy (NCBI): domain Eukaryota; kingdom Metazoa; phylum Mollusca; class Cephalopoda; order Sepiida; family Sepiolidae; genus Sepiola; species Sepiola atlantica. The sequence continues at coordinate 195,007,580 of OY744519.1, read as the reverse complement.
AGAAAGAGAGATAGATATACATACATATATATAAATATATATAAATATACATATATATATATATATACATATGTATATATAGAGAGAGATACACACATATATATATATATATATATATATATATATATATATATATATATATATATATATATATATACATTTAAATATATCCTCCGTAATTCACAATATGTACACCGTTTTATCACTGAATTAACAATTCCTTCCATAAACCCTCCACGATATTATAAATGACGACTGTGTGCGAAGTAGCCAAGAATTTTCAAAGTGCGCATTCATTTGTACATAGTTTTCTATTCATTTACATTGGACGGTAGGCGGAATGAATAAACATGAAGAAACTGCTGAAAGCCATATGGAAGTCTCGGTTATTTGCACATGGGCATCATCGTAGAAAAAAGATAAGATGAGTCCACATTCATAAAAATATACAAATAAATCTTTCACCCAATAAATTTCCACAACAAAATATTTATGTATTCATGTATATATATAACCCGGTTCTTTTCCATATATCATAATAGAAGGAAGCCCCTTTAGTCTTTAATCGTGTACATATTAAGAATACATGTGTTTATTTGTAGATTCGTGTTTATAGAAGACTATAAATTCCGCTTCTGAAGATACACATTTTATTGTTTATATATATATATATATATATATATATATATATATATATATATATATATATACACATATATATATATATCCCTGTTTCATTTTACTTCAGTCGAATTTCTCATATATCAAGGGGCCCTTACCTAGGCCTAACACTTTATATCTATCTGAGATACATAGATATTCGAATATTCTATTAAATTTCTCCTTTATTTCCCAAACGTTGAGTAGTTAAGAACATTAATGTTCCTTTCCCCGATGACCAGTTAACTATGTTTTAGTGTATATTTATTGTGGTCTCTTAAGCTTACTGAATTCCAGGACAAGAATTCATCTAGTCTGGTGGAGTATCCGGCTAAGTGTTGTTACTTGAGTTAACATCACTAAGAAAGTATGTACTATTCCTCATATGAGCAAGTGTTTAGTCGTGCTGAGGAGATCTTATTTGTGCTGCGTATTGTGCTTTGAATTTTTGGTCAGGGTTTCTTTTGTATGATAAATTTTACTCATGTCAGGTTGTCCTAACAACCCGTTGTACAGAGAGCTGGAAGACACTCGAGGATAGTGCCTAGTAGGTAATTCAAACTCCCCTTTATATATATATATATATATATATATATATATATATATATGTATATATATGTATATATATATATGTATATATATATATATATATATATTTATATATGTGCGTGTGTAATCACGTAGTCTATATAAAAAAATGATTTTTTTAAATTGCGTGTGTAATAACGTAATCTATATAAACAAATTGACTCATGATTTTTTTCAATATCAAAAATTGGTAATTCATTGAGAATTTTACAGTTAGTACTGTTTACATTTAATTTATTAAGCAATTGTATACTAACACTTTTCTTTGTAATTAGTATTTACTAGTAGTTTGGGTCTTCACATGTCCGCCTCAGTCGTGGAATCTAGTCGCATGTTTGCAAGGCTTGTATTATGGGTCGCGTTTGTTAAGAGAGATTTCAGATATAAAACTTATCAACTTTCTTCAATTCGCCCTCAAATATCAATATGCTTTGTGATGGTAAAGGAAATCGGAGGATTTGCTGAACTTCGCTTTGATCTTAATTTTCCCAGAGATGTGTTCAATTACAGTAACTTCGTCGGTGGGTTCCGATGTGGGGCAGCAATGTAAGAGTTATGTGCGCAAAGACCGCACAGAAACACATATAGAGTCAATTAGAGTTTTCATAGAAGTGTTCTTGTTTACTTTAAACACCGTTTCTAATGTTAGCATGTAACCTACATCACTCTTATTAGTTACATGGCAACAATAGAATGAAATAAATAATTCCCGAAACCATTTCCGGTTACTATTCACATGATACTGCAGCGTTTTCTTTCCTCATTTGTCAGGAAATATCGCTCATGAAAAATAAGGACAAAGAGGAAAAGTAGGCACAGCGAGAGTTTTAGGGCTGCTAAAAATAAAAGAGTAGAAAGTAAATATGTGGTTTATTTAAACAGTATCATAACTCGCTTCTTTTATTTTATCCATGTTCGATGTCTCTGTCAATTGTTGCTTCCTTGATCAGAATCTATCCATATAACACTTATCGTTGGCTTGTTCCTGACCGTAAAACGGTATTTCTTTGCTCCTTACATCAAGTGGTTTCATGTCTTGTCTGGAGCGATTTCCATAAAATAAGACGAATTTGCAATTGATTTTGTTCTCTACTTCATATTTTGGGACGAATGTAGAGTGACGGTAAAATAGTTAACATCATTTTTTTCACATCTCCGAGAAGCCATAGTAATTGAAGGTAAGTCCGCCTCACATTTTAAGCTTACCAGGTAAGGACGTTCCTCTAAGAAAATTAAACAAATTAAATCAAGAACAAATAACATTTAGAAATTAGTTATTTTTTTCCAAAAATGAATATCTATTTAAAAAAAAAAATCCGATAGGATGCAATTAGCAAAATCAAAGACAACTAACTATTTAGGAATTAGTTTTCATAAGTATTTTAAAATTTTCTTTTCTTTAATCTGAGGGTCTCATTTTATAATTAGTAGAGAAGTATTGCAATTATGACACGTGCGACTTCATGAGTAGACACAATTTAATGAGTATTTGCATGTTGTCTAATGAAGACATTGCCAGTTAGATTCTGCCATATTTTGACTGAATCAAACAAATTTTAACTAATTATAACATTTCAATGCCTGTATATACGCAACGGTTTGATATAGAACTGTTAACTCCCATATTTCATTCCACCTATACTAAATGGATATTTTATGAGAGCTATTTTACAGAAATTTAAGCTGCGAACGAGTTGCCTCTAAGTTACATCATTGATTGTTATTTTATTTATTATTGTTTCTTTGATTTGTTTAGAATGTCTGTTGTTATATAAAAGGGACTTGGATCTTATTATCTACATGTTTTTTGTATTAATATGGATGTATGATAGACTCTATATAACTTATTTAACGATTTTCGTAATTATTTCTCTTTTTGCTAGCATTTTATTTCCTATAAAGTATATATCTATTCCTTGATATGCATGACAAATTATTATAATATACAATATTTTATTTTGCTTATTGAAAATTAAAGTTTAATTAAGATAGAAAATGTCAATATTCTAATTTATAATTTTAATTTAAACATTAAATAATTAAGTTAAATTTAATTTTATTTGTAATTTGTTTTAAAAAAATGTAAACTTTTAAATTTAATTTTATTTGTAATTTGTATTTAAAAAATGTAAACTATTAAATTTAATTTTATTTGTAATTTGTATTTAAAAATTAAAAATGTTTACATTTAATATTTAATCTTCTTTTTATATCATTTTAATTTTTACTGTTTAATTTTTTATTTTAATTTTTAGATTATGTCTATTTTCTATATAAACTTCCTCTAAGTCATTTTTCTATGTATTTGTATTAAATATATATATATATATATATTATTTTTCTAATTCTATAGTTCTATTAGTATGTTATATTTTATAATTATGTATTGACTATTTCTCATAATATATATATATATATATATATATATATATATATATATATATATATATATATATGTATATATCTATATATGTCTTTTTAATTTTATTATCATGATTATTATTAAATATTAATATAATCATAAAGTTTTAAATGTTTCATTATCCTGAGTATTTTGTTACTGCTATTATTACTTTATTACTAAATTCAATGTGTTATGATACTATAATGCATTATATATACTAGCAAATGTATGGTCCTTTCCGGTCGCATACTTTTGCTCGTTGTTTAATGTAACATATTACATACATAACATGTTAAACTAAGAAAAAGGGAAAGTGTGTAGAAAACCAAATCTTAAAATTATATTCGATCAATAGAAGACAGTTGTTAACTGAAAGTTATTTTAGTGTTTCAGAAGACGGCGTATATTTAGCGGACTTATAGATGACCAACCCTCCAGTCTAAAATAGTTATACAATTTTATTTACAATTTGTTTTGTATACAACTTTGCTTTTTTTACCATGACTATCGATGAAGCCACAACGATTCACATTTTCAAAAGGAAAACTTGTTTAAACTCATCCGTTTAGATTTTAGATGGGGTTAAGTTAATTATCCAACCGTAACGTAAATTTATCCCTTATGCATCGTGCCGTATACGTCTACAAAAATGGGTATCTTGTGATAACAATATGTTAATCATAAACTTACTTAAGGTCGTAAAAAGATATAATATTTTAAGTTTTTCAAATCGAAAAAGAAGGTGTACCTAAAAGAAAACAACAATTGAAAAAATTAAATACACGATTCTAAATTCAGTTATTTAATTGCTCAGTAAAATGTATTTGTTTCCTTTACAAAAAAGTAATGTTTAAATCAATTATTTTGTAAATTAAACAATTTGATTACAATAAATTAGTGCTTTAAAACATAATTTCTAATAAGATTTTTAAAATAACAAACCGAACATGTTTTAATAAAAAATATAAGTAAACATATCATTTTTCAGCGACTCGTTCGATACATCTTAGATAATGTGTTGTTTACATGTTAGTAATCAAATAACGCGCCCCTGTCTTGTGCCCACCCCTCTCTCTCTCTCTCTCTCGCGCGCGCTCTCTCTGTCTCTATGTCTTTCTTTTTCTCTTTTTCTCTGTCTCTTTTTCTCTCTCTTTTTCTCTGTCTGTTTTTCTCTTTCTCTTTCTCTCTCGCTTTTTTTTATCTCTCTCGCTCTCTTTATATCTCTTTATATCTCTTTCTTGAATTACAACTTTCTGTGCGTTCAAAATAGAACGTTATACTTATTAATAAGAGGGCGGTAACAAAATGTTGGAGTTGATACCGGCTGTTCTATAATATTCCATTACAATCTAATTTTATTACGTAACGCAATTATATAGATTAACACAAACACAATGTATTTAATCAATTTCATAATTTTCCTTTAGATCATTATTATCGAGGAAAATGTTTTCAATACATCTGCAAATCTAAAAACAATCATGAATGCCTACTTCTGAATATAAATTCATTTGAAGCTTTAAAACAAAATAATACATTTGAAAGACCTGTGATGTTTGGGGACGAGTTTGAATGTGTATATATAGGAGCGTATAAGCAGATATAAAAGGATAACGATCAAAACTAAAAATGTAGTTTCGGCTTCAGACAAATACATAATCATTAATGGATAAATAAATTATTAAATTTCTGTATCTTCAAATTATTTTCATATTTCTTTATTTTAATCTGTACTTTATTTTTTTTGGTAATTTTTCTATTTATTTTTCTACTTTATTCATTCAGTATTTAAGTTGCTATATACTATATATTATTATAATTATTAATGTTATAAAAAGATTGGTATAAACTTGTATAATAACATACACTGCTTCCTTAAATAACTGGATGTATATTTTTTAAATAATACTAGATTTTATGTATTTTATTTACTTGACTTCTATTTGTGATGTTATGAAGTGGGCCCATGTAAGATGTATTGGAATCATCTTAAGTATAATACAAAAGAAAAAAATATTCCAAATCGATGTAGAAACGATCGTAAACAAACTATTATTTGTGTATGAATTATTGGAACTGATTAAAAGGATGTGCTACTTTTATTGATCTGAACTTACTTCATATATATATTTATATATAAATATATATATATATATATATGTATATATATATATATATATATATATTCATACATATATATTCATATATATATATATATATATATATATATATATATATATATATATATACATGCATATATATATATACTTACATACATATATATATATATATATTCATATATATATATTCATATATATATACACATATATATACGTATATATATACATGTATAAATATATATATATATATATAAATATATATCTATATATATACATATATATACATATATGTATATGTGTATACATATATATATTTATACATATATATATGTATATATATATATATATTTAGATGTGTGTTAACATATTTTATTACCTTTTTTCCAACGATATATTTATACACTTATAAATTCATATCTATCTATCTATCTATCTATCTATCTATCTATCTATCTATATATATATATATAGTGTGTGTGTCAAGTTGTATATGAAAAGAAATCAAATAAAGTGCTTGATAATATAAGAGAGCTAATATAATTTATTTAGGTACTGTATATTACATATTTCAGCAATGTACCAATGTTTCATTCAAAAGGGAAGATTTAGACATCTAAATCTTCCATTTATGATGAACCCGCGGTACATTGCTGAAATATGTAACATACAGTATCTAAATAAATTATATATATATTTATATATATATATATATATATATATATATATATATATATATGTTTTCCTGGGTTCGCGTCCATAAGTTTAACATATATATATATATAGTGTGTGTGTCAAGTTGTATATGAAAAGAAATCAAATAAAGTGCTTGATAATATAAGAGAGCTAATATAATTTATTTAGGTACTGTATATTACATATTTCAGCAATGTACCAATGTTTCATTCAAAAGGGAAGATTTAGACATCTAAATCTTCCATTTATGATGAACCCGCGGTACATTGCTGAAATATGTAACATACAGTATCTAAATAAATTATATATATATATATATATATATATATATATATATATATATATATATATATATATATATATATATATATATATGTTTTCCTGGGTTCGCGTCCATAAGTTTAACATATTCGATTGACATTGATTTATGAAATGTAATGTTCATGACTCACGTTGGCCACTTTAACACAAACTACGTCTACTCTTTATATATCTATACAGGTTTACGATGTTTGTCACACTATAGTATGAAAAAGAGGCGTAAAAAAGAGGGCAAAATATAAAAGATAAGAGAAGATGTAGGAAGAGTAGAAATAGAATAGCAAGTAATAACGTTCAATATCCGAATATTTTCACATAATGCATCAGTTCAGCTGATTCTTATTGAATTTAAAGTTAATGTGTCGTAATTTAAAGTAAAATGCTCTGTATTCTATTAAACTTTGATTCTGAAGTTAGCGAGAGGCGAGAAACTAAAAGCGCCAACGGCTTCAATTACTAGTGGGCGCTTGTGATGGATGATAGATCAACCCCTGAAGTCCTTGCAAGAATTGTATAAACTAAAATAGCACTGCCCAAACAACGGTCCAGATGACATGACGAAAACACCACATTCGGCACAAAAAATTGACTAATACGCTCCCGAGTCTTCTCTATATTTCTGTATGCGGGTAAGTCGTGGACACTAACTGCGAAGCAGGAGCGAACGATACAAGCCACAGATGATGAGATGATTTCCAAACGTCATAAACATCTTACACAGGGACCAGATTTCCAATGAGGAAATAAAAAACAGGCTCATACAAGTAGTAGGGCAATATGAAGATCTACTGAGCACTGTTAGAATAAAGGTAATTATGTGGTACGGATATGTCACACGTTCATCAGGTCTCGTAAAGACAATCCTTCAAAATAGCATACATTAATAAAGAAGGGGCACACACATAATTAGATGGAATGAGAAAATATGAGAGTGACCAGAGTTGGCGCTGAGTAGCACACACAGGAAGGCTAAGGATCAGGAGAGTTGGAGAAGATAGTTGACAGATCTTTTTTTAGCGGCTTAATGATCATGCCGACCACAGCAGAAGAGATGAAGAATAAGATTATATTAACATTCTCTTTATCATTACGATAGATTTTACGGAAAATAGATTTGTCATGCAGCCTTTTGTTTAACAGCTGCCCCTCCTAAAAGTTATGGATGTTTACTAATTTAACAACTCAGCCTCTGAAACAGAAACCTACATTGTTTCATTATCTCTGCGAATAGCGTCATTTCATTCGATCAAGCAACGTTGTGTCAGCAGCACTTTGCTCAGCATCATTTGTGACTCGGAAGACTCCGGCTCTTAGTACACTTACATTTAAATTCCCGGCATCATTTCACAGAAGCAAATACTTGAATTTTAACTGATACCGACTTATTTAAAATCCCATAGCAGTTGTACATGATAATAATATGTATTACTATGTAAACTTATGCACACCATAACTGATAATGAGTGTAGATGAATATTATATTCCAAAACCCAATAGTAATTGTAAAAAACACTTTCCCAACTCAAACACCACTAGAAATAACCAATGATATTCATGAGTTGAAATTCCCTTTGGGAGAATATGACTCCTAGTATTATTATTATTTACTCACTAGGAGTTATCACACTGGTCATCATCAGTGATCGCCCACTGTCGACAACCTGTGGTATTCCCTGGAGTCTGAGTGACAACAAGTCTCCTCAGACTTCCAGTATGCTCCATCTCTTTTCGTTCATCACCGCTGATGACCTTGCGGTATCGCAACAGCCACCTACCAACGATTTCCCGCTGTTAAGGGGCATTGGTCCCCTCCGGGGCCCCGAGTGGCAACAAGCCTCCCCAAGGTCCCAGAGCTGTCCGCGCTCTTCCAGTGGAGGTCTGGTTTGCGCATTCCCTCCTCGACCCTCTGTTCATAATTTTCGTGGCGTTAGCCTATGCTTGCGCCTCTCTCGTGCGGTTGTATTTTCCCCGGTTCTGTTGTCTTGTGCTTCCATGTGTTTGTTCTACATTCGTTGCTTATGTGGGTTGGTTTCCGTATTCGAGGACATTTCTCAGGATTGTAGCTGTTTTGATCATTACTGTCCTTTGTATGGTCTCAGTTATCCCTTTGATTCCTATTTCTCCTAGTCTTTTCTCCATGTTTTTGGGGACTGTTCCTAGTGCTCCTATGATTATTGGTGTTATACTGACTTTTTTTATGTTCCATATTCCTTTCAATTCTCTGGCAAGTTCAGTATATTTGCTTCTTTTTTCCGTCTCTTTGATCTTCACTCTGTGGCTGCTGGAACGGCAAAGTCCACGATTTTGCAGGATTTTTCTTTCTTGTTGATTATTATCATATCCGGTCTCCTTCTGTTATGGGTTTGTCTGTTTGTACATTCATATCCCATATGATTTTGTGTTTTTCGTTTTCTAGTACAGTTTCTGGTTTGTGTTTGTACCGTTTTTTGGCATATTCGAAATTCAGTTGTTTGCGCATTTCCCGGGGTACTTCTTTCCCCACGCTGTCATGTCTGTTCTTGTATTCCCTTTGTGCTAGCTTGCTGCATTCACTTATTATATGATTTATCGTTTCGTCTCTTTGTCCACACAATCGGCATTTACTGTTTTCCTGGGTTTTATCTATCTTTGCTTTAATAAAGTGTGTCCTAATCGCATTGTTCTGTGCGGCCGTCAGCAGAGAGTCCGTTTCTCTGTTCGAGTGTCCTTTTCTTTGCCATGCCCAGCTGTTTTCATTGGCTTCATCGCTTGTGAGTCTTATAAAGCGTCCATGCAGTTGTTTTTCTTCCCACTTTTCCTTTCTTGTCTTTTTGTTTCTGGGTTCAGTGCTTCCGGAGTTGTTTGTTGGGCTGGTGTCTCTTGTTGTGGTGATCAGTCTTTTCGTGTTCTGGGTTACATATTTCTCCAGCTCTTTTTTGGTGTCTTCCACACAGTCTTCTATACTTACCTCCTTCATTTCTTTTCATGTAGAGTTGTCCGTATCGTCTTTTGGGTGCAATGCATTGTGCATAGTCATTACTTTTCTAGTCCTTTGGTCAAGGTGCCTGAGTTCTTCTTTGGGCCAGCCTATGAATGGTCGAGAGTATCTTATTAGTGATACAACCCATGTGTTTATCCCTTTTACTAGGTTTTATTATCTGCTATATATTTATTATTATTATTATTATTATTATTATTATTATTATTATTATTATTATTATTATTATTATTATTATTATTATTATTATTATCATTATCATTAGGATTATCATTATTATTATTATTAATATTATTACTACTACTACTACTACTACTACCATCATCATCATCACCATCATCATCATCATCATCATCATCATCATCATCATCATCATCATCGTTGTTGTCGTTGTTGTTGTTTTTGTGGTGATTGTTGTTGTCGTCGTCGTCATCATCATTATTCATCATCATCATCATCATCATCATCATCATCATCATCATCATCATCATCATCATCATCATCATCATCATCATAATTATTATTATTATTATTATTGTTGGTGTTGTTCTTGTTATTAGTGTTGTTCTTGTTGTTCTTATTAGTGATACAACCCATGTGTTTATCCCTTTTACTAGGTTTTATTATCTGCTATATATTTATTATTATTATTATTATTATTATTATTATTATTATTATTATTATTATTATTATTATTATTGTTATTATTTTTATCATTATTATTATCATTATTATTATTCTTATTATTATTATCATTATAATTATTGTTATTGTTATTATTATTATCATTATTATTATCATCATCATCATCTTCATCATCACCATCATCATCATTATGATGATGATGATGATGATGATGATGATGATAATAATAATGATAATAATGATAATAATGATAATAATGATAATAATGATAATCATAATAATAATAATAATAATAATAATAATGATAATGATAATAACAACAACAACAATAATAATAATAACAATAACAATAACAATAACGACAACGACAACGACAACGACAACGACAACAACAGTAACCGTAACAGTAATAGTTATAATAATAAAGCTAATAGCTACATTGGTCATACAAATAATACCCTATCATTCCGCCTACGCATACATATTGTAAACTGCAGATGAATTTACCAACATCTACCAAAACATAACTTCCCTCCCCCTGATTTAAAAGGAATTCTAATTCATACAACTATAATAATACATTCCGAAACCAATTTAAAAAAATTGAAATACCAAAAGACATCTACATAAAATACACAACAGCCTAAAATTGATAACATCACATATGAAACCAGTGGTAACATTTTAAAAAGGTTATCGTAATGGGATTTGGTTCTATGATGCAATCTAGGGTTGCTAAATTTAACTCGTCGATAAATAAAAGTAGTAGCCGTGGCTATTAGCTTTCCTTATCAACCCATCATTTCAACGCAATATTTTGATGTACTTGCATGACATTTTTCTTAAGATCATCATCCTGAGGAAGTGTTACAATGAAGACAAAACGTTCATGAATATATATAAAACATCTCTTGGTTTTTCCTATTTAATTTCCCATTACGTCGGATTACTTTCATCCTTCCTTTCTCATATATATATATATATATATATTAGAAGAGCAGGATGAAGGTAATCCGACGTGATGGGAAAATGAAAAAGGAAAACCAAAAAAATGGATGTTTTTTTATGTGTACATCAACGTTTCGTCTTTATTTATAAGACTTCATTAGGATGATAATATAGAGAAAAAATGTCATGCAAGTAACGATACATGTAGGGTAGACATATTGGGAGGAAAAATAAAATAAAATTATGGCCACTACTGGGTGGACGTCCGTACTTGTTGGAGAATAAAAATGAATGTTGAAGAAAATGAGTGGGGAAGAAATGGAAAGATGGGGTGAGCAAGGACTACTGTGGCTGGTGGTAAGAGAAAGAGGTGGGGGATGAGTAGGGGTAAAGTGGATGGCAGAGAGAGAGTGGAGGAGAGGGAGGAGGGAGGTGTTTGACCAGATGGCTGCGGTCAAGATTGAAGGGGAAAAAGTAAGTTGGAATGTTTGTGTGTGGGGGTGTATGCAGGGAAAAGAGGATGGGTAGAGAAGGAGGGGGGCTGTGATTTTGGTGGATGGGCGAAAGTTATAGTCTTAGATAGCGTTTTGAGAAAATGAGGGAATTTAAGAAGGGGGTATTGAAATGTGAGTGTATGGGAGAAAATAGTTGAGAGGGGGAATGGGTGAGGGGGAGAGGGAGGATTTGTTGTGATAGGGTATGAAATATTTGAAATATTTGGAAAATGATAGCAATGAGTGAAGGAGTGGAGGGGTGGAGGAGGGAGGTAATTGAAAGGGTGGGTATGGAATATTTGATATATTTGGAACATGAGAAAGTTTATTTGGACTGCACTGTTAAAAATGTGAGGGAAAAACGGAAAGAGTAAGAAGAAAGTCTAGGACTTCCGGTTTGTTTCTTTTCATAGGTTGTGGGCTTCGGCGTTGTCTGATTGTGGAACTAATTATATATATCATCTCACATTCAAGAAATCTAATATTTATTTGCTCGCTTGGTTAGCTTGTTGGATGACATCGTCCTAGCGAGTATAAAATCCTACTTGTGAGACATCGGCCTGGGTTCATAGTAGTTGGATGACTACACCCCTTGTTGAAAAGAGTAGGTAAATTCCACAGTCGGTCATCGCCGCGGTTCGCTTAATCTGTGTAAATTAATAGACATACTTGTATGTGGCGAGGTAGCTCAGTGGCAGAGTACTCGCTTACCATGCAAGTGACTCGGGTTTCGAATCCTGAGTTCGGATGTGTACTACTGATGAGCCCAAAGGAGGGCGAAACTCAGTCTAGGACTTCCGGTTTGTTTCTTTTCATAGGTTGTGGGCTTCGACGTTGTCTGATTGTGGAACTAATTATATATATCATCTCACATTCAAGAAATCTAATATATATATATATATATATATATATATATATATATATATATATATATATATATATATATGTATATGTATATATATATGTGTGTGGCTTTTACTTTTCCTTTTCAACTCATCATGTCAACCCAATATTTCGATGTACTTGCATGGCATGTTTCTTAAAATTATCATCCTGAGGAAGTCTTACAATAAAAAACGAAACGTTGATGAATATATAAAAAATATATCTTGGTATTTTCTTTTTCATTCCCCATTACGTCGGATTACCCTTCTTTACTCATATATATATATATATATATATATATATATATATATATATATATATATATATATATATATATATATATATATATAATTGTTAATTTACTCGAATTATTTCATTATTTTTCTCAAAAAATATTTAGTAGAAATCTACAGTAAATAGTTTAATAATACAGAGTTTTCTATGATGCATACAATACTTTCTTAATATTTTATATTGTATGGTGTCCCCTATTGTAATTAAGAATAATGTCGATGAGATTGTTACCTGTTATAGTTCAGAACACAATATTTGTTATATGCATGGCTTTACACACTTATTTACAGATAGACACGCAGTCATAAAGAAAAATGTTCACTAGGTAACTAATTCAATAGATGGATTATTGGGTGTCGTTAATTGTTGTATTGGACGTTAAAAAACATCTGCGCTTTTACTTTTGTAGAATGAATATCTGAGTGATTTATCAAAGACAACTCATTTAATCGTTATTCTGATAGTTGATTGACATGGCTTAATAAATGAGTTTAATCATTACTAAGTAACTAAAAATATTTAATGAGAAAATTCATTCGAGAATTGCATTTTGAAGATTAAACCTGAAATAATTTTAAGCGAAAAAAATCGGTCGTTCAGAAAATAAATTAAAACAGATTTTAAAACACATATTAATCAACGGCAACCCCTTCGAATGGTATTGGTTGGCCGGTCAACTGAATGAACGCAACATATGTAAGATGCGTCTGAGGTAGCACATATGTCCGCCAGTCGGAATGTCATACTTATGTAATTACCGGTACGAGTTTGTATTCAAACCGTATTCACGCGTCACAATCGCGTAATTTACCTGCTATGCAAGGGTAACGACGCTGGGATACAGTAAGTTCTAAAAACGTTGGTGATCCACTTGTTTTGAATATATACTGATAGGCTTCCAAAAGATAGTACAAGCTTCTCTATAAATAAATAATATTTAATAAGTGTTATGAGACGAAAACATTATCTCGCCATTGTAGTAACGCTATAGTCACTTCCTTTGGTAAAAGATTTACATGTAATTACTAGTATGACGTTGTATACAGATCGTATTTACGCTTCTCAATCGCAACGCTGATCTGCTAGCTTATGGGTTGCCGACGTTGGGTTACTATTCTCGAACGCCATTCCTTTGCTTTAACTTAAAAATACTGGAAGCCATCTACATAAAACACAACAACCTAACATTGATAACATCACACATGAAACTATTGGTAACATTTTAAAATGATTGACCTAATGCGATTTTGTTCTATGATGCCATCCAGCATCGCTGAATTTAAATCGTCAACGATTTTCCTGGAACAATGCGAAAAACGTTCTTTAAGCGTTTCTCTGCCGTCTTTTTATGAATTCTATTCTTTATCCAGCGTATTTGCTCATTAGCTTTTGACACCTGAAGATGATTTTGTTTATTTTGCCACCGAGGATGATTTTTGACCATTTGCTTTTGACACCTGAAGATGATTTTGTTTTTGACACCTGGGGATAATTTTTGTTCATTTGCTTTTGACACCTGAAGATTATTTTGTCAATGTTCACACCTGAGGATGATTTTTGTTAATTTGCTTTTGAAACGTGAAGATGATTTTGTTAATTTTGACACCTGAGTATGCTTTTTGTTGATGGGCTTTTGACACCTGAAGATGATTTTGTCAATTTTCACACCTGAGGATGAGTTTTGTTATTTTGCTTTTGACACTTGAAGATGGTTTGTTTATTTTGACACTTGAGTATGATTTTTGTTCATTTGCTTTTGACACTGGAGATGATTTCTTAATTTTGACACCTGATGATGATTTTTATTTATTTGCTTTTGACACCTGATGATGATTTTTGTTCATTTGCTTTTGACACCTGAGGATGATTTTGTTTTGTTTTTTTACACATGAGGATGATTTCTGTTCTTTGCGTTTGACACCTGAGGATGAAGTTTGTTAATTTGCTTTTGACACCTGAAGATGAGTTTGTTTATTTTACACCTGAGTATGATTTTTGTTCATTTGCTTTTGACACCTGATGATGATTTTTGTTCATTTGCTTTTGACACCTGATGATGATTTTTGTTCATTTGGTTTTGACACCTGAGGATGATTTTGTTTAGTTTTTTAACCTGAGAATGATTTCTGTTCATTTGCGTTTGACACCTGAGGATGATTTTGTTTACTTTGATACATGAGTATGATTTTTGTTCATTTGCTTTTGACACCTGAGGATGATTCATGTTTTCCTGACAGTACTAACATGCAGAACTGTAAATGTAATGTTAACAAACATCGAACTGCCTACCACCTAACAACCTATAAAACCTGACGCATAGTAAAGTATCCTTTTACGTTTCAGTGGCAATATGCGTTGCTTGCGGTGAATAAAAGTGGGTTTCTTTTTCAAAATGAGAACTCTGTCGGCTGGAATAATGATTAATGAGGTTGAATGATTGTAGGTCGAATAATGAAGAATATTATGAGAGGATTAAAAAGAATGTATAGAACGAACAATTTTGATTTCTTTTAAGACAATTTTTTAGTGATATTGTATTTGAAGACAACAATGTTGTAGTCTGAAGGGAAACAGTTCCGTGTAAATGTGCAATGCTTAAGTTCGAAACGGCATTTAATTTGTTTTGTCCCGCTTTAGTTTGCGTTTATTTATCACGATTAGCTTTGAAAAGTATTTTCATTGGTCCGACCTTTGACACGGAAATGGATCCTTGAGTTGGTGAACAACTGTACGTTAACAAAAAGCATCCCAAAGATCCGGAGAAAAAAACCCAAAACCATCGCTTTTCTCAAACCTGGTAAAGATTTAAGCTTTGTAAGCGTATAATCCTCAACAGACTGACTTCATTTACTGTACCAACACTCATCCCTTAACAAGCAGGATTCCGGCTTAAAAAATCCACTAATAGCGTGTTCCTGAATCTCACTCAGCACATCGAGAATGTGTGTTCAGAAAGCATTGGTAACGGAAGCAGTCTTTGTTGATCTGTCTGCCGCTTATGACACTGTAAATCCCTGCCTCCTCCTGAAATAAGATATTGGAGCTGACAAAAGCCCTGGCACTCACATACCTAATCAGAACCGTCTTAAAATACAGGCGCTTTCATGTTACCCTTATAAACAACTAATGTCGCTGGCGCGACTAAAGAATGGCTTATCTCAATGTAATGTGTTGGCTCCATTTATGTACAAAATCCTCACTAATGACTAACCAACGAACCAGAACACTGAGCAGTTACTTTATGCTGACGACCTTTGCGTTACATCCCAAGAAGTACCTTTGAGTCAGTAGAAGCACATATCAACTCAGCCTTAGATGAGTTACTCCTCTACTACGACAGTAAGCCCATGCATGAAACGTCTGCAAAAAATCAAGTGTGCTCGTTTCATCTCAGGAACACAATGACCCATAAACATCACGTTGTCTCAAATGCAACCTGAAAATCGCACTAATCTTGTCTACCTTAGCGTAAAACAGGACTGCACCCTTTCATGTTGGGAGCATTTTAATAGACAAAGATGAAAGTCAGCTCCCAGAACAACACGCTACGGAAACTGATCAACTCTAAGTGGGGAGCCACTTCACACACAACAAGACGTACTGTCTTAGCCTTGTGCTATTATTCTGCGCAATGAAATTGTCCGGTTTGGGAGAAATCAATGCATGTCAAAAACCTTGACTAGGCGTTGAACACAAGCTGCCTCTAGATCAGTGGCTGCCCGAAGCCAACCAACCTGAACAACCTGCATATCCCGATTGGCATTGAACCTGCATATGTTAGACCGAAGGCTGCCAGCCGAGTAGAGATCAGAAAGGGTATCAGTGATGGATGTCATCTCCTTCATGGACGTGAACCATTTACTATAAAAAAATATCATGAAAAAAAAACACACTTGTTTTTGTATTTCTTCACAACACCGGCATATTTAAATTTCTTGCACTGTGATAGCCTTTTAATATTCCCCTTCTCTCTCTCTCTTTCTCTCTCTCTCTCTCTCTCTCTCTCTCTCTATATATATATATATATATATATATATATATATATATATATATATATATAAACGCAATCATCTACCTATATAAGTAAATTATACGTCCTAAGACGGAGTACTATTGGAACATCTGGGAAGGTGCAGTTCATTGCACGCACACTTTCCTGCCTGAATATTGTACAAAATTGACCGCCAAATCTAGTAGATGCCCGCTTGTCTACCGTACATCTCTTTTCTCGCAGATAGTCGCAAGTAGTCAGTCTCTATTTTCTCGCTATTTACCCATATGTAAAATATCCACAGTAAAAACACGTCTTACCACAACCTCTGTAAATAATATTCTCTTTATTAGTGTGTGTACTTTGAAGCTAAACAGATCTTTTAAACACTACCTGTTTATGCAACACCATACGGCGAGACTGCTTTCCAGCTGACTACAACCTGCCCGTTTTCATGTAAAAAGTAAAATTTTAGTAAAACCGCCTTCTTAAATAATCGAATTCTATCAAGTTGCAGCCATCACCTCTAACACTTAACTCTTTAGTCTCACCGTTCAACAAACAAATTCAATACCCCTACTCCTCGAGTGGCTTTTCGGTATTGATAAGCGGTGATGCATTAGTACAAATATATACACATATAGATAGATATATTTATAGAAATGAACTGACTGCAATAGATAGATTGATAGATGGATAAAAACACAATACAATAAAATTGCCAGGAAGAAACAAAGTGGAAAATTAAATTTGAAAAAAGAAACAGTTTTTATCATTCGTCGTTCATTCCTCGTCGCAGTTGAAGCTGGAAGTGTTCAATAAGACTTTCACATCATCAATCAACTTCTGTAATTGCTTTGGCTGCGCGAGTTGTCAATATTTCATTGGCCTTTCCCTTGTTCAACCTCGCAACCCCCGCCAATCACTACCCAGGACAGTCAATGCTCTTGCTAGATGGAGATTACAAGTTGACAGGCAACGGGCATATGCAAAACCGTAAATGGAAAACAGAAAAGGCGCTGATGTAAAGGAGGTGAAATAAACATAAATTCTAGGAATATATCGACGCAACTCTGAGGTGCAATTAAAATATAAAACTTTGAAACCTGAGAAAGTATTAACAAAAAGTAAATAAAATAAATAAATAATTTTTTTAAATAAATAAATAAATAAATAATAATAATAATAATAATAATAATAATAATAATAATAATAATAATAATAATAATAATAATAATAATAATAATAATAATAATAATAATAATAATAAACTAGAACTATTCGAAATCCAATAAACTTCCCAAAAAGACACACACACATGTGCTGGTACCACCCTTGGCAAATACTACACCAAATAGTCATGATGTGTTAGAATAAAAACACTGAGCAGTGAAAGCACTAAGCAGACCTCAACTGGAACAATTCAGAGAGTACTGAGACGTTTAGGAGGTTCATTTACCACCAAAATTCATAACGATACAATTGAGAAATAAATGGTAAACAGCTGTTTCGATAACGCAAAATGATTTGCAAATAGGACAGTAGAAAGTAGACCCTTGATATACTTTCGGCAGCCTAGTAACTCTCGCTTCCCTTATTTTTTCTTTTAGTCCTAACATTTTAAGAACGATGCTTCTGACAAAGGAGGATAATTGCTGCTAATCTATCTAAACTTCTTGCTGGATTGTTTTTGATGTAGTATTTTTTTTAGCTCCTTACACTAAGTGCCTTCATGCTTTGTCTGGAGCGAGTTCCATTAAAAAAGGTGATCGCACAGGGACGGACGGT
>OY744519.1:194951272-194983772 GCA_963556195.1 Sepiola atlantica | reverse complement strand
ATAAATAGAATCTGTTGAGCAGTAATTTATATAATATTTAACAGCTATATTGTTTTGTAGTTGGTCTATTTGTACCAAATCGAAACATGACTTAAAATAAATAGCCAGAGTACTCATTTATAATACATTAACTTTTAGGTTGTCAGTACACGAATTCGAATCTTACGTAAGTCTAAATGTTTGTTTTTTTACTTGGATACGTGTTTTTATAAACTTAAAGAAATTAACATAACATAATAACATTACATTATTACATACAGATGTTAAAAACTAAGTGACCGATTTTGAATAATGAAAAAAAAGAGGTATAGAGCTTATTCGGGATTATTTGAAAGCGAATTATAATTGCTCATAAATAGCATTTCTAATATTTTTGCCAATTAAGTACATTCATCGTTTTATTTACTCTCTAATGCAAATGCTAAATTACATATTTTATCACATAGTTTTACAAATAGTTCTCTTCGCACGAGCTAAAAACCAGCAGAAGCAAGGTAAACATAAATATACAAAAAAAAATAAAACGTATTCTATCACTTTATGTATCAGTGGGTCATTACACTTTTAATTACATCAGAAATGCTACAACTTCGGAAAGGAAATAGAATTCAACAGAACGGGAAAGGAGTAGATACCTTACATGAAAATTTGAATACATCAGATTTGTATGAACTTTTTACCATAGATAGGTAAATGAATAGATGATTAAGTGTGTTATATTATTGTCACATATATATTCCATCTAACAAGCGGCGTTCTCTGGCATTCGCTTAGGATATCTGTTTCTTCTTTCAAGAATATTATTATTTCTATTACATTTGAATAATTTAAAAATAAAAAATACAAAAATTTAATTTAAAAATCAAACTCTGCATTTTTTGTGATGAATTTCAATCGCAAAAAAGAGAATAATTATAATGCCGGACTGAATTTGAATGAATGTTATATAACACATAATATATATATATAACACATTACCCCGAGTATAAACTCGGGGTAATGTGTTTTATATATATATATCTCCACTCTTAGGGAGGTCAAAGGTCTTACTAGGAACAACTAAATTAAATATGTGGACGGTCATAAAGATACTTCTTTTCTGCAACATTCAACAACTCCGTGATATAGGCAGTCATTCCGTGATATTTCACAGAATTGAATTCTTCACTGGAATCAAAGTTAGGCATGACGATTTAAAGAATAGGAAACATTCGAAGAAAGGCCTTTTATTCGGCTGTTGTCATTCGCTTCTTTTCTGCTGGCGAGTGTGTGCACTTTCTGGCTACGAACCTTTGGAGCACTTTATTGGCGATGTTAGAATATTCTTCCTACCTTGTTTTCACTTCCAAAACATCCAACAGACTGCCCTCCCTCTGTGCTGTCTAGCAATGTGAGGGCACATCAGTTATCAGAAGACGACAAGGTCGATATGACATTTAATAGATTCAATGACACGATAACCTCTGCCCCTCATGTAAGTTTACACCGCTGGTCAGCGAATCTAAATCACTAGATAGGGCGTACTCCATTACTAATATAATTTAATAATATATATATATAGTCTCGGAAGTTTCTCAACCATTAAAACTATATATAAAAAAAATTATATAAAAAAAACAAAAAAACTGATAGTCTCAAGTCTTCCAGTGGAAAATCACTCATGTAAGTCAATTTATTTTTTACAGTTATTATATTAGTTAGTTTCTAACACTATTTTAAGGGATCATCAGTTGTTTACCATGAAAAACTGTTTCGGGAATTTAAAAACAAGACAGTATTTAATTTCATGGCTTCTCAGCAGAGTTGATCAGACCCCACATCCCTTAAAAGACATATGTATATATATATATATATAGAGATATCTTTGTCTCTCTCTCTCTCTCTCTCTCTCTCTCTCTCTCTATATATATATATATATATATATATATATATATAAATATATGTATGTATATATATATATATAAATATATGTATATATATATATATAAATATATATATATATATATATATATATATATATATATATATATATGTGTTAATACGAGTCTATCGAGGACGAGTTTATCTACAAATATATAAAGTCAGTTTTAAGCATTTTTGAGCTGATATGATGGAATATTCTTCGTATTGTGTATAATAGCAAAATTCATTAAACACAATATTTATTTATGAGCTTTTTTTATAATAACGACATTTACATTTTTTTTTAAGTTGGCGATTGATTGATCACTAAAGACTCCAGTGCAATCAGTAACCATACGTTTCCACGGCTAATTAAAATAAACACAGTCGCTTTTTGTTACACAGACATTCTATCTCGTATTGGCTGGTTTTAAAGATGAGATTAAACATAGTATTTAATAAAATTGAGTATGCTAATAGCACTTGTTTTATCGGTTATATCTATAATGCTTAAGTTTACGTCTGCTTAGCTAATCATTATAAAACTAATATATTTAAAAAAAAATAATAATAGAAAAAGTTATTGCAGTTATAACATTACTTGAAATTCAAGAGTGTTTTTTTTTATTTATTCAAGAACATCGTCGCTTTTCATTGCTTTTATCAATAAAATGTGAACTAGCATATCATATTATATAATATTATTTGCCGTAATTTTTTAGAGCGTTGTTTGGAGAGTAGGGTTCGATCTTCGGTCAAGCGTCACCAAATAGTAAAAAATGGTACTTGATATTCCTTGTGTAAACATTAAGCATTTAAGATGACGATCAACGGTTGGAAGCGTCATCCTGGGAAAGTACTGGCGTCAACCCTATTTCAGGGTAGTTCCTATTGAAAAAGAAAATATCAGAGACCCCTTTGTAATGGTCGACAACATTATATATTTATGTCTTAAATGTCCACATCTTGATTGTTATTATATACGCACATGTGTTTTCTGTTTTCCTTTTTCGACCGCCCTCTTATTTAATATAACGTAATTTATTTTTAAGTAACTGCATATGCTATTTACAACGTAAAACGGGTTATTATACAAATTCTTGAGGTACAAACAGATGGCATGCTATATGGAGGATAGATTATCAGCTGGTGAGTGTGCTGATTTGATTGATAACATATTTCAACGCGGAGTCCAATTGCTGACGAAAACTTACTGACTATACACAGACATGAAGGAAATAAATAGACACCCAACAAAAAAAAATATTCATACATGTTTTAAGTTTATGCCGACGGCTAGCACTTGGAGATGTACAAAGCAGTAGTAAAAGTTAGAAACACTGAAATTGTACACTATGTTACACATTTTTTGTTTCGGATATATATATATATATATATATATAAAGATAGATTGACGAAGAGTGATAAACATGCACGAATGTCCAAATTTATTTCAAACTTCGATTGTTCAATGCAATGTATATTCTGTAATAACATTATGTTTATTATTCTTTCCTTAAGCTAAGGCTTTTCAAAGATCGAGATATTATCATCAGAGGAATTATACAGATAGATAAGTTGGCAATAGAAAAGCCAAAATTCAACGTTTGAAAAAATATTAAGAAAAATGACGGGTGAAAAAAGTTCGTGTAAAAAGATATTGGGTTAGTCCAGGTGGTAATTGTCCGCCGATATTGGGTCCAATGGAATGGAAGTTTCGATGGAGAAGAAAAAGTTTCTTGAAGTTATCACAGAAAGGCGTTCAAAATGAAGTAAATCCAATGATGAAAATTGAGTTCAAGTCGGAGAACATAGAACAACAGCCGACTCAGACAACAGCAATCACACTCCTTTGTCAGAAACATAGAATATGAGGACTAAAGGAAGCAAAATAACAAGGAAGCCTACAGTTAACCCAAGGTTTCGTTTCGACTCTTCATCAGTATTGACGGTTGTTGGCTCCCCTGAAGCTCACGAGCCCTTTGAAGAGTAATAGTACGATGGGCTAATCGTTTTGTAGAGACCAACACAGAGTGGTGTGGATTCACTCACCTATAAATAGGAATTATAAATTATACTTACTTTTATTATGAAAGATCGTAAATAGTCGTTGAAACGTAAGGCTAGTAAATTGCTTCGGCTTCTATTCAAAACAAGTGACTGGAAATGTGAGCCGTTCGGTACAATTAGCCAGAGTCAATATCGAATCGTTAATGTCACACGAAAACTCATTAATTACTTGAGAACAATCAACAAGAAAAAGTCAATTCGTTAATTAGAAGTGTCGCTAATGTCCGAGACACATCTGGTCTTCATCGGTGGCACATTTACGTGATGCTACAAGGAAACACTTCATTGGTTTGGTGTATAATTTTCTTATTAATTATTGGCTAATCAAGTCTTTATCTATTTTTTTCGTTTTTAACACGTCCTACCTTGATGGAATTTACTTTTAAGTGTTAATTAATGATGCTTAAATACAGAAGTAACTAGTTTAGACTGAGGCGTGAGATCGGGTTCCTTTACTGGATTATAAAACTAGGTAACAGGCCACTGAAATAGCGAGTTATAGTATGACTTTTGCAGAGGGTTGTTATGGCTGTATTTGGGGTACATTTGGCTAAATGATTTGAGCACGTAACGTACAATCTGATAAGTTGGTTCACAAGTAAATCTATTCAATCATATATAATTATTTATAAATTATTTCTGAAATGTTATTGAGTTGAATTTTTAGGCAAATAATTAAAGCTATCGAATAAGCAAACATGTCTAACGGGAAAATGGTCTGATTTTGTGACCCATGCAGGGAAGGGTAAATTTGTTATGTAGCATCAGAATCGAAATAGTATTCATTATTTGATTTCAATAGCGTATGGTTAATAATAAATACAATAAATATAATAAATTAATTGGCAATTATCGAAGTTATGTTGAGGCAATATATCCAGACTGATCCGAAAAGTTATCTGTACAATTTAAATAATATATATATATATATATATATATATTACATTCAGTGCCGGATTATAGCGCAGGGATAGAAGCGACGACTCTCAGCTCGACGGTTGAGTTTCAATCCCGGCTTGAGGCACTAACTAGTCTAGCGGCACTAGAGAGCTGTGATACAGCGCAACAATCCGTATGTGGATAACTATTTCTCTCTCTATATATATATATATTGAGAGAGAGATAGATTAATTCATTTTTATTGAATATAAGCAAAATATTCTATCTCATCCTTTTCTCTACTAGCGATCTGATACTATATTTCAGTTTGTACGGGAACTTGCCATACTTGCAACTACATTCGACTGGCATGGTCCGTCTTCAGAAACATGTTGATGTTGGTAAACTAATAACACATATGTGAATTCGTTTAGTATGATCACTTAAAACTGTTTAAAAACATCTCTACAGCAGTCTTATCCCCGGCCTGTTTAGTGATAATTCAACACACCCGGATGAATAGTGCTTCGATGATGGGCATGCGACGACTACAGTTGAAAATGGTGGGGATAGAGGTGTTTCATTAAGTACATTACGGAAGTTTGTTTTAGATATTGGGTTGTGCGGATTAGTCTTAGTGAATTATGTTCTGTAATGAGGTGGCGTCGATGATCTGCCAATGGGAGAAGAAAAAAGATCAGAGAAGGAAGCAACAGAATAGTTCGCTTCTATTCAATCAAACCTGCATAAATAAAAGAACGGTGTCTAAATGTACGCATGTATAGGTATATAGATAACTACAGAAATTGAAGTAGTATTAACCTATGTAAGACACGACAGAACTCAGAATTCTAATGTGTTTTATACTTAAAATAAAATTGAAGTTTTACAAGTAAAGATATTATAAACAGGAAAAATAAAATATAGAATAACAACAGAGAGTGAAAGTGAAAGGAAACGTGAGCGGTAAGCAAAGCGAACAGAAAAAAGTAACTGGCAGAAGAATAAGTGATAATTTAAAAGTAAAAACCACTCTAAACTTTCACACGACTTCACTCGCTGAAGAGAATAAAATTAAAGTTGCTTTCGTTCTCTGTGAATTTTGATTGGAGTAAATGAAAATAACACGGGGCGTTAGGGTTGACGGTAGGCGGCGCTTCAGGGGAAATTGCTTCTTGAGTAGGCACGCATTTTTGAAAAGATCCACTCACTTGAGAAAGTTCAAAACAAAAGATTATTGATTTGAATCAGAAAAAAACAGCAGAGACGGGTATTGTTAGATACGGCCATTCTATAATTTGCAGGTTTAGCTTTCAAAATGCTATCTTGAAAGTTAGCGTGACAGACAGAATGGCAACATTTCTAATATAAATAAATGATCCGTCTTCAAATTATTATTCAATCGTAAGCAAGAGACACGGACAGAAAAAAAAACAACTATACAGAATTAAACGAGGCAGACCGACGCAAATTAACTATTTCAAATTTACGCTCAAATAAAATACTATTTAAAAAAATAGCCGTGACAGACCAACATAATCATATTTCAAAATTAAGCTTGACATACATATTAAAATGCTATTATACAATTTAGCTTGACAGACTGAGGAAAATATAATTTCAGTGTTAAGCTTGATATACCGATATAATATTATCTATAGAAGCCAAGTTAAACAATGTACAGCCTCGATGTTACTAGTTAGGTTACAATTTGGGAAAATATAAAACTGGACGTGTGCGAATGCCGACAAATTCACGGAGCCCTATCTACAAAATTAACTTTACCAATAAATAATAACGATGACGGTGATGTTGCTGATGATGTTGATGATGACGATGACGATGACGATAACGATAACGGTGACGATGACGATGACGATGACGATGACGATGACGATGACGACGACGACGACGATTGTGATGATGATAATAATAATAATAATAATAATAATAATAATAATAATAATAATAATAATAATAATAATAATAATAATAATAATGATACCTGATGTTATTATAATCGACAAGAAGGAAACATCTTGTAAAATCGTAGACTTCGCTGTTTTAGCAGCAGACCACAGAGTGAAGATCAAATACAAGAAAAAACGAAGTAAATACACAGAGCTGAAAGGAATATAGAGCATGAAGAAAGTTAGTATAATACCAATAATCGTAGGAGTACTGGGAACAATTAAAAATAAAAACTGGAACAAATACTGAGGGAAATTGAAACCAAAGGGACCATCGACACTATACAAAGGATGGCAATGATCAAAACAGCTTCAATCTTAAGGGAAATCCTCGAATGCGGAAATCAACCCGCATAAGCTACAAAAGGTAACCGGGCACAAGGAATTCACAACAGGGAGAAAACAAAACCACATGAAAAACACCGCAACACAAACAAATGAACAGAAACTGCTATAAACATCACTTCATAATCTCCCCCAAATAAATAACACCAACCTCAGCTATGACCACATAAAATGTAATCAAAGAACAGAAATTACAAGAAACGCCATAAGCTCCCCCCGTTCTGTCCCAAAACCTATTCCCCCCATTTACACAAATGTTATTTTAAATGGTGCCGGCTTAGGCTGACACCAGACACATATTTGTAGAGGGTCAAGGAGGATGAGAAGACCAAAGAGGGGCAGCTCAAACCAGACCTTCACTGGAAAAGTGCGGAGAATGATGGGACCTTGGGGCGGCTTACTGCCACTAAACTCCCAAATATGGCCTATTATCCTTACCAGCGAGAAATCAATTGTAAGATGTTGTTGCGATACCGCATCTTTATCGAAAAGAGGTGAAGAATACTGGAAATCTTGGGAGGCTTGTTGTCACTCAGACTCCAAGAAATACCACTGGTTGTTGTTGGTGAGTAATCACTTACGATGATCCGTGTGAGAACTCCTAGTGAGTACATCTTCTACTACTAATAAAAATAATAATACAAGAGAAACCTGGAGACAATATAGGGCGTGTAACTGCTGAACCAAGAGGAAATGAGGACGCTAGGCTAACAGGATAGCTATAAATAATTTGGTGTTCTGGAAGCAGACACCATCAAATCTACAGAAATGAAGGAGTAATTGATAGCATTCTTGAATGCGACTCTATGGCATCGACAGGGGTTAATTGTATTAATGCTTTTGCATGTCACTATTAAATCCCCGTTAAGATTGATATTTTTCCATTGTTAAAAGAATATAAATACTGAAAATATATTCTCTGTAGACTTGTAAGCTGATCACCGGAAACAATGGTTATCCTATACATGATGTATAACTTTCTTAATCGATACAAGTGTATAACATTTGAATGCAGATATAAGATATTTAGTACAGCAGCAGAATGCAGTTTCATCACGATGTTTCATACTTATGCGTAGCAGATCGTATGAAAGGCGATTTCAATATTAAGCGTGGCAGAGGAAGTAAACTAATAGTTAACGAGTAAAAGTGAGGAACCGACAAAAATTCTATTTCGTACATAAACATGGCAGACTGTCTGATGGGCAGAAGACTGTTCAGAAATATGTGTGCGCACGTAAAATTGGATTCTCGTTTAATTTACGCGGTTTGCAAACACATGTGGATATATATAAGATAAAGTATGTATAATTATATATATATATATATGTATATATATATATATATATATATATATATATATATATATATATATATATATATACATATATTTAATTTATTTTAAAACTATGTGTTACATATTTAAGAAACGTACCGCGGTTACATCCAGATGGGCTGACATTTTACATTTTTAAA
This sequence comes from Sepiola atlantica, assembly GCA_963556195.1. Taxonomy (NCBI): domain Eukaryota; kingdom Metazoa; phylum Mollusca; class Cephalopoda; order Sepiida; family Sepiolidae; genus Sepiola; species Sepiola atlantica. The sequence goes on along the minus strand of OY744519.1, from coordinate 194,975,130 downwards.
AATCTATACACAACAAATCTATATACATCTGGATGAAACCGCGGTATGTTGCTGAACTATGTAACATATAGTTTTCAAATAAATAAATATTAACTCTGACTCTTCTGCGATCGAGCACTTTATTGATTTCTATATAACCCAAAACAAAAAAACAGCTTTTTGTTTTAAGGGGGGGGGATACTTTTCATCCTTGTGCCGCCTGTCGAGAAGGTGTATTCTCGCTCATTATTCATGTTTCTTTTGAATGCATTTGGGACTTATTTGCTTGCTGTTTTGCTTAGTAGCAACAATGCTGCGAAAATCCTGCGAGATATTTTTCTAAGACATTTCCTATTTTTTTTCCTTTTTATCTTTTTAGTTTTTTTCTTCTCTTCTTAAGTGACCTCAATTAAAGTAACAACACATTGTGTATAGTCGGTTGTTGTAAATCTTATTCCAATTAATTAATTTCCCTGATGATCTGCCAAGCAAGGGCGTGCTTGGTAGTGAAACACGTGTAGGAAAAACTCTTTAATTTGAAAATAATAAATAAATAATTTTTGAATGAAAAAGCCTTTTGGTGGTGATGATTGGGCTTCTGAACGGGATGCTTTGGTAAGCCTTCAAAAAAGCACATATCAATACTCTGTACCCTGTAATCGAGTATCATCGAGCGTGTTTTTATTGGCCTAATCCCGGTCTTCACTGAATAATATATCTTCTAAGCGAAAAATCCAAATATATATATATATATATATATATATATTAGAGTGATCTACCAAGCATTTGAAAGACAACAAATCGTATATTGTTTAATAAAAACGGTCAATGCTTTGAACTTACGCTTAATAAGATTAAGATAAGATAACACCAAAAAAACGCACCATTTTGTTTTGGAGGCGTCGACATGGCATTTGAAAAAAACTCCCCTGAAAAATACAGTAACCTCTCTGAGCACCATACTATGACCACAGTACAGATACGTCACTACCCCAAAAAGTGAGTATGAAATGATCGATGGATGGTATCATAAACTGCAAACACATACTACAACATCCGGCTTTTTTCTAATGGATCAAATTTATCCTAGGAATATGCTTACATCACGAACGGACATACATTAAACTATCCGCCCCCTCCCATAAAGCGGGGGTAATGCCCGAGAGGATGGTCTCATGTGAACAGCAAATATACTATATTACCCCAAGAAAAACAGGTATTAATTCCTTGGAAGATGATTATGAATACAAAACAAATACTACACTACACCCTTTTAAATTGATTATGGAAAATAGTACATTACTTTTAAATAGTATAGTACATTTTATAGAGCACTAAAAGATAATGCAGTAGTACATTAAGAGAAATAATAGTATATTTTAAACTTCAGACAGATACCAAATATCCATTATTAATACATGTATAATAGAACAGTAAGAGAAGTTATATTATAGTTTCGGATTTAGACAAATAGATGCAAACATCCCATTATGAACTATACAAACGTAAGTTAAAAAAAGTAAAATTATAGTTTCGCCTTCAGAAAGAGAGGTACACAATTTCAATTATTACTAGACGTAAAATGGTATATTAATTTACTTAATAGCATAGTTACGCTTCGGGCGGACAGTGACCAAATCTTCATTAGTAATAAATGTGTGGACGCATTCAAAATTAAGTACTTGCCTATCAACATGCTATTTATCTTTTAAGCCTGACGGAATGACGGACGAGGTCTTTTAAAAAGATGCAAGTTCGCATTCGTAGAAGTAGAAAAAATATCTAGTAATTGTAAAAATGCAATAAGATGACGTAAAGCCAAGACAAATTCCGTTGCAATGACAGCTTTTATTGACAGGTAAACTTGATTGATGATTCAGTTTACAATAGACTAAATACAGAGTTTTCTTTTCTTGCCTTCTATTGACTCATTAATTTCAAGAGTAAAGCAGCATGGGACGTGTGGAAAATGTAAAACCTTTTGATATTGAAGCGTCCATTGATTTGTTTATTTTTCTTAGCCATTAAAGTGCCACATTCTTCTTTTATCTCCGAACATATTGGGTTTATCTCCTAATCAAAATACAATGCCTGTGCATCATTCAAAGAAGGTTCAAACTCGGCTGGGATATCTTCTGATAGCTTAATTGTTTGTGAATCATTACTGTAGATTAAGACCCTTGTCTAAACGGACCGTTTTGTGCAACGGTTAGAATGTTCGCTACTTAGCCGTTATACTCGTTTCAATCATATGTCGAGTACTAGGAAACACTATAATATCTTAGTTGATGCTCCCTTACTTAAAAAGTCGGCATTATAAGGTAACGGTCAAGGATATGTGGAGTATCTCATCGGAAAAGTAGTTGCACCACTCTTCACATCTCGCTGTAGTAGTCAATTAAATGGGAGCCTTTAGATCGCTCTCAACTACTCTCGACAAAATTAATTTTTGAGCACATCCAATCATCATATTATTTAGTACGATATTATATGAAACATATAACAGATTAGGTTGAGAGAAACAGCGGATATATTTAACTTCTATTCAGGACCACTCTATAATATATGTGTGATTTATTTGTCTGTCTGTCTTTTCTCTCCTCGTAAATGTAATTAAAAGTAAATCCAATGCGAAGACAAAGTTAAACTTTTAAATTGTTCGCATAATCCAGACATGGTTTGACACTTATATTACCGTTTACTAAATGAATATGCAAGGTATACATTCGCAGCAAATTTTATTTTAACAATTAAATGAACAATGAAAATTATAAAATACGAATTGTAAATGTAATATACATGGATATGAAAATTAATTATCAGGCAACACTTCCGGTTCCTGCTAGTTTATTATTAAAAAAAACAACGCTCTATGTACTGATACCTGGTACACTAATATCATTCGACTCGTTCTCCTTAACCTGACGTACATTATGTTTCATAATTAAGAATGTCGACTTCTTGTATCGACTATTGCCAACACCGATAAAAGTTACGTTCCATTGATATTCGTATATCAAAGATGGATATATTTTTAGTTCAAGAACATGGCGAGTTTCGGAAAATCAAAATAATTAATGTACGGCTGTTTAATACATTGAGACTAGGGTATAGAATTGAGCTTACGTGAGACACGATTACGATATGAATAAAAAAGTATCGGAAACTTATCATGGCATTTATTCGGGTGATATATTGAATAATACCAAGAGCATGGTCATGCCCAGCGAATAGACTGTGAGAGAATCTAAAAGGATATTCTATACAGCTATTTCGCAACCGGCTTCAGACTATTACAAAGGGCAGTTCTATACAACAAGGATGTCTGCAAGAAAGCCATGAAGACAAGTGACATCGTCGCAATCTGGGAGTCTGTGGCTGAAGACCGCTGCCACTGGAGAAGTGCTGTTAAGACATGCTCCAAGAGGCTTAAAAAGCAGGAGAAGAGAGCACACATAGAAGAGGGCTGCAAGAATGGTTGTTAGAATCAGAGCTCATCTACACCTGTGGAAACTGCAAGAGAGGCTGCCAATTCAAGATAAGCTTGCACAGTCATAAAATACGCTGCAATTCGGCATTTGACAAATCTGAGGCGCAGAACTCCATTGTCCTTTGAGACGGACAGATGTCAACAAACCTATTAGCGAAATAACAAAACTATGTCTTTCTAGGTGTTCAGTAGAAGGGGTTGGACTCTTGAGAAGATGTGAATGCTGGGTGCTTTAAGACACGTGAATTTACTTGTAGAATTGAAATTAAAACATATGCAGTTATTTACTTTTTTATGTCTATTTATTTACCAGATATTTCGAAATACGTTTTAGTGTCTGTTAACTTTTTTGCCATACACTTCACTGCGTTTTCGTTTACTTGACGCAAAAGCGTCATGATATCAACGTTGATCCTAACGAAACCGGTAGAATCTCTCGTTTTCTTTGATGATTTTGTTTTGTATTTCAAATTTGTTATTTTCCCTTTGTCTTTTTTCACACATACACGTGCACACACACACACTATATATATATAAATATATATATATATATATATATATATATATTATATATACTATAAAGTAAGGTATATGTGTATATATGTATGTGCATTGTTATCTCTGAAACTAATTAACAGAGCATCATGAATTTTTGAATATATTTTCTAGGTACAACGGTGAGTAACATCGGTCCTTTATTTATGTTTAAATGTACACATGCATTATTCTAAGGTACATACACCCACACCCACACATATATGTATATATATATATATATATATATATATATATATATATATATACATATATGTAGATATATATATTTGTTTATCATATATATTCGCATATCTTACTGAAACTAACGTATCATTGTCACCATATTGTCTGTATTTATATCTAATAGGAAAACACTAGCATACGAACAGACAAATACACATCTCCGATGATTCTAAATTAATAACTACATTGATATTCATCAATGCATATGTAATCAAAAAGAAGCTGGCACCTCAGTTTGTTCAGTTTTTGATTCGATTTATTTTTCTGAACATCGATTAATGTGAAAAAGAACTGATTATAAATGTGACTGCTTTCAACGTTCATGAATCTCATACAGGCATATTATACGCTTTTAGTAAAACAAAAGTAAATTTGTGAACATATTATGAATTGTCAAATTAAAAACAGTTTTACCTCCCCCATTATTGGTTCAGGCCAAATAGAGAATGTAATGTTTGGAAGCGAAGAGGGCAATAACAAGTTGAGAAGATAATGGTGTCATCTGTTAATAGGTATCTCTAAAGTGATGTATTTGAATATATATATATATATATATATATATATATATATATATATATATATATATATATATATATAAGTACGTATATAAAAAAATAAAATGAAAAAAAGTTTATATTGTGTTATAACTTTTTATTATTTATTTTTCTATTTATTTATTTTGTGACGTGTAGGAATATAAGTTGTTCTGTAAAGAAAAATAGTTTTTTCTTGTTGATGGTATGGAGAACAAAATTTTCGACTGATCCTTCAGTCTTCATCGGTGTTTGGGGTTTGCGTGTGTACGGTGGGAGGTTTTCCCAGGCAATGAGGGGGAAAGAGTAGAAAAATCATAAATTAAATATGTGTATAAATGAGCACACGCACATACGCGTCCACACACACGTAATGGGACGTGTACATGTACATTGATACACACACACCCACATACACCGACACGTGCCTATGCGCGTAAGCATACATACATATATACATACACCCATTCACAAATATCTTTTTTATTTCTCCTTTTCTTTCTCTCTTACTGCTCGATACATACACACACACACACACACACACACATACAAACACACACACACACACACCATGCGATCAATCATACACATCTCTTAGCGCTGTAGTTGACTTAATTGTTTTAAAATTACTACTACTGCGTTCACTTTAACCGTTTAATGAATAGTTGTTTTTCCCTTTCGCTCTTCGTCTGGGCTTGCGTGCCTTTTTTCTTTCTCTCTTTCTTTGTCTCTTACTGCTCGATACACACACACACACACACACACACACAGACACACACACACACACTCATACAAACACACACACACTCGTACGTGCCTGTGCAGGCCAGCATACACATGTTTTAGCGTTGTAGTCGACTTAATTGTTTGAAATTACTGTTACTGCGTTCAATTTAACTGTTAATTGAATTAATTACTCGCTCTTTTCTTTCTTTCTTTCTTTCTTCGTATCAGCGATCATTTATTTTAAAAAATTTAATTCTCTAAAAAAAACGTTTATTTAACTTTCTATTTATTAAAATTAGCGTCTAATAATAATAATAAAAAATATATATATATATATATATATAAAACAAATATATATGAAAATTCAAATAAATAAATATAATACTAATGAAGATAATAAATTAAATAATCTAAATAATATAATATAAATAATATAAATAAATAAGTCAGTAGATAAATGATCAATATTTTAATATATAATTAAATAAATAAATAAATAAATGACTATAATAAATATTAGATAATAAAACCTACATACATACAACGAAATAAATAGATGTAATAAAAACTGTTAAAAGTTAAGAGTTAAGATCCCACTGTGACACACGCAAGACTTCGCCCGTAGGAAAATGGCATAGGTTAGTTACCCTGTTTGTGGAAAGTGTATTTGTTGAGTAGTCCCAGGTCCAAATTAAGTCCAGCGTTGTGTGTGTTGAGTTTGGGGATGAGTTTGGTTTTATATTTTCGTCTGTGTTGTTGTGATCTGAATTTGGAGGCTATGAGGATGCATTTCATGTCATCTGTGGAATGGCTTGGTAGATTGAAGTGCTCGGCCACTGGGAATCGTGTGGATTTGTCTCTAATGGTTTGTTTATGATTATTGAAGCGTTTGCGGAACTCCAGGCTTGTTTCCCCAACATAGTTACCTTTCGTGCATCTAGTACAGTATAATAAGTAAACTACGTCGGGGCTGTCGCAGATAAGAGGGGGGGGGATTAAGTTGGATGTTGGTGCCTGGAGGTGTGAATGTGTGGTTGGTGTTGATGCATTGACATATTTGGCATCTGGGTTTGTTACATGTTTTGTTTCCCTGTGGTGCGGGAATGTTGCGTGTTTTGGTCGATGTCAGCAAAGAGTGTAGGTTTGGAAGCTGTCGTCTGGCGCAGATAGGTGGTTTGTTGTATATAGTGCTGATGTTGGGGTCGTGTTGTAATTGTTTAAATATGTTTTTGAGAGGGTCTTGTAGTTTGTTGGTGTTAGGGTTGAAGTCAAATACCATTGGTATTTGTGAGGATAGAGTTTTGTTATATATATATGTGTGTGTGTGTGTATATAAATACATATGAAAGTTACATATGTTACAAGTTTATTATGATTATCAGATGAGTATATAACGCTATGCGAATGACCTTTTAATCCATAGACTTTCGAAGAACTACTCTTAGCTTCAGAAGAAAAAAAAATAAATTGCTAATTATTGGTAAGTTTTCATCTGTAAATTTACAACACAATTTTCTGTTATACTTAAATTAAAAATAGTCCAAAAATGTTTCGATAATGAATACAAAGTGATAGTAGTGAATGTATCGATAAAGTTTTTTGAAAGAAAATCCGATCAAGAGATGGTAATATATAGTGGAAGGTAATGTATACAAATACAGTTCAAGGACAATTCAAAGGTCTATGAAAAGTTAGTGTATATATAGAACCAAAATGCATATAGTTGAATCTCCTTAGCATGTGAATTAAATAAGCGTGGTTAATTCAGCAGATGAGTTCAATATTAAGTAAAAAACAAAAGGAAATGCGAAGAAAACAAATCTTACATAGCAATATTTATATATATATATATATATATATATATATATATATATATGGGTATGGTTATATATATATGTATGTAGTTATGTATGTATATATGTATATAATTATATATATACATATATATAGTTATATGTATATATAAATATGTATAGAGTTATATATATACATGTATATATATATATATATATGTATGTGTATATATATATTTGAATTTTGTGTATTCATGCAACATTTTCTCATTTATGCAAACATTGTTTAAAATTACAGAATTAGTCTGTTTCATGATACTTTTTTCATTTTTTCAATATTGTGTTGGTCTTTTTTTATTAAAATTTTTAAAAATCAATGTCTAATAAGTTTCACAGGTTTCACGAACGTTTTCGATTCTTCCTCAGATCATCCTCAGGTGTCACATGCAAATGAACAAAAAAGCTGGAGAAAAAAACGAATGTTTAAAAGACTACGTAGAAACGGGCTACATACAGCAGATACTTACTTTGAGAATAAAACATGAGCGTGTATATGTAGCTTACGTGCAATACATATAACTCCATACTTTATGTAGATGAATTATGTTTCATAGTTGGTACAATAACCCTCATAAATGGAAAGATCTATTAATTGTAAATTATATGACTGACTTTTGTAAATGCAAGAATCGATTCGACGTTCAGAACATTTCAACTTAACCTGTGATCTACATAGCTTGACACCGCTGTTTTATGATGTCAACTACCGAGGCCGTTGCCTTACCTTCCAATTGACGCTACATATTCCCCGATTAATCGGCTCGAATCGATATACATTCTTTGACATTAATCGGCTCTAGCATGAGGCAAGATCGACACAGAATCCCAAATGGATGAAAGTTAGCTCGTATCAAACTATTGAATGTACGCGTGCCATATATATTTCATACATAATTCCTGTACTCTAAATGTAGATAGAAAGAAATTGTTATCATATTTCACATGTCTCATAGTATTTTCTGAAGTCGCAAATACACATACACATTTATTGTATTCTTATTAAGAATTTCAATAAAGAAATATAAAAGAAACATAAAGTCAGGCTGTAGTGGAGTGGGGTCATGAATGGTAAGTAACTTTTAATGCCGCAAAGACAAAGCTCCTTTCCTTCAATAACTACAAGAAGCCTCTCCAACCACCGATTGTCATGGCAAATGACACCCTACCTGAGAGTTCATCATTCGAACTCCTCAGCCTAACCTTCACAAATAACATGAAGTGGAACAAATACATTGAAGACATTGCCAAGGCTGACGCAAAGAAGGTTGGTTCCCTCTATCGTGCTAGTAAACTCCTCACACTTGACATTATCCTGTATCTCTACAAAGCCACCATCCGCCCATGCATGGAGTACTGTTGCCACATCTGGGCTGGTGCATAATCTACTAGTCTCTCTCTCCTTGACAAGGTCCAATAAAGAGTCGCCAACCTAATAGATCCCTCACTGTAAACCAAGCTCCTGTCCCTGTCCCATCGCCGCAATGTAGCATCCTTATATGTGTATTACAAATACTTCAATGGATTATGATCCGATGAATTGACTACTCTGGTGCCCCCTCGACGTAAATTCACTAGACTAACTCGACAATCAACTAAATCTTATTCATTCACTGTGGAGGCCCCCAGATGCCGGAGAGCCTTCTACCCAAATACCTTCTTCCCTCGTGCTGCTGGCCTCTGGAACTCCCTCCCTGCCCCCTGTTTCCCCGACAGTACTGACATACAGAAATGTAAAACTAATGAAAACAGACATCTCGCTGCGGAGATCCCAATTTAGGTTGACACAGCCAACCTTCTCCCCTGCTTGTTTGGGGTGAACTATGTTAAAAAAAAGTGAGTGGTAGTTTGGGAAGAGAGATAAAAAGGAGAGGAGATAGGCAAAGGAGAGAGAGAGAGAGAGACGGTAAAAAAGAGAGCAGAAGAGATGGGATGAAAGCCGATGAATATTTTCATCATAGTAGGATATACATGTTTCGGAATTTTTGGGAATAGTATTTATAATTTGTAGAATTTAGTATATTCGGACTATTGTTCTGATCTTAGGTGTTTTTTATCACAACGTTTCGGCCGAGGTACCTTCCGACCTTTTCCAGGTGTACCTTGTTGAACTCGGGAATCTTTCTGTCGAACTCGGGAATCTGGACGGAATTTCAGAAGGACCCCTTTATTAAATCCACAGGAGTAGCATGATCTGGTTCCATCTGCCAAGAACCCTTGGCGCAGTGGATATAGTACTGAGTAAAATTCAGTTCTAAGTGACAATCATCTGAAGGTTGAAGATTCAATCCTCAGTGCGGGCGATACGAAGAATGGCAAATAACGGAAGACTTCTTCCAGTCATGGCAGACGGAACGAGAGAATGCTACCCCCGATGATTTAATAAAGAGTTCCGTTCGAAATTCCGTTCACATGCCCGAGTTGGACAGAAAGATTCCTGAGTTCGACAAGGTACACCTGAAGAAGGTCGAAGGTTACATCGGCCGAAACGTAGTGATAAAAACACCCAATATTAGAACAGTAGTTCGTATATACCAAATTCTACAGAGGATATATATATATATATATATATATATATATATATATATATATATATATATATATATATGTGTGTGTGTATGTTTCTTTTTAAGTAAATAATATTAAATAATGTTTACCTACATACGCCAGCGTTTCAAGCTTTCGCTTCCATAAGAGTAGGGAATCCTAATTGCATACGGTCGTAAGGTTCGAACCCGGTTTCAGAATAACCTAAGGCTCTTCAAGCAAGAGTTATAACTAAATGGCCACGATACATTAACACATCAAGAAATGAAATTTAAGTTGTATTTATGCGTAGGGGGACACATATAGTAAGACTGAATTGAGAGTATTCAACGAACGTTGTCGTAATATGCTATATAGCTACGTGAGAGTCTATTTAAAACTTCCCTGAACAAGACTTACTTTAATCTTATTAAAGGGGCTTATAACAAGATTAAGGTTTAAGAAAATAATAATAATATATATATATATATATATATATATATATATATATATATATATATATGTGTGTGTGTGTGTGGGGGGTATAAAAGAGTAAGGCTACCAACAATTGCAAACAGTATTTTTCAACATTTAATATTTTATTTTATCATTTTATAATTTTATATAACGCGTTTCAAGCGTGGTGTGCTCTCGTCAGATATGTACATTATTTGAATTTGTATCATGTTTTACACATCTGACGAGAGCGCACCACGCTAGAAACGTATTAAATACAATTATAAAAATATACAATGATAAAATAACAAAATAATAAATAAATGTATAAAAAACGTTTTTACAATTGGTGATAGCCTTACTCCTGATTATTTAATATTAACCACTTAAGTATACGTTTCATTCCCGCCGAATCTTTAGTGTGGCCGAGTCTAACCGTTATACGACGAGTAGAATAATAAACGCTATTTATTTAAAATCAGATGGGCAATGAAACTATGAATAAAATACTCTTTTTAAATTATTAGATTTGCTATAGAATGTATGTTTTCTAAGTAAGAACATATTATTAACAATCAAAGTACCGCTTAATATAGTTCATAAGTATGCCACTCTTCAAATACTATATATATATATATATATATATATATATATATATATATATATATATATATGATTGTTTATACATTTGTATATAATATATATATATATATATATATATATATATATATATATATACATATATATAAATCTGTGTGTGCATTTATTGCTATGTGTTTGAAATATATTAATATATGCTATTCCTACGATATATAACTATTGTAAATGTATTTATTGACCTTCTAATAAATAGAGCATTGTATCCGGGACTTAGTTCTGGGCACTTTACAGAAACTAGTAAGTCCAATGTCGTATCACAGTCTTTCGTCATGTCAGCCGCAAGCGCCGTTGATTATAGTCTCACTTGACGCTACACATTCCCTGTCGATTAGCTTAAATCGATAATGATATGGCTCAACTATTCAAAACGGACTACGTTCGATAAATAATCCAAAACGGATAAGGAAACTTTTCCTTGTTTCCAATTGAGCACGCACATGCAAAATTACACGCACCGTCTGTCTCAAACACACACAGCCACATATCATTCATATCGGAGTAGTACTGTATAAAAAAACTAAGATAAAATGGCGGGAATAACAGTTTGTGATGATAAAATGACAGAAAATACGGAGTAAAAACAAATTAGAGAACAACAATTTAGGTAAAAATTCTGCCGTTTTAAGCATATTTAAGTGAATCATCTCAATCAAAAAATAAATGCAGCACATAATGACATCATTAAAAAAGATTATATCTATTGGTCGAGTATATGTTGCCATTTGTTTGGTCTACTTTCCTGTATAGTATTTTATTCACAAGTTCAGGTGTGGTTTAATGAAAGTGTTTCTGTGGAACGAACTGGACTCGCACACGGCACATCCAGGTTCTCAGTTCGCGTCGTTAACCACTTAGCCACCGGCACACACACATACACACACACACACACACACACACACATATATATATATATATATATATATATATATATATATATATATATATATATAGATAGATAGATAGATAGATCGATAGATATATACATATATATATATATATATACCTATATATACATATATACATATATATATATATATATATATATATATATATATATATATATATATATATATAAATATAATTGTGTCTTTATTTGTCTGATTAAAAAGCATTCATGAATAAAAATTTTAAAAAACATTTAAGAACAAATTTGACGTTTACGAGTCTTAGGCTTTATTATGTGTTTAATTTGATGAGAGATAAAACAATTATTCTTTTGAAAACATCTTGAATTTATTTGCGTGCAAACACTGCGTTTTAAAATAAGCAGAAACAATGGCATGAATAAAGATTTTTTAAGCAAATTCGGAAGATTTATTCGATTATTATATATATATATATATATATATATATATATATATATATATATATATATATATATAACAAGTACCCGTCTAGCAACCACCACTCGAACAAACTGCAATTTCTTCTCCTGCGTAACTATGAAATCAAACGGGTCTTATATGAAATAAGTTTCTTTAACATAAAAAAATATCATTTATGGAACAGAATAGCGCAGGAATGCGTACCTGCTTGTTATAACGTAGTCCTTTCCAAAACAATACCAACATATGTGTGTTATTGTGTTTTCATAAATGTCCCTTTTCACCCATTAAGCCTTCATAGGCTGTTCCTCATATATATATATATATATATATATATATATATATATATATATATATATATATATATATAGATACATATATATACATTTAAATTTCTTTACATTTTCTAAATACGTGCGTTGCTCCGAACGAAACTTTTCAATGTATTGTTTTCTTTGTTTAAATCATTCCTGTAGTTTATTATATTCCCTGTCTGTCATTCATACATTCTGTGCCCACATCTTGTTTCATAGGACATGGCGTATTTATATTCCTTTTTATAAACAGAACTTTGGGCTGCCTATGGGTAATTCCCTTAGCGATGTCCTATCCTGTTTATTTTTGGAATTCTAGAGAACGGACCCTTCAAGTACAAATCACCCCAAAATGTATCATATTACAGATACATTGACGATATTCTAATGTTCCTCCCTAAAACTACTAAAATAGAACATATTACTAGCAAATTAAACAAAGTAGAACGCGCAATCAAATTTACATTTGAAAAAGAATCCGAAAACTCCTTACCCTTCCTAGACATTCTATTAATAAATAAAAATAATAACTATCTTATAAAGTCTACCGCAAGCAAACGAATAAAAATGACTATGTGCATTTTTATTCATATCATAATGACAAAATAAAATCTGGAATCATAATAGGCTTCTTCCTCAGAGCACTAAGAATCTGCAGCAAGGAATATTTAAATGAGGAATTCAAATACATCGAACATACCCTCAAAACTTTACAATATCCAATGTATTTTATACATAACTCTAAAACAAAAGCTCTCCGAAGTCACGCAAATAAAAAACAAGATAACACATCAACTAACCTAATAATAAATAGACACCTTGCTTTACCTACTAACTATAATAACCATATCATTTATACTAAACTTAACAAACTAGGAATAAACATAGCTCAAATAACTTCAGCTACTATTAATAATTTAATCCAAACACCTAAACCCAGCATTATGCCCAATATCAAAGCTGGCATATACTCCATCCCTTGTCAAGACTGTAATAAGTTCTACTTTGGAGAAACGCAACGTAACCTTGACAAGCGTATTTATGAACATAAGAGAGCAATCAAAACAAACAACACGCTTAACGCCTTATGTGCTCATACTATGGAGTTTGGGCACAGCTTTGACTTTAACAAATCTACTCTGATCAGAATGGTACATAAAAAGTCGATACGCCGTATAATAGAATCTGCAGTGATAGCCCTCTCTACAAACAAAATCAGACAAAGAACGGGTTTCTACTGTATCTCCCCCAACCTCTCTAAAACAATCTTAAACGAAAATAAGATACGTCTAGACACTGGATGATTCCCTGAATATTAGTTTTTTTCTTTCTTTTTTCTTCTTTTTACTTTTTTCTGTTTTTACTTTTTCTTTTTCTTTTTCCTCTATCTTCTCTCTAGTTTCTCCTTTTTTTATATTACTATGTACATTTGAAATTACAGGTTTATTTATGCATACATATATGTATTTTAAATATTAAATATATATATATATATATATATATATATATATATATATATATATGTATTATTATATGCTGACATTTTTCAGACTTATTTTCTGACACTTTACATATTTGCATATATCTCCCTCCATTCAAACCCTATCACTATATATATATATTCCCCAATTATATGACCTTCCCGTATTTTATCATTTTTAGCACACTTTTCATCCGCTCTTGAAAATCCCATATCACATCTGGCGAAACGTTGAGCTTATGAGGCTTCCAGTGTTCCATTTTTTATTTCATCCCGTCAGATTGTTTTATCTTTTAATCTACCTACACACATATATATATATATATATATATATATATATATATATATATATATATATTTATATATATACATAAATTTCGTTAATATACAATATCTTCTGTTTTTTGTTTGTCTGGATTTAAGTTGTATATATATATATATATATATATATATATATATATATATATATACATATATATATACATATATATATATATATATATATACATATATATATATATACATATATATATATATATATATATATATATATATATATATAAACAATTTGCTACATTAAAAAGACAAAGTTTATATTCATCTTACCTAATATTTTTGTAAACAAAACAAAATGGTGTATGTCCTCGGTTGTTCTTCTGCTGAACGAAACGGATCCGTAATTATATCATAGTTTTTAGTTTGAAAAATGATACGTAAAATGTTGTTTATTTATGATGCTAAGTTGTTACATGTTGCACTCATAGAGATTGAACTTTAGAAAAAGATTTTGTATATTAAGAATGAAAAGTATATGCCAACACCCACACCCCTATATATATATATATATATATATATATATATAAATATATATAGCAATAGATGCAGTGAAAGAATAAAATTAAGTACGAATCAAATTTTATTACAATTCAAAGTTCAGGCAAAGTTCTTAAAAGTCCTTAACTCATGTTGACTTGGATGAATTGTATAGTTTCACTAAATAGTATAGTTTCACTAAATAGTATGTTTAGGGCCGATATATTTTATGTTGTATATACATTTATTTATTTTTCTATATATATTTTTTTATATATTTTTCAAAGTTTAATTTTTATTACCTGCAGTAATACAAATGCGGTAATGGTCCTATGAGGAGAAGATTTTCTTTAAAAACTCATGAGTTAAGGACTTTAAAGAACTTTGTCTGAACTTTGAATTCTAATAAAATTTGATTCGTACCTAATGTTATTCTTTCACTTTATCTATTGCTATTAATGCTCTATCCAGTATGCTGATCTTTGTTCTTATCCGGATGATCACTAATTTAAGATATTAGTTGCCTCTTATATCTTTTGTTGTATTAACCTTATATATATATATATATATATATATATATATATATATATATATATATATATATATATATATATATATATATCCGTATAGTAAAGTAGCGTTCTTTGTCTTAAGAAACACACAACAACTTTTCAAAAATCCTATATACGTATCTACATTAGCTATGTCTCTTAACCATATATTTTATCTATGTATTATTAGCAGGACTAATTTAGTTTTGCCCATGTCATCATGCCCATTAAAGCACATAAACTTACGTAAAATAACAAAAGAACAGAATGTAAAATTAGATAATTAAGTTTAGATTCTAATTTGAAATGTGTAACTCTATTTCCGTACATAATCCAAGTATGACCGAACGATGGTGTGAACTCAGAACAGCTGTTATAAAAACTCAATAATGGGTGCGAAACTTAATCTTCCGAGTTTACTTCTGACAGAAATTAAGGGGGTTACGTACCTTCCTCATCCTATTAGCGTGCGATATTTATACGAAGAAAGTCGTGTTTGCTAGCTGTCCCCTCAAATGGTGACAATAGGCATCGAGCGGCTTGTGTAGTGACATCAGCAATCAGTCGATTTACTTATCTGTGCCTTCTTTCTCATACGCATGCGAAGTTTCTGTTTATGTCAATTTGAATAAAGGTTTTTGCAAATTGAACTTGTAAATGAAAGACACAACGCATAATCAGACAAATAAGAAATAACTATTTTCTTTCTATTACTAAATGTGTACTTTATGATTTGCCGTAATTTTTACTGTGCACTAATATGTTCAACTGCTTAGTAAGTACATCTAAAAGTGTTCTACATTAATTTATTTTGAACGCACATATGTCTTATGTATCGTAATATATACAGGGTGGGCCAAAATAAGGGCCATATCTTTAAATTTGAATAACTTGAATTTGAATAACTTCCACAAAATAAAAGTTAAACTCACCAAACTTTATGTGTGTGTAGACTGACCTTTCCGAGATTTTTTGAAATAAACAAAACAAATTTTAGCCGAAAAACACTTCTTAAAACTTACAAATACTGAAGTATTGTTTTTTACACTGTTTTGAGTTTTTTAAGCAAAAATAATGTTTTCTAAATGAGGGTACGTTCCTTAGGGCTAATACGGCTCATGCTTGCTTCGGAAGGGGTCCTTTACTTATTCTAAAAAAAAAATTTTTTTTAAATCAATAAATAAAAAAGTTATGAATTTTTAAAAATAGGACCCTTATTTTTGCCCACCCTGTATAAGCACCAAATAATTATTTATCACAAGGACACTGAGTAAGATGGTCTACATATTATATATAAAATATCACAATCTGTTTGGGCGTAAATGATAAAATTAACTTTAGAAGTACACAGCTAAGTCAGTCGTTTTTCAATCAGTATGTGTATAACTGCTTAAATATAACTATCAAGCCGAATATCGATTATTAATATGTTCATTTATCTCCACAGTAAAGTTCACGGCCGAGCATGGACTTTACCGGGATTTGATTTACATCGGATCATCGAGGAAGAAACAAAGATTATTGTAAGATAAATATTTTAAGAAATCTGGAGGCAACCATTGCGAAATCTCTCACGAGCTTCCAATATCCTTTCTATGAGTGTTTCATTTATATAATTCCTAGATACAATTTCAAATGTCCTCTTGGTACTCAACCTTATTTTGATGACAGTATTGTTTGATTCTTTGAACAAAGATGCATATATCGGAAATGTATAACGAACGGTTGTAATATAAAAGGAAACTGGATCGGGATCGTGTGATTAATGATGTATAAGCTTAGCAACACGAAAGTGACACTGCACTCTCGATAGGCACTGCGTATTACAAAAGAGGTTATCGCATTGTCTACACTTTACATTTCCTACTTTTCCTCATCTTTCTTATGTACAATGTTTAGCAAAATTATTATTCAAGCAAAATATCGTTTTCGCCATACATTATATAAAAATTATATACTTGTACAATATACTTGCATATAAATATATGTGTATATATATATAAATATATATATATATATATATATATATATATATATTATACAGTATGATATATATACATATATATATATATATATGTACATACATATATATTAGATTTTTGAATGTGAGATGATATATATAAAATTATTTCCAGAATACGACAGTGGCTGAGTACTCGCTTAACATGCAAGTGACTCGGATTTCGAATCCTGAGTTTGGATGTGTTCTACTTATGAGACCAAAGGAGGGCGAAACTCGAGTCATATACTTCCAGTTTTTTTCTTTCATAGATTGTGAACTGCGGACTTGTCTGATTGTGGAAATAATTATATATATATATATATATATATATATATATATATATATATATATATATATATATATATATATATATGTATATATATATATATATATATATATATATATACAGAGTGTTTCAAAAGTCTTGGGAACATTACAAATGCGTATATCTCATGAACTATTCCAGGTAGAAAAATGAAACTGGTGCCATTTTAAAGCTTGCTTAATCAAGTTTTTGGTCATACTAATGATTTTCGTGTTATCTTTCCAGGTGCAGTAATGGCTTTCTCTAAACAAGACAAGGCATTTTGCGTCCTCCAATTTGCAAAGACTGAATCGTGGACATGTGTTCAGCGTGCATTTCGCAGGAAATTTAAAAAAGAAGCCCCTGAAAAGAAAACCATTGTCAGATGGCATGCTAAATTTGTGAAAGATGGGTGTTTGTGCCCAAGTAAGCGAACAGGTCGCCCTTCAACTTCAGAAGATGCAGTTGAGCAAGTTCGGACAGCCTTTCAGCGAAACCCCCGTAAATCAGTGAGAAGAGCCAGCAGGGAACTTCAGCTTGCTCCAGCAACTGTCTGGCGTGTCTTAAGGAAACGACTGCAAATGGTACCTTACAAGCTCAAGTTGGTCCAAAAGTTGAAGGACACTGATAAGCCACTTCGCCGTGACTTTTGCATTGCAATGCAAGAGAAGTTGGAAGATAACGGCTTTGATGACCGGCTTGTTTTTAGCGATGAGGCGACCTTCCATCTGAATGGCAAAGTTAACAAGCATAACACTCGCATATGGGGTACTGAGAATCCTCATGAACATCTTGAGCACAAGCGAGATTCACCAAAAGTGAACGTGTTTTGTGCAATTTCCAAGAAAGGTGTCTATGGACCGTTCTTCTTTGAAGAGGCAACTATCACTGGTGAATCCTATCTCAACATGCTGGAAGACTGGTTAATGGCTCAGTTGGAACAAGCAGAATCTGATGACTTCATTTTTCAACAAGATGGTGCACAACCACACTGGAATCTTAGAGTAAGGCACTTTCTTAACACAAGGCTGCCTGGTAGATGGATTGGGAGATCTGGGCGAGGTGATGACGTTCTCATGCCCTGGCCATCCTAGGTCTCCAGATCTTACCCCGTGTGACTTTTTCCTTTGGGGGTTTGTCAAGCAACAAGTCTATGTGCCGCCCCTTCCAAGAGATATTGACGAACTAAAGGCTCGTATAACGGCAGTTGTGGGAACCATTGACGTCAAGATGCTGGAACGCGTTTGGCAGGAAATGGACTATCGACTAGATGTCTGCCGTGTGACGAATGGTGCTCATATTGAGCAACTTTGAAGATTCGCCACAAAACTTGAAACTTTAACCTTTCCAACGGTACAAATTTCATTTTTCAACTCCTAATAGTATTTTAGTTATTAAAAATCGTTATGTTCCCAAGACTTTTAAACACCCTGTATATATATATATATATATATATATATATATATATATATATATATATATACATATATATAACATATGTGTATTTTCAGCCAATTACATGATCAATTGGCCTTCCAAGAAATCAACAAAACAAAATATGGTGTACGATCGTTTATGAGATCATGTGTTTTTATTATTACTATCAGAACTTATTGTCAGCACAGGGTGGTGACACGAAATTAAAAGCATATAAGCAGACTCAATGAAATAGATACCAACATTTTTAATAACACGGCGAAAGAAAGAAAGAATTGGAAAAGGTGATGATTGTTGTCCTTAAATCATAGCAGAGGAAAATGACATTTTTTTAGATGCCTGTAGGGGTTTAAAGTTGAAAGGAAAAGAATGCAATATTACATGTAAGGAGTATAACACCAAACCAAAACGGCAAACCAATTATCGTATTATACACTATATAAAAGTTATTAAAACGAATAATAACTTACATATATGATTTTAAAATGAGAAAAATATAATAAAGCTTTCAAAGTTTAAGTATAAGTGGTAGAGACATTGGCTAAAAAGTGAAAGTAAGAAGCCTAATAAAATACTATTCTTCATACACTAGAAGTTGTGGAATATACTCTACAATACATTATAATAACAATTTAAAATATATATTTTTCTTGACATGATGCGCCCTTTCAACGGAGCCACAAATTCGCCGATGTCAACTCGATGCAGAGGTGTGCCTCCACCCTGATTACGGGTACACCAGTTGGCTGTAGGTGGCGACCCGTGATGCCGTAGGGCGGCATTTGCATACTCCGACTCTTACTTCGGCTAGACGGGGTGTCGCTGAGGCCCGATCCGATCAATTGGCTAGTCACGTACTACCCTACTATCTATAAGTTTATCCTCAACCGTATTATTGGATCTGATTCTTAAAAGAATCAAAACCTTATTTCTTCTTTTTTACTTCATCTCTTCAAATAGATACGAGAAGGCGGTGGCTTACGGCCAATCACGTTGAGAACAAACAACATTAACAATGCCAAAGAGTAATGATTTCATAAAGTAGTGTTTTCTTGAAGGTAATGTTTTTCTTGGAGGGTATTTTCTAGAAGTAGTGCTTCGCTATTTCAGTACAGTTATTGAAGGTTTGAGTTAACTGTGGGTTATGTGATTTGTGGTTTAGTCGCCAATTGAGTTATCCCCCTTTGCAAATTGACTGTTTGGAGTATCTAACCGCTAGAGAGTTCTGGTTGAGAGACAATTTGCATAGGGGTGGATTGAACAGTATAAAAACTGTACTCTTCTGATTGAAGTGTCGGTTGTTGCTCAGTGAGCAAAGTGAAGTGCAAAGAGAAAGAGGGGAAGTTGGCAGTTGGCAATTGGTAGAGAATACATACATTTTATTTTTCAAGAAGTTTCCTTTTACGGATAGACCAGAAGCTATTTCGGTGAAAATGGGCGAACGAGTGAAATTAAGCAGTGTCATTTTGAAACCGTTTAAAGGAGAAGACGATGTGGTCGCGTGGCTTGATGAGTTGAAGCTGGTTGCAAAGCTGCAACAGATTGATGACGAGGCGACATTGATCCCAATGTGTTTGGAGGGGAATGCGCTAGCAGTCTATTTGGAAATGGGAGAGGCGAACCAGGCAGATGCCGATATGGTTGAAATAAGATTGAAGACACCATTTTCGCAGAGTCCTTTTGAGGCTTATAACAAGCTGGACAGGAGAATCGTTAGACGTATATGCGGCAGATATAACGCGACTAGCAGGATTGGCAGGATACGCGGGACGAAGTCTTGAGAAAACAGGTAAAATGGCTCTCGTGTGATGTTTTCCTGGCCGCATCTCAACGGAACTACAACGAATGACTGACATTGAAACCATGGAGGTAGAGGAGATCTTGAGGCATGCCAGGGTGCTGACAAAACGTCCTAGTGAACTGGGAGCAATTGCAACTTCTACCGCAAACAAGCTTGTTGAAGAAGAGCAGATAGTGAGGAGATGTAAATTTGTTGGAAAATGCTTTAGATGTCAGGGGGCCCACCCGATGAGAGACTCTAGTGAACCAAGACCGGGTGTTATCTGTTTCCGGTGTGGCCATGTTGGGCACATTAGTAGGAATTGCCCTTCACTCCACTTCCGGGAAACGAGTAAAGGAGTGCTACTGCGCAAGTGGTCGCCCCTTTACTTCTGAAAAAGCGTGTGCGAGTTTATTGCCACATATAGTGGTTACTGTCAACGGAAAAAGGGAAAGAGCCCTTGTTAATACCGGCTGTACAACTACACTTGTCACGACAAGTGTCGCCAACTTTTGGACTGGAGCCAGCAATATTAGAGCAGTAGATGGCAGAGAGGTGTTGTGGAGAGACTGATGGCGAGATTATAGTAAGAAATATACCGCTACGACTCTGAGTAATTGTGTTGGATACGCTCGTTGTGGGAGTTGTTGTGATACTGGACCTGGATGATATAAACCGACTGGGAGGAGCTATATTTGCTAAGGGTGAGGTGAAGTTCGGCAAGCAGTATGACACTAGAATATCAAGAAGCGCGAACAGTAATAATGGCATCTAGCTGACATAACCCAGGCTATGTCAGATTGAGGATGAGAACTTCGAGTTCATTTTGATGGTGACAAGTGGACAGTAGAGTTACAATGTACCGCGGGACTGCCTGTGTTTACAAATCGGTTTAGTTGCTAAGAAAGCACTCTAAGAGGAGAGATAAGACCGCAGAGGAAGTTGAGAGGTGAATCAACGAATGAATTGTAATACCATGGTCCGAGAAACTGGAGGGATTCTTCCACTCATGGCAGTGATTTAGCCTACCAAGAAGGGAGTCAAGCCAGTATTGGACTCTCGAGAGTTGAACAAGCACGTGGCCTGCCACACTAAATATGTAATCGACGTATGTAAGGAAGTCATGGGTTAGTTGAGGAAAGGAGAGCGAGCAACAAAAATCGTGGACTTAAAATCGGTCTACCTTCAAATCCATGTAGACAAGAAGCTATAGCAGTATCAATTGATCGAATATAAAATTCAGATTTATTGATTTGGACTGAATTCTGCACCGAAAATTATGACGGCAGTGCTTAAAACCGTGGTGTCCAAAGACGATGCAGTGAAAAGATATATCGATGATGTACGAGACAGAGGTGACTGCAGAAATGGCGAGGGGCCATGTCAAAACATATGGACTGACAGCTAAGCCATCGGAGTCGTTAGAAAATGGAATGGCTCTTGGATCAAAATTACAGCGGAATAAGGCAGGAAAGTTTATGTTTGGATGAGGGAACGAAATCCCTGAAGTCACGGACTGCCTAACATAGCGAGAACGTTTCCCGGTGTGTGGAAGTTAGTTGGTCACTGTTCCATAGTCGAATTGCTGCAGACTGCGGGCAGCTTTATTAAAAGTATCGACCGATGGGAGAATTAAATTGCCCCGAGGGTGTTGCACATGATAAAGCAAGTGATCGCGGATATAAAAAAGGTGGACACTGTAAAAGGGAGAATGACACGTAAAAAGGCGCCCGGAAGGGGATATATAGAGCAATGCTATCAGCCTTCTAGTAGGAGCATGGGTGAAAATAGAAGGTGTAACTGTTGAGGATGCTGCCTGGCTACGAAATGTTGCAGAGCTCGAAGCAACAATGAAGCGCATTAACCAGGCTTTGAAATGGAGGCTACATGCAGTGGACATTAGCACGGACTCGGCAACAGTGGTATCGTGGATTAAGTCGGAAGTGTCGAGAGATAAACAGATCAAGATCAAAGGAGCCGCTAAAATGCCTATCAAGTGTCGACTTGGAAGACTTGGAGACTTGATCAGAGAATTCAAACTGAGAGTAACCGTCACATTGGTTCCAGCACAGAAAGAAAAGGCAGGCGTACTGACCAGAGTGAAAAAAAGCTTGGCTACGATAGAAAAAAAGATGTGACTCTTATGTGGTGTATAGTAGATGAAATAAGCACCTGCAAAATATGCAACATTTTGGTAAAGAGAGGACGTTATATCTGGCAAGAAAAGTATATCCAAATATCGCAATAGATGTTCAGAATCTAGTTAAACACTGTAGGGAATTTCAGCGCATTGACCCTGCACGATTCAGGCATAAAAAGGAGAGCGACTGGCCCTTGGCGACTGGCCCTTGGCGACTGGCCATTGATATCACGCATTACAGACATGAACTGTATTTAACTATGATTGACTGTGGACCTGGGAGAGTAGCAATATAGCGAAACAGCAGAAGAGATTCAGAATTTTTTGAGGAGGTTTTTATGGAGAGGTGCCTAGTAGAATAGGTCTTAATGCACAACGGGATGCCCTTCCGCTAAAAGGTCTTTATACAGCTATGTGATAAGTGGGGTGTAAGGCAATATTTTAGATCAGCATACCGACCAAGCGGCAATGGAATCATAGAGAGACACCATCGAACTATAAAAGCTCTGGCAGCAAGAAACCAAATTTTTCCCCAAGAAGCGGTATTTTTGTTTAACATGGCACCGAAGGCTGGCCAAGACGAAACATAAGGCTGCATCGATCTGTCCTCACGTATGAATGGCGACACCTACTGGCAATGAAGGAGAGAATGGAACAATGTTAAGCGAAAATCACTCTGGGTGAGGAGGCGTGGGTGAAACCGCCCAATGTC
>OY744519.1:194931272-194946272 GCA_963556195.1 Sepiola atlantica | reverse complement strand
TCCCAAATGTATAAGTTTGATATCTAAATGTTATTCGCAGATAGCTTTGCAGAAGGCTGATAAGATTCTCTCGCCATAGTGTGGTGATTTAAAGAAACAGTGGTTAAATAGCATGTACTGTGGTTGTTTTGCAGATGTTTTAGGGTGGCATTGAGTGTTTGTAGGGTATCCATTCCCCCCCCCCCCCAAGAACTTGTAGGACGTGTTTAACAGAGGTGAGATTGGCTATTTCTATAGTGATTTGCAATGTCTCATTCATAGCATATCCTATTTCGGCTTGGATGAGGAGGACTAATCGTTAGTTTCTGAACATATCTCAGCAGGCGGCTTTTCTGTAGACATTAGTGTATATGTTTCCATCCTCGAGAATGCGGAGGGCACATTTAATAGTAATAGGGATGCAGATTATTTATTGCATCTTAGGTTGTGGGCTGCATCACAATATATAATTAAGATTCGAATCTCGTTCACATATGGTGTAACGAATATGCTGGAGTTGCAGGATAGGTAATGCGCGCTATTCTAGTATGTTCATGTACTGCGAGTAATCCTGTGAGGATTGATCCAATGAGTAACCCTGTTATTTATTTTAGGTTTCCTGTTTATATGTGAAGTGCGTGTTGTCGACTATTATTCACAGTAGTTGGTGTATGCCAGTGGAAGATGACCAACATCAGTAGAGGCAGTTGAAGTAGTAATGAGTGCGCTTGTAAAACCTCTACAGATATGGTAACAAAGAGAAAGCTACATTTTACAGAAGAATATTGCTTCATCGTATAAGTGTACACCGTAAGTGTATCTACCACAGATCGCAGCCTATAAAGAATCAGGCATATATAAAGCCTTGCCATCTAACGACAGCTGATCAGTTGTAGACGACATACCAATGTGAGTAAATGCAGAAAATGTGTCCATGCGGGGATATTATGCCAAAGCTCCTGGTGACATTCATAGGAGATCAGAAGTTAAACACGTTATACGTTACTCTAACTAATTCACAACTTACTTCTGGGTATTATAGCGTTTTGTGTGTAGTTCTTATATATATATATATATATATATATATATATATATATATATATATATATCAAGATAAAAATAAAGATAAAAGAAAGAAGAGAGATAAAAATGTACGAATGACGGATGTATTTTCAACTTTCAATCCAAGGGGTACTCGGTAAAAACATGTTTATTATGTATTCCTTAAGCCAAGACTTTTCAAAGATTAAAATCTCATCATTAGAAGAATTACATAGATGGATAAGTGGGTAGTAGAAAAATCAAAATTATAAATTTGAAAAAATATTAATTTATTTCATATATGTATATATATATATATATATATATATATATATATATATATATGACTATACATATATATATATATATATATATATATATAAAATGTATATATATCATAATATGAAATGAAATAATAAAATGCGGTGCCAATAAAATTTTATTAGAATTTAAAGTTCAAGCCAAGTATCTTAACGTCTTTAACTCATGAGTTTTCAATAATATTTCTTCTCGTCAGAGGATCATTACCGCAGTGACATTACTGCATGTAATAAAATTACACTTTGAAAATATATAAAAATATATACAAAAATACATAAAAGTATATAACATCAAATATATCAACCCAAAAACATACTTTTTGTTAAATCTATACAATCCATCCAAGGCATACAATTTAAAAACATATTAGCGAAAGATATCCAGGAGGGTGACTGAAGATTGATCCAGGTAATGAGTAACAGTCCAAAAATGTAAAATTGAAAAATTTGAAAAAGTTATCCAGTCGTGGATGCGTCCGCAATCGATGCAGTGAAAAATGCATCCAATGTTTATGTTAATTATTACAACGATAAATAAACCAAATCAAATAAAACGTTCAGTAAACTCACTATGTGTAGAAATCATACTGTTTAAAATTTAGGGTTCCAATGATTTGATCGGAGCAGTACAAATCAAAATTTGCTGGTTAAATGGAAAATCCGTTAAATCCGATCTGAATAAAATTAAAGTGTAATTGAGCCGAAAAACACGGCCACTTCTTCCCCCGGGTCCAACAAAGATAATTCTAATGAGTAACGTTTGAAAGTATTTACTCTCCCGCGAGCCAAATAAACAAAACCTTTTCTTGCCGCTCAGAAAGGAATACTAAAGGCGCTAGATGTCTACTCATCCGAACGACGTTCTCAGAGCGGAAGTTACATGTCTAAGTTAACATAGAAAGAAACATCATCCTATATCGACAGATATGTCAAATTAATTCAACCCATACCGGATGTCACCTGTCTGGGTCAAATCATAAATCTAGGTCAAAGGGAAAGGGATGTGCAAATTTAGGTCAGAGCGTCTAATCACGCTCACATATCCAAGTAGCTACTTACATGTCTAGCTTACTCATAAAAAAACGGATTTCAGAAATCTAGCCCTATCAAATGATATAGTAAATTCATGAAATTAAAAATTTCGAAGTTATTACAGTAATTAGAATTTAATTTACGATTTAATTTTATCCAATCAGGAAGTTTAATTTAAGGTTTAATTTTTCCTAATTGAGAAGTTTTAAAATATTTAGAGTTTCAAAAATTAGATATTTAGACTTTCACAATTTCAGAGTCTAAACCTTTTAGGCAAGAAGGATTTAACGAACACATCTCCAAAAACTGGATACCCCCGGTCTCTGCACTCACCTAATCAGCTACGGTGGGATTGGCGGTGGTTTCCACTGTGCATACTTGAATTTCCTTCCATGTCAACATTTGGAAACTAATTCATTTCTAGAATTAATCAGATTTAAATGTTTAGATGCAGTGGCTATCATTACGGCTTCTGAATTGCATAGACCACGTGATCTAGATCCTGGACTATAAGAGTTTGATTTTTTTAGGATGGACCATTTCATATTGTGTGGAATATTATTAGATCTTAAGTTTTTAACTAAAGTAGTCAGTGAAGTTTTGTTGTTACATACATCGTTATTGAAGGAGTAATTATGCATAGAAATGCGGGATTTAATTAAATTTGCTGTGACACCAATATAAGTGTGTACCTTAGGATTTACTCTTGTTCCTGAACCATTTATATTCCTATTCACGGGTCTACTTCTATTTACTGTATTTTCATGATATTGATTAAGTTGGTTAATTGATTGTATATTATTGTTAGCGTTATCGTTAACTACCCTTGGGAACTCATTATCGGCTTGCTGAGGCGGAAGATGGATAGTAGGATTATTAGGTATAGAATTATGGTGCAAATTAGTTGTAATGCTCAGTTGTTGAGTTTGATTAGGGGCTGCATTTATGTGATCTCTAGGATTCATTGTAGAATTATTGAGTTCAGTTACGGTACAAGCATACACAATATCAGAATATGTGCATCTATTGTCCAATAGGCAATCACTGGTACGCCTGCAGTTGCATGTATATATGAGATTGGAGCAACTAGCATTAGATTTGATAGATTTTTATTTTTTTGCTATTTGCTGAGATTTTTGTTTGAGCTATGTTAGGTATAGTAGAGTATGAAATGTTGCTTGAGTTTTTATTTAGTATGGAGCTATATTTATGTGGGTATTTAAAGGAGTGTTCTAATATTTTAAAGAATTCCTTAGGAATATTAGTGTTTACGTTGTTGTTAAAAGGTGGGTTAAACCGAATGTTGTTTTCCTTATAAGGTTTTTACGTGAAGTCGGTGTGGGCTATCTATATGTTGGTCATTTTCATCAGGTATGATAGAGGGCCTCTGAGGTCTATGGTTATTTACATTTCTTTTGGTCCGCCTCCTATTGCTAGTGGTCATATTATGTGTAATAATATTTACAATTATATCACCCTGTTTGTTTTCGTTATAAGTTATTTTAGAGTATCCTGACTTAAACAAGGCATTGTTATAAAATTGTGCGTTTTGGTTAAAACTATTTTTATTAACTGAAAGTCTAGATATTCTATTGGAAATCGACGGGACTATTGAATTGATTATAGCTTTCGGGTGGTTAGATAGTTTGTGTACATACACAAGAGTTAGATTAGATTCATGAAAGGGGCTATATAATCCGTCATTAAGGTTAAGGGTAATATCAAGGAAGTTAGAAGTTTTTCTCTCAGGATCAACAGTTATAGATAGGCCGAAATTTCTGAAAAAGTCATGCAAGGCTTCAATTGTTTTGCTATATCTACTAGGTCTCTCATCCGAGACAAATAAGGCATCGTCTCTGTATAGGCCACCTTTTATATTTTTAAACCTATGTTGACTGCATTTAAGAGGAATAAACCCACTAGGTCAGTTACTTGAGCAGAATTCGAGGCTCCCATAGTAATATCGAAGTCGTTCGGGGTGTCCTTTCTAGTCCATAACCTGCCCTCGAATTTGAGAATAGATCTTCTGTCCAGAGTGATAAGTTTAATTTCCAAATCAGTAAGGTCTGAATTATTTTTCGCTAAATTAAGAGCTTCATTTAAGAGAATTGGGGTAATAGATTGGTAATAGTAGTCTATGTCAAAAGTTATAAAGCTTAATCTATGTTTATCCTTAAGGTTAAAAAACCATTCAATTACGTTATCTGAAGATTGCCACAACGAAAAGAAAATGTTATTTCTGATGACTGGAATGACCCTATCAATAAATATTTTACTGATTATGCCTAGGTCAGATTTTGATGGGTATATTAACTTATTGATGGGTTTTGTTGAAAGTTTGTTTTATGGTCTTTTAGGGAAAATCTAGGTGTGGCTGGCGTTACTACTTCTGCATGGTTGGTTAAATTCATATATGTTAGTAGTGATTTAGCCTCTAAATTTATATCTATAATCTCATTGGGGGTGAAATTTTATAGAATTTATGTAACTCACGGTATATTAAGTTACTGTAAGAGAAATAGTCAAACTTGTAGTAGTTCTTAGTCGTGTCTATACACACATATATATATATATATATATATATATATATGCATATATACATGTATATATATATGTATAATGAAGAAGAATGGAAAGGAATTAGAGAAGCAAAAGCCAATCACACTCTTAGTTTTAACCGCATTCACTCTCCGCACCCCTTCTCCTTCTTCGCACCCGTTCCTCTCTCCCCCTACACACCCCTTACTATTCCCTCCCTGCCTACTGGTCGCACAAGAGTTTCTACCTCTCCTCATTTTCAAGCCGGCTTTCGCTTCGGGCTAACTTAAAAATATTTTCGCTGCATTTTTTCCCATTTTAAAGCATTTTCTTTGACATATCTGCCCAGGAAGTATTGTTAATGGCGAATATTTTCCACCTCACTCTCTTCTGAGCCTGCCTGCCTGCATCCACGAGCGTACCTCTTATTGGACACTTTACCTTTTGGATTTTCTATTTTCGCCGCACCTGAAGTTGTGGCTTCTTGGAATTTAACTTTGAATCTTCTCTCACAACCTTTCAGGCCTTTTAACGACCTACCTATCTACATCTCATTCTCTCCGCTGGACTTTTCGACACCGGACTCTTTAGCAATCGGACATTTGCTTGCATTCGGGCAGAATTTTGCCCTGTGTTTCTTCCCCTACAACTTTTATTTTATTTTTTCAAATTTTAAATCTTGGCCTTTGCCAACTTATTTATCCCAGCGACTTCCTCTGATGATAAGATTTTGATCTTTGAAAAGCCTGACTTAAGGAAAATTTAACTTGAATAAATTGCCTTTTTTGTGGAATATACCTTGCTCTTAGCAATTGAATTGAATTATGATTTGGCTTTTGCTTCTCTAATTCCTTTCCATTCTTCTTCATTCTACCTGCTCTATCCTGGATATTGAGCTGTATACTCTTCACAATAGGTTTTACTTTTCCTAAAAGTTCGCTTTTAGTACACCACTTTATATATATATATATATATATGTATATATGCATATTTATATATATATATATATATATATATATATATTCTTCAAGTAAACATTTATAGTTTTTACTGTATGGTTACTCAAATGCCAACCATATCCCTATGTTTTCTTACAAGAAATCTGCTGCTGATGATGGTTATATTTTTTTCTGAGCCACTTTGCCCCACGGCCTTCATATGTTTGTTGTCATTTTTTCAAGTTTTTCCCATGCATTGGTGCATCCAGGGAAAACTCATTTTACATATATTTTCACAATGATGGTGTTTATCTGTCGCACATGTGAACTAAACAGTGCATTGTATGATTAATATAATTTTAAATTATTATTTCTTTTAACCCCCACGTATATATATAGTAAGTATATGTAAAAAAATTATATTTTTATATCTACATATATATATATGTATATATCTACACTTGATTTCAGTAAACTTCAGTAGACTTCGCCACACTTAAGTAGACTTAACTAGACTTTAGTAGACTTTCCTAGATTTCAGTAGAATTCACTAGACATCACTAGACTTCACTAGACTTTAGTAGACTTTACTACACTTCACTAGATTTCAGTAGACTTCACTAGACTTTAGTAGACTTTACTAGTCTTCAGTAGACTTCACTAGACATCACTAGACTTCACTAGACTAAACTAGACATCACTAGACTTCACTGGACTTCAGTCACTATTCACTCTCGACATTCAACTGCCTAAGCCTTACGGCCACAATGTGATCTATAGAAATAAGACAATTTTTTTTATTGTTTTCAATTTTCCGGATGGTCCATTTAATGTGTCGGTCAAATAGGTGTATTTAAGTTCCGTGGGTTCTTGTTCTATTTTCGTTCCCCTTTCGGGAGTAATTTCGATTTGATTCATAAAATAATCTTCACGTAGGGTTTTCTCGGAGTCTTTTAAATATATGTATTTACTGTTGATTTGTTTTCATTATAACGGCAAGTAATATTAACCTTTACAAAAGAGCGTCTATAATCATAAGATGTTACATGAGAGCTTAATTACGCTATAAGAGCATGCAATATATATATATATATATATACATGTTTCAGACAAATATCAATTATAATAAACAGCTCAGAACGATTGTGTTATACAATATATATATATATATATATATATATATATATATATATATATGTCTATCTGACTGTCAGATTATGCAATTGATAACAAATCCTTATGCGAAGATCAAACGGAAAAAAATCATGAAAAATTTTATGAATTATCTAATGTTGTATTAGAGAATACGAGAATGATACATCTGATTTGCGTTGACCCCGGAAATGAATCAACTGAAAGGGGACGTTTAATTATTTATGTCAAAAGTCAAATAAAAATGACACCCGTCGAATCGTTAATAAAGGGTACAATTATTTCTGCAATGCAACAAGACTTGGTTATATACTAACTTTAGCTAAGGAATATCCAACAATGTTTTAGCTATAACCGTTCAATTGTCACCACACCTGGACACGACGCATATAATTGTTAATGAATCTTACACACACTTATCTATTGACGCTGTAATTATGTAGGAATCGTTTTATATACACTTTTTAAGATAATCTGGGTCTTGAGGCGCGATAACGGTGAAGCATATTAAATATTGTACTCATAGATAAACTACCAATGTGCGTTCGTATGTCATTGAACGATAATGAAAGAACAGTGTCAGATATTCATTACTGAATTTTGGTTGATTTTATGTTTTGAATCCTTGCATGCAGTGATGATAAGTCGTATTATTTGGACTATTCAGACTACTGCTTTCAACCTATTTCTCACGACGTTTTGTCCGATATAACCTCCGACCTTCTTCATGTGCATCTTATCCACCTCGCAAATCTTTGTCGAACTGTGGAATTTCGAACGGAACATTTAATTTAATCATGAAGTAAGCTTGCTCTCGTTCGGTCAACAATGAACTAGTAGAAGTGTTAAGTAATTATTAAATGTATTCTTAGTATCACCTGCAGAAAACTGTCACTAAGAACTCATTATTACGCAGCAGTTGTATCCGTTAGGCCGCAAGTTCTTGCGGACAATTCTAGTATGAAGATACACGATTTAAAGCTGGCAATGCGAAATAATTCATATTAACTTTTCATGTGACATTTCCATGAAGCATGTTCAAGAGAGACAACACTTATGAGTCTCATTAGATACCTCCTCATTTATTACCTTGAAATATTAGTAATGTAAGCGTACCTCTGATTGTTCGTAGTGTAAAGTCGATTCACAGATGTTTGTGTGACTTTGCATCTAATGATTATGTTTCATAAAACTATTACTTTCTCATCAATATACCACGTTTAAAAAGACTGAAAATCTGAATATAGTTAGGATGTTACGGCAGTCGTCTGCTAATCATTTCGGGAAAAATCTTTTGCAGCAATTTAGAACACAAAGAAAAACTGGAAACTAAAGGATGTTACGATATTTTACTTGTATTTTTCTCACTCAATTATCTATGTTAACGGAAGCCTCAACGGTAACCAATCCCAGAACACCCATTG
Source organism: Sepiola atlantica (assembly GCA_963556195.1). Lineage (NCBI taxonomy): Eukaryota > Metazoa > Mollusca > Cephalopoda > Sepiida > Sepiolidae > Sepiola > Sepiola atlantica. The sequence goes on along the minus strand of OY744519.1, from coordinate 194,937,848 downwards.
CTCTTGATAAGCTAGTACTATTTATGTAGACGCTTAGTTTAATCTACACTTTCTCTCTAAACAAGTCAAATAAGCAATTTTTAAAACACACTTTCATGAATTCTAGTTGCGACTAAATCTTACTTCCTATATTCTATTCGATGATCATATTTTTCGTAACCTAGTTATAGTCATGTTTAATAGTGTTCCATGAGGTATTACTAGCATTTGTATATGGAACTGACTGATGAAACAAACGCAGACACATTCATCCTCTTTGAATACATGTTCCAGCAGCTACGATTCTTTCCTAGCAGGTGATTATTCTTCCTAATACTATTTTTTAGAGTTGATTAGATGGACTTACTTCCCTTCCAGCGGCGTATTTATTCAGTTATTTTCTTTCGGATTTTATGTGATATGTAATCATTTTTTTTTTCTACGGCGTCCACAGAGTTCATTGAAAATTAATCAGAGCTTTTTATAAGGAATTCCAACCATGTCCTGTGTTGTCGCTCATTTAATGAAATTGGTTGAAACTTCAGAGAGTTCTCTCCTTCGAATAAATCAATTTTATTTAAAGAATCGTTTTTTCTGATATTATTAACTTGTCATCACATTTTCTACTATTTACAATGTTTTTTTCGGTAGCCAGAGAAAATCACTTTTATAATGAATGTATTATATATCTCCATATATATAACATTGTATGCATATATATATATATATATATATATATATATATATATATATATATATATATATATATATATATATATATATATGACAATAGAAAGATGAAATATGGCTGACGGTATAAGTTAAAATAGAACAGCAGAATTCCGCAAACTCAACGTTTCGCCCAGCGGTACGGTGGCTTTATCAAGAGTAAAAGCTAAAAGTAGCCAAATTTAAAGTTTGGATGCATTTGGTTACAATAGAATAGATTTATGTAGTGGGAATTATTTTGCTTATTATTAGTAGGATTATCTAAATTTATAATCATTAATTTTATTTGTTCATCAACCATATAATTGGGAAATTTATTATTAATTAGGACTTGCTTTATGTTTTTTTTGGATGAGGAGATTAATTTTGCACGGTTTAATAGATTTTTGACCATAGCAATGTTATATCTATATGGGCATTCACTTTTAAAACTTAAAATATAGGTGTTAATTGATGTAGGTTTTTTTATAGGGAGAGGTGATGAATGCATCACTGTTGGAGTTAATGAGAACATCTAAAAACGGAATTTTATTGTTAACATTAAGCTCATGAGTGAATTTAAAAACTTAATTATTTTGAAAAGTATCTTGTAGTTTTTTGTATTTCATTTATACTATTTACTAAAATAAGAATATCATCAACGTAGCGGGCATAACTGGAAGGTTTAGTGATTATATTTAATATGTTATTTTCGAGGTCGGCCATGTAAAAATTACTAAAGGTCGGTCCAAGGACAGATCCCATAGAAACTCCGTCAATTTGGGTATAAATGTTGCCCTAATGTTCATGGAAAGGGACTTCAGTTGTGCAAATTAATAATAACTTTTTAAGTATCTCAGGATCAATTTTTAGAGGGGGGAAGGATGGATCATTATATATGTTATTAATTATTATATCAATTGTTTTGTATACAGGGACATTTGTAAACAGACTTTCAACGTCGAGTGATGCAGTACTTTTATTATCTGTTTTTTTTTGGGTATGCAGTATGGGTAAGAGTTCATGTGTGGATTTTACACTATATTTACTAGGTAAATAAGGGGATATAAGATCATTAATAGTTTTAGTTAATTGATATATGGGGGTAGTGACTTGAGAAATTATTGGACGGAGAGGAGAGTTTGGTTTATGAATTTTTGCAGTACCGTAAAAGTAACCTGGTTTATATTCTCCAATTATTTTGGGGAGTTTAACGTTATCAATTACGGCATTATTGGCTGTAATAAGTTTGTTTACTTGTGTCTTGAGTTTATCTATGGGGTTTGTTTTAATTTGTTTAAATTTCGAATGGTCATATAAAATTGTTTGTAATTTAGTGTAATAGTCTGATTTGTTGAGAACGACATAGATGTTCGTTTTATCTGCTTTTTTAACAATTATGTATATATATATATATATATATATATATATATATATATATATATATATATATATATATATATGTGTGTGTGTGGGTGCGTGTGCGTGTGATATCTCTACTTTTTGCTAGAATCAGACCATTCTAAAACGATTGCAATGCTATGATATGTGCAGGCAAATGGCTCAGCAGCACTGACTTTCTTTTACAATTTGTATCCAGATATAACACACATGTCCACTTGCTTCTGTTTGTGCACATTTATGGTCTACACTATTTTGAAACACGCGGAGTCCGTTTCTGTCATGGAATTTCATGTGACTCTTTGAGCAATGTTTGAAGAGCAAATCTTTACTATAGCAATTACACACATGGTCAGACCGAAATGTGACGATGACGCTCGACAGATCGCTTCTGCAAAGCACGTTTTGAGATTGGGTACTCTATTAATTCTGCCTAAACATTCGCAGCCATCATACACCCCTATAGTCACACCAATTGCTTGAGGGTCATGTTCTCCCAGTGCATGTAAAGTCTATGTACGTATCCTATACTACAAGTGTCGGATCATTCCCTGATATATACTTTACAGTTCGGGTTTAAATTACCTCTTCGTATCCAGTGGATATATAGCTGTGTTATAATCAATCTTATTTAGTAACGTAGCGAAGCAGGGGGGGGGTCGGTTTTTTCTTAATTGTGATATTGACTGTCATGAGCGATAAAGCAGGAAACAACTATTTAATAAGACGCAAAACGGTTAGTTTTTATACCCATTCTTTCTGGGTTCTGCCCCATGCTCCTTTGCTTACTATTTACATGAATCTTCTAATCTCAACATACCAAATAACAATTAGAAAAAGAAGTATGAACCCAGAACCACAACTTCTAACGCCTACTGTTCCAACATTAGGGGCTTACATCCCCACCTTCCAAAGGTGTAAATCTATTTACAAGAAAGAAAACCGGTGCGAAATAGCCTGTCAGCCTTTATAGATGACTTCATGATCACTGGTTGTTTAAAGATAACCTCAACCCCGAGCACCGACACCGCCATTATCACGAAATATGATCCTACATCATGAACAGCTTTCCAGGTAGTAGGGACACTTCCTATAAATACCATAATTTGCTCAATATATGTTTCCGAACAGCACTGCTTTTATATTTACTCTCTATCGCCCACTCACTGATATTACTATTATTGAATACACCTCTCACAAAAGTGACATGATTCTGTCTGCTAAGCCTGTTGCGAGGATTCATGTTTGTGTTGATTTTAATGTTAACCATGTTGAATGGTAATCCACTCAAACAAAACTGATTATGAATGGGAGTTTTGTTAGGAGTTTCTTTTGCTTATGAATTTACACAGATTGTTAACAAACCTACAAGCTTACCTAAGGCTGACGGATATTTTTAAACTTTCTTGATTTATTTCTTCAAATGTTCTGGGATGCTTGGATCATTCAATTGTCTCTATTATAATCAAAAAAAAGTACATCTCCATCGCATCGTGTATTGATACTCTATAGCTGATTTGGTCAGCCTTACATGGGTTTCTATCATTAATAACACTGCATTCCATGTTTGAAAACAATGTCCTGTATCGCATCCAGTTTAACAAATCGGTTAACTATTGGAATTTAAAGCTTCATACCCTGTTTTAGTACAAAACGACATCTACTGCACCCAACACTATATTCTTCCAACATGGCCACATCATGTTTACAAAGTATATATTTAAACTAAGTTAATGTAAAACCAACGTTTTCTTAAGAACATTTACATAATGCTCCACATGATTTATTATGTCACAGTGTTACTTTTTTTGTCAAATTAGCCAATTGGATTTAAGTTGGTAAGAAAAATTAGCATACTTCAGCTAATTACATTAAATGTTGAATTATCATGAAGCTCTCTCCCCATAGTTGCAAAAGTAAAACCGGTAAATTATGCCTAGAAGTAAAATTCCAGACAATTACAGTCAAAAAAATAAAAAATAATACACCCTTAAGTAACAAAATTTCCAGCGCGGTTAAAGTTTAAATTAGGGTTAGTGTAAGTTTTAGAGTTAGGGTTAGGTTATGGGTTAGGTTTAGGGTTAAGGTTAGCATTAGAATGTGCCGTTGCCAGTGCTTACAAAATTCACTATTCCAATTGCTTTAAACGAAATAGATGTTCCGAAGGAAAAACCGCCTTTATGGCGCCCACATACCATGGACAAACGGGTTATCGAAAACGTGAAAGTATAATCTGCCCGACCCGTCAAATCTAAAGTGGGTGATTAGTTACTTGGTACCCACAACTTTTGGCGAATAAAAAACATAATACTGAACAGCTCGTGACCTAAATCACAATTAATCACCAATGAGTCAGAAGTGATTTCCTCAGCATTCGATTCAGTAAACTTTTTTGACAATGACTTTGCATCTAAGTCCCATCTCTGTGATCGGGGTCGAAAGCCATCGGTGTTTTCCCTATAACTGAAAATATTATATACAAGACCTATATATCTGTCCGGATGTTGCCAAACTATTAATAACTATTATGTTAGCAACGCAACTAGTACTGATAAAATTCCAATCATAGTGTTTAACATACTACCTATGGAAAAAGCTCCTATTTTACGAACGTGTTCAATCATTGTTAAAAGGATAAATGCTAGCCATTACATTGGAACACTTCGTCTCTCTTGCCTGTATTTAAAAATACTGGAAATTGGTCTGCTGCATCTTAGTACAGACCAGTAATTTTCGTATTCGCCATGAGTAAGTTCTTTGCATATGTGACAGATAAAAAAGTTAGCAATCCAATCAGCAGACACCCCCTACTCAGTGACAAGCAATATTGATATTGTCCTGAACGATCAACAGTGTATGTCCAGATTATAGTATCACGCTGGATCAGTCAATTTATAGACGAGGGATTCAGTTCGAGAGAAATAGATGTCATGATATAAAATACCTTTGATAGGGTTTTGCATAAAGGTCTATTTCGCAATCTTAGTAGCTATGGGATATCTGGAAATTTCCTCTCAACCATAAACTATTTTCTTTGTAATAGGTTCATAAAGTAGTCGTTGATGAGCACAATTCTGAAGCACAAAGTAGAAATGACCGCGTGCCCAAATACCTATTCTGCGCCTAACCTCTCTGATAGTCATCATTTATCTGCATAATCACATTTTAAGATCATTCGTCGACTTTTATCAGATGACAGAGCCATCTTCCAAGAGCATTAATGATCAAGATCATTATTATTCTCTATCTTCCAACTTAGAGCACGTGGTGCAATCAGAAGAAAATGGTTGGTTGCTTCATATGCCTCGAACACCAAGAATCATTTCTTTTAATCAACAACAATCGCATTCTCACTTTTCCTCATTTGAAATGAATGGCTCTTCTATATTTCAAGCCTTCTGCTTTGATAAGCGTCTGAAACTGGCCTTCAGTTCAGAACTGAAATAGAACACTTACATGATATGCGTTGCTAAGGCAACTGCGTAAAATCGTTAGAATATTTTACCGCTCAAGAAAGTAGCTCACACCTGACGCAATCCCTACCTATATCAGCAGAACACGTCCTAAGATTGAGTAGTGTGATTGTTGCTTTAATAGCCTGAATTATTTCACTAACATTCTTTAAAAATAATCTGAAAATGATGCGAGAATGTTTAACTGCCTCAGTCTAGAAGGATCGATCGATCACTGACTGAAGACAAAAAAGTATAGTGTAGAATCAGAACAGATACTACACTTTGGTTCTAGCAAAAAGACGGAGCTTTGTTTACTGTTGAATATTACTAAACAATGATATAAACAGAAGAGACCAATGAAGCCATGAGTGGATTTACACAATTCGAAGGGAATTGTGAAAAGAGAAAACTCTTTCAATTCTCTCGTTCTTTCATAGAAGATTACAATTTTTGCGTTGCTTATCGACGTTCTAGTTTCTGATTGGCTTGGGTCTTCCGTTAACAGGATTTTGCGAGACTTCCGTGCCTCTCGTGAATGACAAGGAAAGCGTATGCAAACGATGCCAAAAATAAAGAGAGAAGCATGTCACGCCATTTGCTTTTCAGCGTTCGTTCAGATCGAGTTTTTCTCACCTATAAATGTACGTATTTGTTGCTTTAAAAAACTGAAATCGATATGACAATTTTTGTAACTGCCTTTTTTTTTAGTTAATTACAGTTTAAGTTTGTCCAATGAAATTATGCAGAGTAACTGTATTTTTTTGTTTTGAATTTGCTATCAAGTTTGAGTGGTGTCTACTTATAGGGGATAAAAAAGCATGAATGTGAAAGAGCGAAAGACTTGGATCGGAGAAGAGATGCTTCATGCAGTTTTAATCTAGACGAACAAAAACATTAGGGTATCACAAGTCGTTTACTAGACGATTTTACAAGATCATTGCGGATCTAGTCTATTCATAAAACTGGGTGGGATTTGCTTGCTATTCTCTTTACCGATTAGTGTAAAATGCTAAGTTCTTTAGGTGTGTGTGTG
>OY744519.1:194916272-194926272 GCA_963556195.1 Sepiola atlantica | reverse complement strand
TTCCAATTATATTTATTGATTGAATGATTAATAAATCGTACGCCATAGAAAACGCAAACTTATTATGCATGCACTAAACACACTAAAGCCTCACACAATATATTTCTCCATGTATCGAATATACAATAATTAAAATTTACCTAACGAAGAACTATTTACTATTTTTAATCGAAAACCGAAATTACTGAAAACGACGCCCACGACAACCTTAAGAAAATTAGAAAGCACACAGCGATGATGGAATACATGCATATTGTATTTAAGAATTGACGACGCTACATAAAAGGCTAGAACATACACTGATTAGATACATCCTCAAAACAGATACAATAGAAAAGAGCATCTAAAGAAAGAATCAATACAAAAAAACACAGAAAAAATAACGAGCCAAGCAACTAAATTTCTGAAGTAGTAGGACATCTCCATCAGTAGGTCGTATTAGTACTGGTGTGAGGTAGTTTTCTGTAAACACTTATCGTTTCTATTCAACCAGATCCAGTATGATGCTATATCTGCTGCTTCTTGTACGTCTGTCATGAAGTTTTTTTGTTTACTTCTGTGCACGTAAAATAAACACGACGTCAAAGTATGTCGAATAGCTTTCGCTCAGCATACTCTCAAACTGCTACGGCAAAATAATAATATTCTACAATTTGTCCTTTTATAACTGGCACTCGGTCAGTATTTGTTCCATTTGAATAATTTTTTTTTCATTCTAAACAGCTTGGCTTTTCTACGCATTTACATGCAAGTACATCGAAATATTGTGTTGACATGATGGGTTAATAAGGAAAAGTAGTAGCCGTGGCAACTATGATCACTGGAGGAGAGCCCAGGCTGTGAGAAGTCAGTAGTGGCGAAGAATGAAAAAAAAAATTCGCAACTACAGACTCTCCTACGGCGCTCATAGTAGCCAACTTTTCCTTATCAACCCATAATGTCAACCCAATATTTCGATGTACTTGCATTACATATTTCTTAAGATTATCATCTTGAGGAAGTCTTACAATAAAGACGAAACGTTGAAAAATATATAAAAAAATATGTCTTGTTTTTTTTTCCTGTTTCAAACCTCTTGTGTTCTGCAATTGCAAAATTATCCTTCCAAAGTACAGTCAGCCCCAACATAATTCTAACTTTTTTTTACCCCATTCGACACTACAAGGGCTGGTCTCTGCTGTGTAAAGACAAGGGGACGATTAAAGTATTCTGGTTTACTGCCAAGTTCCATTCTTTTTTATATATCATCGGTTAACTGTATCCTTGAATGAATATTTACTTGTTCAAACTTTATGAAAGTTATCGTCTTAATGATCTCTAGAATCCCTGGCCCCCATTCATAAAAATTCATATGTAGTTGTTTTTTCTATGACTTTCAAGACTTTGCTATGCCTCCACAATATATAGTGGATTATTAAAATGTGCAAATGAGTATGGTTTACCCCATTCAATGACCACTCTACACCAATACAATGGAAAAAAAACGGATAGATCTGTACGAATGGCAAAATAATATTCGCCATATTAATATACACCCGTACGAAGGACTACTAGACTATCGATCTATATTGTTATGCTGTAGATTAAAGTTTATGCTCGATTTAATTTTTAAATTAATGGGTATTATCTAAGAGTATATGGCATTGTTTTTATCATATTTATCTTAGTGTTTAATACATACAAATCGATTGATTAATTGATGGACAATTCATTTCCTGACAATAAACAAAGATATTTCTAAAATTACTGTATACCTCTACAATTTTAAAGTTTTAAACTTTTATAAGTATCGGTAAATAAATTGAAACACCCCCATCCCTATATACAGTTAACTGTATATGAGGACATATTTATGACCATAACAGAGGATATTTGATGTTGATAGATAATATGCGTCTCTAATTAAATCCACAACAATCGCTAGATAGTACAAACATTAGCAGGTTTCTAATAGACCTGAAAGTGACTCTAAGAAAAAAATGTTTTGAAACGTGAGTAAAAAAAAAGATTTCTGAAAATACTACAAAAATGTGACGCGTTGTGTCACACATTGAGATCTGGTATACTTATTCGGATTAGGAAAACGAGATTTTGCAAACCCAGTTAATCTTTAAAAATCAAAAGACATGATCAAAAAGTAGATTATTTTTTTCTCGTCAGAATTCTCTTTTTCTCTCTTAATAAAAAGTGTCACTCTGCTATGAATTAAATGTTTTTTACGACCTGTGGATTTATTCCATATATTTTATAAATGTATATACACATATTTTGCTTTATTTAAAATGTTTATATTTTTGAATCATTATAAACGGAGTGAGAATAATAAAAGCATGGGTAATATACAATGTAAAAAAATAAGAGCGGGAAAAGCACAGCATAAATACAGCGAGAGAGAGAGAGGGACAGACAGACAGACAGACAGACAGACAAAGAGAGAGTAAAATAGGGATAAACATAGTAATATGAGTAACTACTGAACATATGTGCGGCATCTGATGAGAATGTATTGCCTTCCTACCGAGAAAGGGAACAAAGCGTATACCTGTCTTAACTTTTTTTTATCAAACTGAGGGAATAGTATGTTGCGTGGTCTTGTGGAAATTATTTTATAAGCCACGATCAGCTTGCAGTTTGAACTTTATTTCGGTGCACAAACATGATTATACTTGCAGACGTATTTAAAAACCGGTCACCCGGTTTTGTATTTTTTATATTACGTTTTTTTTTTCGTTTGGGGGGCAAATGTTTTTTTCATAAAATTGTGATTGCTTTTTGTTGTGAAGTTGTCCACAGTAAATAATAAATAAAGGAAGTCAAGTCGAGAGTTGGTTTAACAAGTGTATTAACAAAGTAAGAAAGTGACTAGCTCTTGGCTAGACAGTTACAAGACTGTGATTTGTCTTCTGGTGTCTCGCACTATTTATAGTGACAACCGGTGTTGTTTCTCCTGTGTAAGAACGGCCGGTGTAACACTTTTATATAGATAAAATTTGAGACGAGACTTGTGTGTCTTCACTCACACTACCCGTTAATGGTTATAAATTAGAATACATGTCTATCATATAGTTTTACGTGACAAACGAACGGAAATGTCATTTCAAACTTAAGCATAGCTGACCCACTGTAATAGCCTCTTACAGGGGCATAGAATGACGAAAAAAAAACAGAAAAAAAGAAAACAATAAAAAAGAAAGAAAATAAATGAAAAAGAAAATATTTTTTCTGGTGAAAACAAAATATCATGAACAGTGTAAAAATAGAGACTAAATGAAAAACATTGATAATTAATTGACTAATTAATTAGTCAATTGTTTAGCCAGGGGTGAAATAGTTCAGGAAAATCAGATGAGTTTTCATTTCGTAAATATAATTGCTGAGTAATTAGTATTTTCAATGTTTGAATACAGAGAAATAAATTGAATCTTTAATTCCTCTCACATGTTTCAAATCTTCCATTAAATTAAAAGAAATTAAAAAATATATATAACAGAAACAAAATATAATCCAATGAATTATTTACTTTAATTTTTAGATAAAACATTGGTGAAATAAATGATGGAAGTTTGGGAAATCAATAAAGACGCAGATAGATTTATAAATAGATGAATAGACTAGAGATCGAATACACTTATAGGTATAACATTTATTCTCAATATTAAGAGAATAAAAATGCAAGAATTCAAAATAATAACATTACGATTTGCAATGTGGTGTTCGTTACAGAAAGGCTGACGTAAAATCTCTACCATAGATTCAGTACTTTTATATATAACGCACTATGTTTCAGTGACTTTGCGTCGTCAACGTTCGGGCATGTTACGAAAGCGCCCGAGAGTTGGCGAGGCGAACACGAGGCGAAAACTGCCAAATGCTAAAGTTAATGTTCTTAGTGAAATCCAAGACATGCATTTATTGTTGGAGCATCTCCAGGAATATTGGTATGAAAGACTTTTCCGGAACTTCATCCGACAAATACGTTGACATGTATCGCATTTTTTGTGTTTCCCTAAAAGAGGCCTTCGCTGGCAGAACTCAATTAGTCCTTCGGGAGATTCAACAGGCTGACAGAGATTATAGAATTTTTTTTTTATTGAACGCAATTAATTACTTATAAAAGTTATCGACTGCTTGCTGTAGCTTAATTGGCTAATTCTTGCTCCAAGCTGATTGGTTAATAGTTTAGTCAACTCCCGGGCGCTTCTATGACATACACGAACGTTGACGACGCGACGTAACGGAAACGGTGAGATCCATATATTTTTTATTAAGTTAAATATTTTGTTAATCATGTAGACAGTTCCATAGAAATAGACTATTATCTGTAAAGGATCGGCAGCGCGTTTGATATTTTCGAGCGGGCTCCTAGAAATTGAAATAGGCGTAACATCCTGTGCTATGATGTGTTATCCATCTGAATGTACGCAATGAACATCGTTAATATATGAGCGTGGTTCGGGATAGATAGACAAGCAGATATACACGATTGATACTAAGTGAGATAAAGTACGCAAAATATATATGTATATCAAAGATCGTTACATGCGAAATACCAATATAAATCGTAATATATATATATATATATATATATATATATATATATATATATATATATATATATATATATCATTTCCTATCTTTATTTTCGTCAATAGTATCTTTTATTAATTTAGCACTATCGCTGTTCGCCTGACAGGATCATAGTTGAAAGCTCCCTTGTATATTATTCTGTCATATATATATATATATATATATATATATATATATATATATATATATATATATATATATATGGGTGTGCGCGCGCGTGTGTGTGTGTGTGGGTGTGTGTGTGTGACAGACGAAACGAAAAACACTTAACCACAAGAAGAACCCCTCAACACGAGAGATTTACCGATTCTGTTCGGATCTATGAACGCCTTTAACAGACGTTCGTAAATCCGAACGAAACTGGTAAATCTTTTTTTGATGATTTATTCCTGTGTTTAATCGTTTGCTTTTATTTATGTTTTTTTGTTTACGTAGTTAACCCCAAACAAGAAAAGTTTTATTATAGACGTAAGGGGCTACTGAGAATAAGGGTGCCCGTTTTGGGGGTCATCCTAAATTGCGAGTGTGCAGCTAGATTCTTGTTCACATTTATTTTAAATCTCAGCATGTCGGAACAGTCGGGGACACAGGGAGTAGAGAGTGAGTTCCAAAGTTCGGCAGCTCGAGGTAAGAAGCTATTGGAGTAGAAGGCTCTCCGAAACACGGGGACCTCTACAGTGTATTTTGCTGATTGTCGGGTCGGTCGAGTGCATGCACGTCGAAGTGGAACCGGAGTCGCAAGATCCTATAAGCTCATTCCATTGAAATACTTGTAAATCAGGCACACGGATGCAACATTGCGGCGATGGGATAGTGGCTCAAGCTTGGTAGATAGTGATGGATGTATTAGTTTAGATACCTTTTCTTCGACCTTGTCTAAGAACGAGATACTGATGCACCAGCCTAAATGTGACAACAATACTCAATTCATATGCGGTGTGTGGCTTTGTAAATATTTAGAATATTCTCTTACGTATTAGTTGCAATTCATTTTACCTGTTAATTTTTGACCGATGGTGTTTAAACGTTGACCTCTCAAGTAAGATGTTATTTAAATATATTATATATCAAATATATCCTTAGAAAATGACCTTCAGACTGTAGTGAAATATGGTCAAAAATGGATGGTAACTTATAATGCCACAAAGACAAAGCTACTTTCCTTCAATAAGTTAAAGAAACTTCTTCACCCACCGATTGCCATGATAAATAACACCCTATCTGAAAGTTCAAGATTCAAATTCATCTGCCCAACATTCACATGAAACATGAATATGAACACATACATTCAAGACATTGCCAAAGCTGCTTCAAAGAAGGTGGACTCCTCTACAGTGTTAGTGAACTTCTAACACCTAACATTAACCTCTATCTCTACAAAGCCACCAACGCATGGGGTATTGTTTCAACATCTTGGCTGGTGCATCATCCACTAGTATATCCCTCTTAAACAAAGTTTAAATAAGATCCGTCAACTTAATAGCTTCTTTCACTATCCACCAAGCTCCAGCCTCTGTCTAATCGCCGCAATGTTGCTTCATTGTGCTTGTTTTATAAATACTTTAATGGATTGTGCTCCGATGAACTTGCTGCTCTCGTGCCCCCTTGACGTAAATACACGAGATCAACACGACAAACTGCTAAATCCCATCCATTCACTGTAGAGGGTTCCAAATGCTGGAGAGCCTTCTACTCCAATATATTCCTTCCTCGTGTGTCCGGTCTCTGTAAATCCCTCTCTGCTCCCTGTTTCTCCGACTGTACCGACATGCAGAAATTTAAAACTAATGTAAACATACATATTGCTACACATCTCCCTATTTAGGATGACCCCAAAATGTCTACCTAATTCTCAGTAGGCTATTAGTCCTACAGTGGCGGCCTGCCTTGTTTAGAGTTAACTATGTTTAAACAGAATTTGTTTTTAAATATTTTTGTTTTGTGATATTGTTTTATTTTCGAAACTAATAGATGCTAGAAAAGAATTGTGTTTCCCTTTCGCCAATGTGATGCCTTATATATGGATGCGTATATACTTTTGATATATAATTATCCATGAACACGTGTTTCGTCTTCTTACAACGTGGCTGCGCCTAGCTAGATTTGAAATTCATGTATTCATCGAAAGCGTGCAAAAACTGATGTCATACCTAAAATTTACACCACGTATACGTTTTATCCTTTCGGGAATCGTACGTGAGGTAATAATTATTTAAACCGATCGCAGCATTCAAAACACCGGTACACGATTATGACGCTTTCACCCACTCGACTAATATGATCAATCTGATAATTCAGTGAGAGTTTCAACTTGTTATAGACATTCGTGGTCAAGAATGTGTAATTACTGAAGCAACATGCATAAAATCAACGATGACGGTTTTGTAAATACTACTCACTCGAATTTCCAGCCCAGATTTGGGCGACAAATGTGTATATATATATATATATATATATATATATATATATATATATATATATATATATATATATATATATATATATATATATATATATATATATATATATATATATATGAAAGGGATCATAAGAGTAATCCGACATAATGGAATATGAAAAAGGAAAAACCAAGAAATATTTTTATATATTCATCAACGTTTCGTCTTTATTGTGAGACGTCCTCAGGATGATAATTTTTAGAAACATATCATGCAGGTACAGAGCGCCGGACCAATGTCCGGGCTGAGAGAAGTCAATCAGTGGCATTTCACTCTCTGCCACTAACTGACTTCTCTCAGCCCGGATATATATATATATATATATATATATATATATATATATATATATATATATATATATATATATATATACTTAAATTTTACAGATGACTTGGGTCTGCATATATGTGTCTGTTTCTCTTGCTAGATGGCTGATAGGTATACTAGTTTCAGGCTGGGTATCATCTAGGTTTCTGATTTTCATATATCTATCTACACACACACACACATATATATATATATATATATATATATTAAGACAGGCTTCATTAAAATCCACGGAGTTCTGCTTTTTTGAGATTTTCTTGGTTAGCCGTTAGACTCTTTGAGCGATTTTACGATCGTGTGGTAGTAGCTGGTGCAGTATAGCACCCATCGTTATGGTTTGGGTCAAATCTCGAGCGCTTTCGGACGTCTCGTCTATCTTCAGGAGGTTGATTTTTCACTAATTTTAGCTAATATGGGTCTTTTTCCGCTTCCATTTTTATAGCTTTTTTTCTTCTTCATTCTTTAATTCATTTATGTTTTATTGATTTACGTATGTATAGATTTTTTTCACTTAAGTGTTACTTGTTAAATACGGAAACGCCATTAATGCCGGTCGTAAATGCGATTTTGTTTATCGTGGGTTGCATTTTTCTAATATATAGTGCTTCGAATATTTTAAGTCGGTTAGTGCAGTTATTTCTGTGTATAATTTGAGTGTTGTTGGTTTGTATTTTTCGAAGTTGGCGGATTTTATATTTTTATTGTGTGTGATGATGTGTCTCTGTATGGCGTTGGTTTGATTCAGGTGGTACGTAAGACGTCGGGAGAGGGTTGTCGTGGTGAGGCCGATGTATGTGCTGTGATTGTCTGTTTGGTTTTTGGAGAAGCATTCCTCAAATGGGCATTAAAACAGGTACATTACATTGGTTTGGTTTAAGGGGGAGTTAGTGGTGTTGTTTCTGATTATAAGGGTAGAAGTTTTAAATTTTGTGTAATAGATTATTATTTTTATTTGTTGTTGTTGATCGGTAGGTTTAGTGTACCGGTTTATTATGTTGGTTATGGCTTTTTCATCTAGTTTATAGTTGGGGTGCATTTGGTTTTTATAGTATACGGGAATAGTTTATTTTTTAGTGTGCTGATTCTTTTGGTGTAGGGAAGTTATATATAGTTTAATTTGTTAATCAACGAGTTTGTTGAGAAATTATTATTTATTAGGGTTTGTTTAATATTAGATAGTTCGGTGTAAAATATTTTTGGGGGGAGGATATTGTGTATGCACGGTGTGCGAGGTTTTTTTATTAATGCGATTTTGTATTTTGGGGGGCATTCATTTTTGGGGGCATTCACGAGATTTGACCCAAACCATGACGAGGGGTGCTATACTGCACCAGCTACTACCACACGATCGTAAAATCGCTCGAATAGTCGAACGACTAACCAAGAAAATCCAAAAAAAGTAGAACTTTGTGGAATTTAATGAAGCCTAGCTTAATAACAATTTGCTGCCAAACTATACGTATATATATATATATATAAATATATATATATATATATATATATATATATATGTGTGTGGGGGGGTGTGTGGGGTGCATGCGTGTGTATGCATGGGGGTGCATGCGTGTGTATGTGTGTGGGTGGGGTTTAGAAATAAATGTTATGCTTAAGCCACCAACAACTTATCAAAATATCTTAAGAAACATGCGTGAAATATCAAACTACTCTATCTTACAATATATTTCTCTTTTTTTTTCGCTCTCTGAATATATATATATATATATATATATATATATATATATATATATATATATATATGGTAGCTGTCTATTTGATTTTGAATCTGACCCCTTTTGTAGTATCGATGTGATATTAATGTGAATGTTCCCAGTGCGAGGCACGGATGTTGCTCTTCAAGTTGTGACAGGACCAATAGAAACGACAGAGATCGTGCACTTTTAGGGCGCACTAGTATGCATATTGGTGATGGTTAGGTCCTACGTAGAATTGAGGTAGAGAATTGAGACTAGTATATATTCACACTGAATCAGTTATTCAAAACAAACTGGTTTAGGGCGCCGGGCTGTCTGAGAAAGCCATGTGAGATTGTCAATTGCATTTAAATCTTACACAGGCCGAGTTTAAACAGGTGGACCAGGTTTTAGCAAAATCTTTTTATCGCCAACGAAAAACATACGTGTGTCAGTACTATGTTAGTTGGGCGCGCGAGGCCGGAGTTTGAGATAGCCCTCTAAGCTGTCATCATTAATTAGGGCGAGAGTCTCCTTTCTCCAGCGGGATACAGATAAATGCTTTCCATCTAGATAATATCTAAAAAGCCTAAGCGATGTATTTCGATTGTCGTACCACCCAACGAGAAAAGAAAAAGAGAGTAATTACCGTTTGAGAGAGAAATTCAATACTACCCAACCCCAACCCACTCCCAAGAAAGGGAAGGTGTGACAATATGCCTTTTTGGGAAGAGAAAGAATTTTGTTTAGAGTAGACAGTAAGTTAGATTTGGGTTCGTGACCTGGACGGTCGTGTTAGCCGGAGCTCAGACTCGAGCGGCCACCAAGCGGGAATGTCGCGCGAAATGCTTCCCGTTTGGATGACGTTGCCCATATTATTCCCCCCACCACCACCGTTTTAAGTAGACAGGATTAGTTCAACTTATGACTTTATTA
>OY744519.1:194911272-194913772 GCA_963556195.1 Sepiola atlantica | reverse complement strand
TAATAAAATTGTTATTTATAGAGCATGTATATTTTTGTCTTTGTTTGATAAGGCAATTTTCGATTCAATGGCCTTTTCAGAGAGAGAAAGAAAGAGAGCAATATATACATAGAGATAGATAGTTAAAAAGAGAAGCTGATAAATATATTCGATTTTCCGTTTCTGTATTTCTTCTTCCCATTTTTGTTTCTTTCTTTGATTTTTTCTGCTGTTATTCTCTAGTGTGATGTTTTTTTATTTTGTTCATTTTGTGTGTTTTTGCTTTTTTCATATTCACTTTCTTATTTCATTCTTGCCATTTCTGTATTTCTTTTTTCTCTTACCTCTCCTGTTTCTTTCTTTTCGTACTGCCATTGACGCCTTCTTTTTTTTCTTTCCTCATTTACGCTCACCCTCTTTCTTTTTTCTTTCTTCTTCTTTCTTTTTTTCTTCCATTTCTTTTTACTCCTTTTTTAATCTCACGTTTTTCTTTGTTTGCATAATTCCATTTATTTTCTTTCTTTCCCGCGCTTTTCTTTTTTATTTGTATTTCATATTCTTTCTTCTACATTTTTCTTTACTTCTTCTTTAATGTATTGACCAACCATATTACTCAAATCACTCTTCACCGTTTCATATCCATCTCCACATACTTTCTTTCCCCAAGAAACACCGCCTCGTCCTGATTGGATTATCCCCATATGTATAGAACACAAACTTTTATTTGCCTACTCAAAGTTAATATCTTTTGAGTCGGGTTCTTTCCACCATAACCTCGTTACCTCCTGCCAAAGGCGAACAGACCGGTTGCAAACAGTTTTCCCCACACCATGTTCAACGGACTTCCGCTAATTCTTTCCATCAACTTCCGCTCGTATCAATTTGGTGCAAGCAACAAAAGAAGAACTACGATAATCCTATCAACATGTGCGGTGTGAGGGTCTGAGTCGAATTTAATTCCATGTGATATATATATATATATATATATATATATATATATATATATATTGTGTCTATTTAGACAGCATTTTTTTCATTTAAGATAACCTTGTAAAGAATAAATGATTACTCATGCTTATTTATCCCTTTAAATATTTTTATTTTTTTTAATGATCTGTTTTTTTGTTAAAAAATAATGTATGTTTCATATGTATCACGAACGTTTTCGATTCTTCGTAAACTTATCTTCAGGTGCAGAACGCAAATAGCTGGCGAAAAGATGATCATTTCACAAGATAGCTGGGAAACGTTCAAGTGAAGCTAGTTAGACGCCAAAATAACCGTATTGCACTGTTCAAGGAAAGACGTTAACAATTTAAATTCTGCAACGCAAGAATAACCGTCACACGTTACAATTGCATTACGCTAATAATATTAAAATGTTATTACTCGTTTCATACGTAGTGTTATTAATTGTGGGTTAGTGTTTTTTTATATAAAAAAAACTTCGAATAGATGTTGATTTTTAAAAAAATTACTTTAGGCTGTATTCATTAACTGAATTTTTTTATTAAATCAGAGGGTGCAGTTATATTTTAGTAGACGTTGGTAAATTCAGATCAAATTTACACGAATCATATGAGGTGGTGATATAGTATAAATGTTGTAAAACAAATGTAGATATAAGCTTTATAATAATTATGTGGGTTAAATTCTACTATAGGGGTATTTAAACTTATAAATAACATTCGTTCCTTCTAATGTTTAGAAGTTGGGGATGGGTTGTTTTACTACAGGATGTTAAGTGTTAAATCTCTTATAGTAAATAATGAGTCTAACTGTATTATTATTGTCAATTGTGATGTGTATCTATGTACAATATTTTTTATGTCTTTTTCTTCTAATCTTAAATGTGGTTGTATTTGATTACAATAGATATGGTTTGAATTGTGATGTTAGATATTATTAATTGTCGTGGTATTTTTTAAGACTTTCGAACTGTTAATTGTGTTTGTGTATTGACGATATACGTTGGGAATTCCTGATCAATAAAAACTTGTTCCATAATTATTATTTCAAAGAATAGTGTTTTTTTCTTTTGGAGGGATATTAGGCGTGCACAGTTTAGTAAGTTTATAACACTCGCTAGTGTGTAGCAAATGATTATTCGCTCTTGTAATTTAAAATACTAGACTCAAGCCGGTTGTATTTGATAGGTAAAAGTGTTAAAAGGATGCATAGAGGTGTCGAATAGAAGATCAAGGAATGATATTTGGTTACTTACGTTTAGTTCTATATGAACATAAGAAGAAGTTTGTGCATTTGGTCATTATTATAAGCAAGAAATAGAATACCATCGACATAGCGTACATTAAGAGAGAGATTAAAAATATTATTAAATATTTTTCTAGATTCGCTAAAAGTCGGGCAGAGAACAGAACCCATTGAAACTCCGTCAATTTCAAAGTAAATGTTTCTTTTTACGACATTAAAAGGTACAAGTCAATAATATATATTTTTTTTGTTTTAATTGATATTGAGTAGAAGGAAAACGAGTTATGGTATATATTATTGATGCTTA
>OY744519.1:194871272-194906272 GCA_963556195.1 Sepiola atlantica | reverse complement strand
TTTTCCAATTCTGCAAAAGGATTTCCTGTATGAAACCGTGAAAGGGTTAAGGTACAGCTTGACTGTTTAAGATCAATGGAATTGACTTGATGTTAAAAAAAAGAAAACTCAAATTTAAAACTTTCAAAAATTAAGACTACTATTACATAATAATAATAATAATAATAATAATAATAATAATAATAATAATAATAATAGGATGTTGATGTTGATTATGCTGATTATGCTGCTGCTGCTGCTGCTGCTGCTGCTGCTGATGATGATGATGATGATGATGATGATGATACAAACTAAAACAACCCAGAATAGGAAATGGCCGACGAAAGAGAATTTGCATGTAGTCGAATTATATTATAAAAGCAATTCCACTGACCGAAATCTACTCGAATAACATAATTAGCTGATTGAAAATATCTGCTGAAGTCCACGCAACGCAACAGAAGATCGCAGACAAATCAAGACATATTGTTGCGATACAATGCTTCTTAGAACAAGAATTAATGGAAATAAATTAATGGTAAGTGCATTAACAGAACAGCAACTAGCAGAACTATCCAGGTAGTACAAAAAAAAACAGTACAAATTGAAAACCACAAAAACAAGTTAACAGGGAACAACTGATATCACAGAGAAAACATGAAACTAAATTGAACGTATCTAGAAAACTATGAACAATTATACGCATTAACCACGGTCCTAAAATTACGTGAGTAAAAATAATATCCAAATTTTTAACATTTTAACTCCTAAATACCCAAACTGATATTACTACATATTTGAATAACTTAATATGTTCCGAAGGAAACGGCGAATGGGGAAAGACTATATAAATGTAGATTAATTAACTGAAAATGCAAAGAGAGAAACTGCTGAGTATAGAAGAGTTTGTGAATGAGACAAACATAACTGAGAAAATACGTAACACAGAAAGCGGAAGAATGAACAATGATCGAACACGCGTACAATATAAACACAAGTAAAGAAATTCTTTCGATAAAATCGAACAAACAATAGTAGAAAGATTTAAGAAAATAAGTTTCCACATTTTTAATAAAATAGAATAATTACGAATAACCAAAGACACAAAGTGAAAGTGGTAGAACAACTGATGCAGAGCAATTAATGTACATAGAAGGCCAACATTGTGTGAGCAAGATATGTAGGAAACAATAAAAAATATTCCGGAAACGGGCATTGCTTAAATATATGAAGAAACTAATTTAGCATACTGACGAAGATACAGAAACTAACATTTATAAATCATCATGAGAGACAATGGATACCCCTTGTAAGTGTAGCTGCGTATGTAATTTTTCAACAAGAGTTGTGCAATCTCGAACTGCATCCCTGCTGAGTGGACATCGCCAGATTCCAGTGTTAAGAGGAAATACATGACGACTGGAAGCAATGCCAAGATTAGCGGCGAGCACATACAGCATCCAGTATTCCCAAATGCTCACCTATTTTAATAGTGACCATGCTTAATGTCGTTTAACTTCGATGATCTGACGGTGTCCGGTGTCTTAACGTTATTAAGCTGTATATTTACAAATAAGGCGTCATTAACGTAGAAACCGCATAATTATTTTATGAAGTATAACCATCTGAAAGCACGGCACAACGATGTAATACATAATTGTTAAAACAATGTTCGTCTATTCATGCAAGATTTAGACCGTACTAATACACGAAATGAATGCGCAAATATTGATAATAAAACATTTAAATAATTCAGGATACTACAATGGTGGGCGTGGGTTTACTTTCGGTACCACTGTTACTCCCGCTTCCCTTATATTGGCATTGTGTCATCACATTCCATGATCATGTTTCTGACAAAGGGAGTAGAATTGCTGTTTTTGAGTTCGGAATCAATTAACACTTGACTATTTTTTACCTTGAAGAAGTATTTGTTTCGCTCCGTAAATCAAGTGGTATCATGCCTTGTGTGGAGCGATTTCCATATAAAAGACTACCTACCATATTGTATAACGACGAAATCAAACATTTTTTGAATAGCTGTCGATTCCTCCAAGACTATGAGTAAATGTGCCAAAAAGCGTCAATGATCTGCGATATACTGACAAGAAGATACTGAACGTAGTAATAATAGGAATAAAGAATATATACGCCGCCTGCATATATTATTGAAATCATATGATGCAATTCTCCAAGTATTGATAATTGAATGCTTACAGTCGTTTTAAACACTAGGCAACATTATTAACTTCATTGTGTAAGCAAAAAAAAATTGGAGACTGGGAATTAGATTTAGATGACAATATATAAAGACATTTTAAAAATGAGATCTGCAATGTATACTCATTTTCGTCATAGTGAAACCAAGCAACCCACTTAGCTTTAGAGCAGTTTAAAATATAGACAAACAGAGATAACAATAAATCTGTATATATAAAACTCAATGCCTTGCTATGTGTGTTCCATATAGAAAGAACATTTAAAGAATTTACATAAAATGTAAAAGTGTATGTGTATGTAACATTAAGCGAGAATATTGAACTGTTCCAGAATTTCTAAGCGCATCTATGATGGGTCTATGCGAGCATCAGCCCAGTTAAACTTAAAATATATCCTATTTTGTCATGAGATTTAAATGATTTTCTGGAGTAGACAATTAAAATAGTCCAGAATCTCTAAGTGCCTTCCTGCCAGAAACGAGCTAAAGGATCCGAACATCTTTTAAATCTTCAAATAGATCTTAATTTGATTACATTTATTTAATACGTATTAAGTTCTTTAGGGAAGACAATGGAAGAGGTGACAAATCTGTACGTTACTCTTTATATGCTGAATATTTACGTTTTAAAATAAGGAACCTTCTACCCTTTTGCGTTCAGTTCATAACAGCATATTACGTTTTATATTTTGATAGAATTTATATTATTAAATGATTTACGTGTGGCATGGATTGGCGGAGACGTATGGAAAAATAAATTAAAATTATTTAACATACATTTCGGTGAACTTTACTTACTCGCGGCACGCCCTGCGTTCCCCGGGTAAACAGGGTGCACTTTTGCCCCAACCTCTGGATCCATTTTTGACACTAAACATCTGAGATTTACAATACATTTACTAAGGAAGGGCGTAACCATTAGTAAAGCAACATCGACGCCTGTCTTTCATGGGGATGAAACACGGTGGAAAGTATGGATGTAGTTGGTGAGTTGTCACTTTAAGAAAATATAGGTTCCTTTCAATTGCTTATTTGCGTTAGTAAATATAATACTAAACGCACAACTAAATGAGTCTAAGGTCTAACTAATAAAACATTTTTTAGGCAAAAGGTAACTTTATTTATCAACATAGTATAATTTTAGTGTGATACACAGATTCCAACGCGTCTTAAACAATTCGATACATCTTTTGTAAAATGACTTGTTTGTCGCCTCCAAATAGTCCCAGTGCCGATATCACTTTTTCATTGAAGCCAAATCACTTTCTCTGGAGTATTTTTGAGGATTTCAAGCAACCACTTGATGCTGGGATTGCAAATCCGGATAACAGGGCAACTCTTTAAGCAAACTAAAGGGCACTTCATGAGTTTTGAAGTCGTTGCTATCAACTTGTGACATGTGTTATTGTCTGGGTTAAAGAGAACTTTTTATTCTTGATTTATGTCCGTTTTCTTTGCGATTTCGTCTTTCAAATGCTATTGGGTTTTTTTCTGTATTCGAGCTGAGCGATTAACAAAATATGTTTCGTGTTTGCTTTAGACGGCCTTCACCTTCTGTTTTCCACTCAGCTGACTGCTGATTTGACTGCGAATTAAAGTGGTGGGGCAATGTTTCACCAATTTGTATATCTTAACACAAAAGCTGCTTTTTCTGACAAACAGCTGCCAACAATGCTGGAAATTGTGAATCTGTTGGGAAGTGACGGTGGTTAAGTAGATAACGACATGAACTGAAGACCTGGGTGTGCCAAGTTCGAATCCAGTCGGTTCCATACTAAGATTTTCAATTAGCGATGTTGGCAACTTTCTTGTGGTCCTTCCCGTAAGTACCCGATGTCTTTCCAGAAAGATTTCTAACTAGAAAAACATCGGGGAAACTAATGCCAACATAAGAATCATCAGATTCACACGAAAGAAGAAGAACGCGTTTTTTTATTGACTGTCAGCGAACGCGGCACGCACTTTCTAATTAAATAAAATATTCGTGAAAAATTGTGAATATACTGTGATTTAAAAAAAATATTTTCCACTCCTCAAGCATCTACAATTTACGATCGGCAAAAAAGTATATTGATTTGTTTTTGTTTTGCTTAGTTTGTGACCACTGGATTCAGCATTATTTGTGCCTGAAAGACCGCATTTAGAATCTGAATATCACCACTTACCCGTTGTTACTAACGGAGTAGCATCCGAATAAAACTAATGAAGCAGTAATTATTTTCATCACAGCGCAATGATTTATAAACACACGAAGATGTTTTTATCATTTTGACTTTTAGCCACACTAGCGTCGCTTAAATAATGTTAAATCGTAAACTTTTAATGTAATTTTGCTCATATGTTGAAAGACACAATTTCAAAGGTTAGTAGTTTATAAATAGTGTAGAACCACGTGCTGCCCTTCTCGACGACCATCGACCCCAACGTTG
Source organism: Sepiola atlantica (assembly GCA_963556195.1). NCBI lineage: Eukaryota > Metazoa > Mollusca > Cephalopoda > Sepiida > Sepiolidae > Sepiola > Sepiola atlantica. The sequence goes on along the minus strand of OY744519.1, from coordinate 194,901,646 downwards.
TGTTTCCGTGGTCTTCTTCTTTGTCTTCATCGCACAGCCGAGTCGTCTATCCACTGACGAATCGTCGAGGGCACAGCACTGGTCCCCAAGTTAAAATAAAAGAAACATCACTCACGATAAGAACACAAACACATATACGTTGTGTATAATGTTGTTTGAACTATGACTGTGTGTGCTCCGTCGCGTACGGTCGAGACCTCCGTCGTCGTTGCTAAAGTCGTCAGCTTATGTCATCGTTTTCCCGGTCCGATCTGCTCACTCGGGAGTTTCGATTCTAACTCTCGGGAGGTTCGATTCTAACTGTTCGTCTTCTCTCCGAAACCTAAACTTGTCAACTTTTTGTCATAAACCTTACTGTCGTCAAAGTGTCGTAAAACTAACCTACCCCACTGTCACAAAACACCGTCACTCCCAAATGTCGTGTCCGGTATTTTTCTGAGTAACCTGTCCTCAACAAAGGAAATTGACCACTCTCGTATTTCTTTTGTCTCTATCGATTAGTCATTTCCTATCCTGTACTTTCTTTTGTCTTTGTCGATTAGTCACTTCCTATCCTGTCGGTCACTGTATCACAATAGTATATAGATGTTTTATTAGTGTCGCGACTTATTGCGTTGTGTGTTACTTTAAATTATGTAGTGTACATATGAATTAAATGAGAGGAATATGTGCATTCATATAATTATTAAAACCAAACTAATATAAGTAATAATGCATTACGTTTTTACTGAATAAGGAATGTTTTTATTTATTTTACGTAAAAAATATCAGATTTTCAGATTAAAAAAAACACTCACTGTTAGCTTTTTAATGGGGTGCCAGTTTCTTCTGTTATTTAGTTACTAACGTACCCTCGTGTTAAAATTGCACGTTGCTTTCTACATCAATTTGTACGATTTACTTTAATAATTATATTATTTTGAAAATAATAAATGATTGCCAAAGGTAAAATTATGAAGAAACACTTAATTCGATTCAATATATTTAGCTAAAAATGAAACAAGCATGCTAGATGATACAGTATCCAAGCATCTGTTGAATTTCGCATTCAATTGCTGCGTCGTTGGTTATTTACTAGACCTCTTAGAAGTACATCCTAACGTCTGGGGATGCTGAATAAAGAAAGCAGACCTAACCGTTTCAAACAAAATAGGCTTTTAAACAGTTGCTGGTAGTGTCCGCGTAGACCTGTTTCTTGTGCAGGTGAAGATGATATTCATTGATTGAGATCGTAGTGGCCATGAACCAAAATAAGATCAGCGTGTGAACATCGACGCTCAATTGATAAAAAAGTGAATCTTCATGATCGGTTAGGTTCTATTTAAAGGTATATATCATCTTTATGCTCCTGTTACCTTATATATATATATATATATATATATATATATATATATATATATATATGAAGTTAATCCATCAAAAGATATAAGAGGCAACTCATATCTTTTAATTAGTGAAATATCCGGATAAAGACTGAAGCTCAACATACTGGATAGAGCATTAATAGCATGATATTAAATGAAATAATTCAATAAGGTGCGAATCAAATTTTATTAGAATTCAAAATTCAGGCAAATTATTTAAACGTCCTTAACTCATGAGTTTTCAAAGATAATTCTTCTCCTCAGAGGACCATTACCACAGTGACGTTACTGAATGTGATAAAATTACACTTTGAAAATATATAAAAATATATACAAAAATACATAAAAGTACATAAAATATATCAAGTCAAAAACATACTTATAGTTGGGCCACAGCTACTTTAATAACAACCCGCATATCCATGCATAATTACTCCTTTAATAACGATGTCGGCAACAACAAAACATCACTGACCACTTTAGTTAAAAACTTAAGATCCAATAACATTCCACACAATGTAAAATGGTCCATCCTAAAAAAATATAACTCCGATAGCCCAGGATATGGATCTTGCGGTCTATGCAATTCAAAAGCCGTAATGATAGCCACTGCACCTAAACGTTTAAATCTGATAAATTCTAGAAGTGAATTAGCCTCCAAATGTCGACATAGAAGGAAATTCAAGTATGCACAGTGGAAACCAACACCAAATCCACCGTAGCTGATTGAGGGAGTGTCGGGACCGGGAGTGTACAGTTTTGGAGATGTGTTCGTTAAATCCTCCCTGCCAAAATGTTTCGACTCTTAAAATGCTTATACATCCCTTTAAATTTTTTAAGTTGTAAAAGTCTAAATATTTAATTTTTTAAACTCTAAATAATTTTACAATTTCTTAATTATGAAAAATTAAATCTTAAATTAAATTTCTTAAACTTCTTAATTTGATAAAATTAAATCTTAAATTAAACTATAAAATTATTAAATTCTATTTACTTTAATAACTTCCTAATTATTAATTTCATAAATCTTCTAAATTATTTGATAGGGTTAGATCTTTGAAATTTGTTGTGTTTTGCTTGGACAAGACAATTTGGGTAGCTACGTTGAATGGGAGGGCAATTAGAGGCTTTGACCTAAAATTACACACCCCTTCCTGTTTGACGTAGACTTATGATTTGACCCAGACAAGTAACATCCGGTATCTTTGAATTTATTTACCATATCTGTCGGTGTGTTGTGACGTTTTTTCTTTGTTAACTCCGAAATATAACATCCGCTTCGATAACGTCGTTTTAAAAAGAAGGCAGTCTGCGACTTAAGTATTGCTTTCTGATCGGCGCGAAGAGGTTCTGTTTACTAGGCTTGTGGGAGAGTGATTACATTCAAATTTAACTTTATTCATTGGAATAATCTTTATCGGACCAGGAACAAAAAATGGCCGAATATATTGACTCAGTTTGATTTAATTCTATTCAAATCAGATTTAGCAAATTTCCCATTTAACCAGCGAATGCTGGTTTGTGCTACTCCGATCAAATCATTTGAACCGTGAATTTTGAACATCATGATTTTAACACAAAGTGAGTCTATTGAACTTTTTATTTGATTTGGTTCATTTATCATTGTATTAATAAACATAAACATTGGATGCATTTTTCACTGTAATTTACTTCATCGATTGCGGACGCATTTCCTGACTGGATAACTTTTTCGGTTTTTCAGTTCTTTCAATTGAATCGCTTTTGGACTGTAACTCAATCCCTGGATCAATCTTGAATCAACCTCTTGGATATCTTTCCTGAATATGTTTTAATTTGTATGACTTGGATGGATTTTATAACTTTTACAAATAAGTATGTTTTTTGATATATTTGATGTGTTATGTACTATTATGCATTTTTGTATATATTTTTATATATTTCCAAAGTGTAATTTTATCACCTGCAGTAACGTCACTGCGGTAATGGTCCTCTGAGGAGCAGAATTATCTTTGAAAACCCATGAGTTATAGACTTTCAGATAATTTGCCTGAATTTTGAATTCTCTAGCTCAATTTACCAACATCCACAAAAACATAACAGCCCTCTTCTTGATTTAAGACAGGTTATAGTTAATAACAAAAAAAAAATATTGATTCCTAAACACATTTAAAAAAAAAAAATACTGGATGCTATCTACATAAACACACAAAAACGTAAAATTAATAAAATAAAATATGAAACAGTGGAAAACTTTAAAATGCTTAACGTAATGCAAGTTTGTTCTGTGATGCTATACAGTGTTACTGAATTTAAATCGTCAACAACTTCCTGGAACAATGCGAAACACGTTATCCGAGAGTTTCGCCACCGTATTTTCGAACATTATCTTCTCTCTGCATCTATTTTGTTAATTTGCTTTTGACACCTGAGGATTATTCGACAAAAATTCGAAAACGTTCATGAAACCTATGGCGCATTTATTTAAAAAAAATTTTAATACAAAAAAGACCATCAGAAGAATTGAAACAAATAAACAAACTCATAATTAAACGGATGAATTGCCTTATTTTAGCATAAATATGTATATATATATATATATATATATATATATATATATATATATATATATATATATATATATATATCGACAATGAAAAAAAGAGAACACTTTTTCGAATATTAGATAAAACCTAATTACATTCTTTCGTCCCAAACAACAGCAATACGATTTCGAAAAAAAAACATTTCATGTAAATAGTCTAACTTATAAATATTCATCAACAAACACGAAGTCTGTTCAAATATTCTATCATATACAGAAACGGGATTCTATTAATTTGATAAAATCCGTGTTTATTTTCTTTTGACTTGTCGTATTTTCGAGGTGGTTATTTTTACAAGTAAGCTCATGTTATCATAACAAATATTGTCGACTTTTATTTTGATAACTTGGCACACACCGAACTGACACATCTGATTGTAAAAAAAATGTAAGGAAAATACTTCGCATCTGATTGGATAAATAAACGTTTTTTTTTTAGATTTTAATTTCGTGATGAACTCAAGCTATTATTATCGTTTTTTAAGACGGCTAAAATAAATATTAAATCTATTTTGCAAAATCCCGTTTGTATTAAACATCATTATAATTAACATAAATTATAGTAGATATTAATGAAAACGAACAGTGTTTTGTTTGTTCATGCAAGAAAATAAAAGTTTATACTTTTAAAGGAGACTTTAGGGGCTTTGTTTTAGTGACGCATATTGATGCCTTAAATGCTCTATCCAATATGTGATCTATTGGACTTGCAAAAGACGAAGATATAACAACTTGTTATGGCAACCAAACATAAAGTTAGTTAAAAATGCAGAGTTGCAAGTATCCAAGTAGTTTTGAAGCGGTAGGCATAGATATGTGTGTGTTTATTAGCGTGCCAGTTTAGTTAGTGAGCGAGTGTATGTACTAATGTGCGTGCAAGAGGTATGGTGTACAGTAGTCAGTGAAGTATCTCCTTGCGTGTGTTAAAGACATTCCGTCGAAAGCCGACCTTAGCTTTTAAAGACGTACGTGTGCTCAGATTATAGATCTAACAATTCGAAAAGAATATTTCTTACTTGTGTATTGTTTAAAAAAAGTGGTAATTTAAGCAACCAAAATACAAAGTTATACATCTTGTATTTCATTTAGTGAGAAAGAAAGTTTAAAACAGTTTCCAAAACAACAGAAATAACAAAAATTAAAAAGCATAATAAAGTCACATTATTCAAGCATGTATGTGTGTAGGTTCAATTAGACACACAAATATGAGTCTACATAGTCTGCAGGGTTACATGTAAACACCCTGCAAAACCTGAGAGAAAAAAACCTACTCATATTATAATTTTGCATTGGGTATTCATATCAAATATAAATACATGTAAAATGATCACTGATTTCCGAGGTAGTACCTTACCAAGTAGCTTTTTAAGGGCATATGTCCATAATCTTTTTTCGTTTAGGCAGGTAAGTATTGTGTGTTTGATGAGATGATAAAAACAAACCTCGCTTAAGCATACTACTAATACTAACTCCGTTAACAACATCTCATTCCCCCAAAACGACAACACTTCCATAACCGTACCACTAAACCTAATTCCATGTGCCCTACCAGACCCTACCAGAAATCCAGGTTGCAACAACCCTTTTCCTAACCATACTATTAATCTTAATCCCGTGTTTCAACATGATCACACCCGCTGAAAATCAAGGTTACATCTGACATTTAACACACAAATAAGAAGAACCATTTCAATGTGTTGGGTTCGATATTAGGAGTGTGTGTGATTTCCCTCTAGTAAAACTATATCGGACGAAACCTTAGCTATAACAACTTCGATGAATCGATATTTGTTTGTTATGTGGTTGAAAACAAGCGGGTCAATACTTATTTTAAAATATTAAGGCGTTTATTCCCTATGTACACCTATAAGATAGAGAATCTAGAGTTATTTCCGTACACATAAAAATCACTGAAAAATCAATTTTATTAGCTGGATAAGAACAGAAAAAATGTCTAAATATTTATTCTAAAATATAAGGCAAGTGCCTTTGAATTTACGTCAAATGACAGGGGTAATAACCTTGTAGCCCCCTGTAAGGAAAGAAATGGTGAAATCGATGTTTTGGCTTGAAAAAACCCAGACCTACTACTTGTATCATTTAAATTATTCGGACTACTGTACCAGTCTTGGGAGTTATTCCTACCACGTTACGGTCGGGGTTACCATGGGCTTTTTCACATACATCTTGTCGAGCTCGGAAATTTTTCTGACGACTTTTTTATTATATTTATTCACTCGTGCCATCTTTACCTGCGCCGTGCTCCCAGTGTCATTTATACCTGTGCCATTTTGCCCGTCACCGATATTATGATAAAATCAAAATACGATGTAAATTTATTTTAATTGTATAAAAACTAAAACTTTGCATAAATTCGCTAGATAACTTTAAAAATAATGCAGTTCTATTTACAAGCACCGCCTCCCCACTCTCCCACCCTAAGACAAATTCACTAACACCCCCACCCCTTTTTCACTCACAGGCATCCACATTCATTTCACTCTCTGCCACCGACTTCTCTCAGCCCGGACTTGGTCCTGCGTCACAGTAGTGGCTACTACTTCTTCTCATCAACCCATAATGTCATTCAAATATTTCTATGTACTTGGATGACATTTTTCTTAAAATTATCATCCTGAAGAAGTCTTACAGATAAAGACGTAACGTTGATGAATACATAAAAAATTTTAAAAGACATATTTTGGTTTTGTCTTTTTCATTTCCCACACACACATATATATATATATATATATATATATATATATATATTTATATATATATATATATGTATGCATATTTATATATATATATATATATATATATATATATACATATACAGGATTAATTAAGCGAGTGCTAGGGTTATTGTTAAAGTTACTTGTGTAGTCTTAAAATAAGATATAAGCTTCCTTAGGTTTTAACTTACTAACTTTGTTGCTAATTTTTAGTTGTAAAACGATGTAACTGCATAAAGCGTAAACTTTGTCCACTACAAAATAAATGCCTAACAAAAAGTGTTGTATATCAAGCAACGGTATTTGTCAACGAAAGACTAAATAACAAGAAATACTACGTGGGTATGACATCCCTAGACGTTAAGACCAGATACTATGACCACAAAATCACATTTAAAAACAAAGTACGTCGAACTAATACAGCACTAGCTAACCATTATTGGGAGCTCAAAGAAAATGGACACTCACCAATAATTGAATGGAAAATAGTAAGACAGGCCAGTACATGTTGAAACTTAGACGACCCGTGTAGATTATGCCTGAATGAAAAATATAAAATCCTAAATTTTAAAGATCCCCGAAACCTATTAAACTCTAGAAGCGAAATAGCAAACAGCTGTTTACACAGAAATACATTTACCTTAGGATGATATACCATAAATAATAATAAAAAAATAAAATAAATACATAAATACATAAATAAAAAACTGAACAAGTTAAAATTTAAAACCTAAAATATAAATACAAGAAACCACGTGTTAAAATAAATTCGCCCACTGTATTGACAAAACAAAGGAAACAGGATATAAGAAAACCCATTGTTAACAAAAAATAGTACAGGCCTAGTCGCGTCACCAACAAAGCCTTTGTTCGCGGGAAGCCCAACGATTGGCGGAGGAAACAACAAAGAATCTGATTGGTTAACTAGCAAGCCATGTATATAAAAACACCTGACAAAAATAACTCCATGCATTTAGCCTGACGATTCCCCCCGGGGATGAAACACGGGAGCCTTTGTGTAGCTTGATTGCCATATATATTTTCACTGCTTACTACCTAGCTCTACTTATGTATCGAGCACTGTTGAAGTAAATACTGAAAACTGATACATAAAACATTATATCTCCTTATAATATTTTATGTGGATACATGAAGTACTAATATATATATATATATATATATATATATATATATATATATATATATATATATATATATATAATGACAATGGAGATTGTTTATTATCGGAATTATTATTTATAATTTAATTAAGAGGGGATTTTCATTCATAAATCAACTTCTAATCATTAATTTTGTAACCTAGATTGCGATAATAACTTGCTCTGTTAACAAATATACGTAGTAACTATCACTGGCTTTTTTGTTTTATCTATCTATCTATCTATCTATCTATCTATCTATATATAGGTATATAGATATATTTACTCATATATATATATATATATATATATATATATATATATATATATATATATATATATATATATATATATATATATATATATATATATGAAAAATTTGCCTTGGAATACGCTTAACTGAAGACAGGAAGAATATTGTTTTCCTTAACATGGCCAATCTTATTTGATCCATTCTCCGAGGACAACAGACCTAGGTGGAATCGTCGTCATTGGATTTTTATACAGATTCCTCTGGATTTATCAATATTTCTGAGCCCCACGCCTTTTTGGATTTCGTTATTGGTGATTCTCATACCCGTTTGAACTTTAAAATTTTTTTTAAAAACTCTTTCAAATTTAGAACTTTGACCGTCCTCTTCTGTCAACTTATCAATCATAATTTTCCATCTGATTATAAGATTTTAATATTTGAAAAGCCTGGTTTAAAGAATGAAAGAGAAGAAAAATAAATGTTTTTTATTAACTAAACTACTCCTAGTTTTGAACAACTGAAGATATTGATTAGCTTCCATTTGCAGGTCTAATCAATTTTCATTGCCTTACCATATATATATATATATAAATATATATATATATATATATATATATATATATATATATATATATATATATATATATATACTAAATAAAATATGAGACTAGACGTATACTTTTAGAGAATGGAACTAAAGTGAAATGATTTAAGCTCAATATACGAGATAGAGCAATTATAATTTCTTCATATATATTTACACACACACACATATATGTATATATATATATATATATATATATATATATATATATATATATATATATATATATATAAGCTTATAAATAATGATAAACGTCGCATTATGTTCTGAGAAAGTGAGCCATCACTCATTAACATAAACATTGCAGGTGCTGCAAGTCTCCTCAGTTTGGTTGTATTTTCGCTTCTATTCTCTTGGCAGCTTAGAGGATGTGTTACCTACGGTTATTCCTCATCACGTTGTTCCTCATCTCATTACTTGTTGGACTGATGTTGAAGCGGTGACTATTCTCTTTGATGCTTCACTTGGAAACAAAGATACATTAATTAGTGAATTCAGAAGACAAAGTAGTGATAAACAGAAACAGAATGGACAGACTTTGGTGCCTGAAGGTAATGGGTCTTTTCAGAACGTCACCAAAACGCTAACATGTGTTAACTTGTTTGTGCAAAAATAAAAGGCTGTCTGAAGTACATTACATAAGACAAGTTACAGCTACGTCTTAGGTGCACAGACTACATGATAATACCTGTTTCGTTGCGCCAGGTGGGCACCAACCAGATATGAGAGGAACGAGGCGTAATACAAGCGAGAAAGAAGAAACATTCATTTATTCATTTCGTATAAGTAATATAATTTAATGTATGGCATTAGTTTATCTGATATTTATCAAGGTAGAATTATTTCTAGAAAGACTATGGCACTTAAAGAAGGGACTACATAAATTTCCCACATCCAAAATGGAAGTGTAATTACGGGAACAACTGAGTACAAACTTAGGACACCCAGGTTTTCAGTCCCTGTTGTTAACCAATTAGTCCCCGGAAGCTCTCAACATAAACAGTAAGTGAAGGCACGAAACAAATTGAACAACATAACTTTTAAGGAAATATTGTAGAATGTTATCAAGTGTTTATTTAACCATATGGGTAGCATATATGGACATGTTTTTGTGGCTTACTATAACTAAAAAAGACACAAGGAACATTGGTTAACAACAGAATAAATTTACAGAAAGTACAGAAGTAATGGGTTGCCAAAGACTGCTTCTAAATTCGTCATGGCGACTTTCTCTGTTACCACTATTAATCATACTGCCGGGAATAGTCTATGTAGTGACGCTACAAGATAGATCACCTTAACAGTTTAACAGGTTCGGAAATCAAATCTAACATTATTATTAGCAGTAGTATTTACAATTTCTAGACAGTGGAAATTCGATGGAATAATTTTTCTCTATCTATTATGACCAAACCTTATATGCAGATCTTTACACAAACGTCATTGGTTAATGTTAATATTAATCTCTTTTCTGTATAATAAATATAATATATCAAGGGAAGTCGTCTGTATGTGTCTGTGTGTCCAGCTAAAATGTCAAAACTACATAAAAAAACACAATCAAAGTAAAGACTGTCTTCATAATCGTAGCCAAGAATGAACAATAACTAATTTTTTGAAAACAATATCCATTCTTTGACACTAAACTGCCGACAAATTTGTCAGGGAGTGTTTTTTCCAGTTATGTTTATGTACTAAAAAGGGAAGTAACTCTAATATTTTTCAAAGAGTTATTTTCCTTACGCCGACTCGAGTAATCAATAAAAACTGTATGTCCAGAGAGAAGGATTGTCTGGATGGAGAAGAGATAGGTGTCGAGGGCACAAAGGATAACACCTGAGAAGAGAGATATATAAGTTTTAACAGAAATATGTGGTGACATATATATATGTTATATATTTTAAAGATTTCAATAATGAGCTCAGATTGTTCGGCATTTTTTTCCTTTGTAAATCCTACTGTCACTATGTTCTCTTTTAGTGACACCTTTGGTACTTCTTCCTAGCGCCCACCCAATTTATTCTTTTTAATACTAATGAGCCACAAAGGTATAAGACCAAAAGCCATTCGAAGATAATACTTAATAAGATTATCAGTTAGACGATTACAAAACTATAATAAGTTTGAAAACAGTGAGTAGAAAGTGGCACATTTTATTATTTTAGGTGACGGCTCGAGAAATACTTGTTACCATTGGAAGTTAATACGATTAGGTCGTAACCATTAGGTAAGCAGTCCAGTGGTATCGTTTTTAACTAATGGAAAACTGCTTTAAAAAACGATGTTCCAGGACGTGTCTCTTGCTTTAGTTACAGAGATAAGGAAAATATAGTTATGTGTTAGGTAGACGGGTTCTTGCTGTGAATGTCACACATGATGAACTTAGGCTTTAAATTCTGTCGATCGCTTTACATGAAAATGATGATAGGAAAGAACTGTATGAGAGAAAGGAAATCATCCACACTAGATTGCGAAGTTGGCTATTTAATTTGTCGAAAAAAAAGAGTGCTCTCAGCGAAACTTCCTTAAACGTGGAGAGAATACTTTATCTTAGGACTGATCTGACATCATACAGGTACAGGATTTCGTGAAGAAGCCATTCATTTCAATGGAAGCAGAAGTATGATCCGACCGTTGGAGTGAATGAAGATAAGCTTTGTTTTAGAGGTGTTAAAACAAACAACTCTCATTTACTACATTGCAGCACGTACACAAACTCAGAATTAAGAGAATAGACAAGCTCGTGATAACAATGCTCTTTGAAGTGCTGCTGTAGACCAGTTTGTCTTCGGCATAGATTTCGAGAAATCAATCGGAAGATCATTGATGATGCCGCCATTTGTCAGTAGATTCCGAGTCGGCCGTATCAAGGTCTAGACGATCGGGTTTCAAGTAACGTTCCATAACGAATGGTTAAATAAATTGTAATAAAAATGGATGCCGAATATAACTTAAGGATAAGCTTTATTTAACCATGTGTTGCTTACTGAGTGTATTCAACTCCTACCCACAATAGGAATATGTGACACAAAGTCGGAAAGTGGGATTTGAAAGCCAGCGCCGGAGAAGGTGAGCACTCTGGCTATTTAAAAATTGCCTGGGCAGCCCTGTCGGCATTCCCCGGTAATGGCACCTCAGGCAGTAAGCTATAAACTTACTCCTCCCCAAAGAGGGGAGGAAAAGCCTGGGAGGGTGGACCTCCTAGAACTGCACAGGACAACCCCATAGACCAGCGTAAATAAAGCCCCGAATGTCGAGACAATACCAGTCCATGGGGTGCAGCAACCATCGGAACAGACACTACACCCTGAGTCGGCCAAAAGACCGCGACAGAGCGAGCATCCGTCTCGTTGCTTACTGAGACAAATAGTGTTTTAACATTCACTCTTAATATACACGAATGTAGAACATTCCATTATTAATTAAAGGAGTTAGACGGGCATCAATTATGTTTTTTTTACTACAAGTACTTTGGATTGATTCATCTAATTATCTTCATGCGAGTAATTAGTCTGGTGTGTTCGCATCTGCTGAGTACCGCACACTTTAATTTAATTTATTGCTTTTTAGATGAATGCATGGGTGGTAAGACGTTGTATTAGGGACATAAATATTTAAGGATGAAACATAAATTTAATAATTGAAAAAAAAACTTACGGATTTTATATACAGTAGTTTGACAAAATATTCAATGGACGATAAAAAAATTGAAAAATGAAAACAAATTTATTAGCAGAAGTGTCGTTTACAACGTTTGTTTTAATCAAAATATGTTGCCTTAATACACTAAACGTAATTATAACTCCCTCTCCCTCTCTCTTTCAGACATTATTTTACTAAAAAGGAATATCTATTACGAGGAACACCACAAAGTAGGCACCGCATGGTTTGAACCGGTGATTAGTGTTTTTCCCCTCTTTCTAGAAGTATGCATCTACTAAACGGTGCTGAACAGTTGATATGTAACAATAAGCCGATTTCTACCCCAGACCAGAGATGATCATTTCTATGAAACGTGGTTACACACACCAGACACTGTAATGTATAGTTGTAAAGTAAATAATATATATATATATATATATATATATATATATATATATATTTGTTTTACCGACATCTTAGTAAATATTGTTTGTAATTTAAGACAAATTCTAGTTAATAACACTAAAATTATACATTCCCAAACCGATTAAAAAAAAATTAAATATACTGAAAGCTATGTACATAACAACACAGCAACCTAAAATAAAATAAAAACATCACATATGAAACCAGTTGTAGCTTTTAAAATGCTTAACGTAATGCGATTTTGTTCTGTGATGCCATCCAGCGTTACTGAATTGAAATCGTCAGGGACTTCCTGGAACAATGTGAAAAACGTTCTATGTGCGTTTCTTCGATTGTTTTTTTTTTAAATTCGATTCTTTCTCCAGCTTATTTGTTTATTTGCCTTTGGCATCTGAGGATGATTCGACGAAAAATCGAAAACGTTCGTTAAACCTTTGAGACCTATGGGACATTTATAACAATACCATCAGAAAAATTGAAATGAATAAAAAACGGTATAATTAAACAGACGAATTCTGTTATTTTTAACAATGTTTGCATATATTTGTCGCTCCTCGTAAAATAAGTAGATCACTCAAATGGTAGTACAAACAAAGCATGACGTCACTTGCTTTATAATGCAATATTCCTTCTTTAATAGAAGTAGAATGCCTGGACATCAAGCCGCTTTTAAATGTGTTAAATTATCATCGATTATCGGTTATTCAAATATTGGCCGCGCGGTTAGCAACGTTGGATCTAAGTTGAAAAATACTTGTAATCCAGGGTTTCGAATCGTACGACCGGTAGTTAATAGTCATATCTCTATGCTGATGAGTCTCGATTGAAGAAGGACGAAACGTATACGTACATAGATAATAAACAATAACAAATATTTTATATATATATATATATATATATATATATATATTTATATATATTTATGATATAGTATACCTCGTGACGTCGTTTCATCGATTATGACTCATAAGTGGGGCTTGACCAAGCTTGTTTATGAACACGATAATTTCAGATATCAGAAATCTTGCCCAGGATGCTAAGACATACCACATTTGCTCACGTCATAAGTCAGTGGAAATGCTAGACTATGGCAAACATTACTTAATTGACATTAAAATCTGAAGCTAAAACAGATATAATGAAAAAAAAAGATAAATTGAATTATTATAAGCATGAAATAATAGTAATCTTATATGATCCGTATAGTAGATGCTCTTCCTATTATCGTGGACTATAGCTTTAAAAAATGGCATTAGTACAAAGATGTCCGGCACATTAAGATCTTGGCAGGGAAGAGCTGGAATGTTGCTGCTAGTTGAGTAGGGTATTTACGTTGTAAACTTACAAATGCAGAAAGCTCGTCGGAGCACATTACATGAATGCACTCGTAAAAACAAGCAGAAGAATGCAACATTGCAGTGATGGGGCATTGCGTGTTCTAGACGGTATTATGAGTGGTTCGTGCAGCAGCCTCGAGGGGACACCAATACACGATGGCCAGGTGAATGGTACCTTTATAAAGGTATAAGATATTCGCAGGTATGAGAAGTGTTGTAGCGCGGTTAAGGGAGCTTATTTTCTTTGCAGCATACTTGGCAGTATCTTCTATGTATTAATTCCAATTCATGGTGCTTTGGTAATTTTCAGGTGCTGAACGATATACTCTCTGGAAAGAATGCTATAAGCATGGAAATCACTGGTTTAAATGATTGCTGATAATGTAAACAATATATTGGGAATATAGTCGTCATTAAAAAAAGGTTAATAAGTTGTGTTTTTTAATTTATTTTATGGGAACCAAAGGAACGGATCTCAACTCGGACATAAATGTAACCATATATTACAAGATTTTTTTAAATATCTTTATTATATAAAGAGTAACCAGTTTACCATGTGTTTACATTTGGCAGCCTCGTCACTCTTGCTTCCCTTTTTTTGTCCTTTAGTCCTCACATTCCACGAATTACGTTTCTGACAAAGAGGGGGAGAATTGCTGTTTTCTGGGTCGGAATCTTTCGATCAAAAACTCATCGTTGGATAATTTTTTGTACTTGCAGTAGAATTTTTTTCTAGTTACTTGCATCAAGTGGCTTCATGCCTTGTCTGGAACGATATCCATTTTTAAAATAATGTCGAAATAAATGTCTACTTGATTTTTCATTTATTTTTGTGCGACTCAGGAGGACAAAAAACTCTTGAAAGTAACTTTACTCATGAAATCTGCAACATAACTAGTAGACAAAAAAGAATGTAATAACGATGTTTGATGCACTTGTGATAAAAGCAAGCGTTTAAAAAGAAATGTACGGATATATCTAAAAGCTATAATATAGATTCTTATACAAATGTTGGACATAGATACTAGACAAAAGACGGATTGTAATAAGCCATGTTGGATTTCTTTTCAGAGGCGTAAATTTTTGGAACCTTTTTAAAAAAAGGTTCCGATGGATTCCAAAACAAGTTGACACATTTGCATCAGATGTAAAACACATATAGTAGACATAAATAATAATAGAACCGGTTGGGTTTTATTCATATTTGCGTTTACAGTTCTCGCTACATCTAGAGTAATTATTAAATTGGCAATAAAATAAAAAAATAATTTATCAATGATGAAGTTACACAATTTTACAAAAAGATAAACAGTAAATAGAAACAGACACAAAACAAGGAATGTTATCTAATAAAAGATAGATAACTGAATAAGAAGTATTGTAAAGAGACAATATTTTATTACTTTGAAACAACCATTTCCTAAATGAGCATAATTGTAGATTATAGAACCTTACAAAATCAAATATAGGAAAACATTACTAAACCAATTTTAGAAATATATATATATATATATATATATATATATATATATATATATATATATATACATATATGTTACCTACGTACGACGTCGTTTCGAGCTTTCGGCTTTCATCAGTGCAGGAAAATAACCATCTCAGATGTTCACAAGGCGCGAAACCGGTTTACAGAGACACCTTGAATATGTAAGCGTTTGCTCAATCCCTTAGAGCTCGAGAAGCTGTTACGTGATAACGAGGAAATTAAGTAATATTTATACTAAAAGCCGCGAGTATAAACATCAAGACATCCGATAGAACTCGACGACAGAGTCAAAGCATTGAACTGAGGTATTAAGAGAATGTCCATTTTAAACCTCTCTAATAGTGCTCTACTTTTTATTTTACTTAAATGGCTTATATATATATATATATATATATATATATATGTATGTGTGTATTCCTCCCTCACATAGCTATTTATAAAGACATTATTAAAAGTATATATATATATATATATATATATATATATATATATATATATATATATATATATCCGTATTCAATATATTGAACTTCATATTATCACGATAGATTATTATTTAAGGATACAACACTTATCCTTAAATTCGTATGAAGGTAATTATATATAAATATATATATATATATATGTATATATATATATATATATATATATATGTATATATATATATATGTACATATATGTATTTATATATATACGAATAATAAATATATATATATATATATATATATATATATATACGAATAATAAAAAAATATTTTTTTTAAATTATTATTTACATACTTATATGTTTCATCTTAATGGAATAATCAGTGTGGCAGATAACTATTAACCTGGTCGCACGATTCAAACAACCGGACCTTTCACTTTTAACTCAAATGCAACCTATAAACAAAGATGCGAACTGCAACAACTATGCGACAATCTGAGAAATAAACCCTATTTATGTCATATAAATCGGACAACATAGTCATCCGTATTCACACTTTTCAACACACACATATATATATATATATATATATATATATATATATATATATATATATGTATATATATATATATATATATATAACTGTGTGTGTGTTTGTGTTTATCCGATTGCTCAATTAATCTTCTGTTGAAATGTAATATCAAAGGGCACGCGGTATACGCACATATAAGGAGATCATATAATACGATTTACCAGTAAAAAAGTTCAGCTCGTTTTGTGATTTTCCCTATTTGAAATAAACACAAGAGAATCAAAGTCTGTGACTGTCATTTCACAACAAATCACTGGAAATCAATTGATTTGCATTCATATTTCGTTGTTCTTTTTTGTCCACTTAATCTAATTGACGTCTAGACCTCGCCAGTCAAGCAAATACATTATTAAACAATAGAATTATCTGAGCAGTCGACTGAATCGCTAGATGTGATTATCTTTCAAGCTTAATTTGCCGACGGATTTTAAATGAAATGTGGCCCGTTGGGTCACCCACTACGCGTGGGTTATGATTTTTTACTAGAAAATTATAAGTTTACAAAGCCAGTTTAATAAAATTACTAAAAGACAAATAAAAAAAATATAGTATTTTTCTTCTCACCCAACCTCACTTCTTTACCGTGTCTTCGTCCCTCCACAGGTATTTGTTAGGAGTTGCACTACCTATGGTGATATTCCCAACCGGTTATCAAATATGTTTTACATTTCCCTCTTGTTTACATATATTTTCTTGATTTCATGTTCTCTCTTATGTAAGTTGATTTTATTATAAAAACTGTGTATAATAAAGATATAAGAATGTGTTAATTATCAGTAAAAACAAATTGTATATGTAACAAACATAGTAAATTGTGTAAAACATATAAAAATTGGTTTTCCGAACAGTATTTTGTCCATAAAGTATTTGAGTTTCTAAAATGTTAGATTCGCTTTCTTATTGTAATATGCCATGATATGTGCTGTAATGAAGTAGTCAATATGAACAAATAGTCTGATAATTATTTTAATATCAAAAATGTGTCTAATTCATTGTGGATAATGATTTTTTTGTGAATTTAGTTGTTTTATAATTTTGTACTTTTTACATTTGAATTGATGGAAATAAATACATTTTTATGAGCTGCTTCCTAATAATATGTATTTCTGAGCATAACTTAGAAATCTCTTACTAAAACGTTTCTCTGCAATTATTATTTAGGAAGAATATAATTAGAATTAGTTCAACCAGGGTTTTTTTACCTAGCCCAATGCAGGTCTGCATTTACGCTGGTCTATCGGTTGTCCGTCCTGTGCCGTTCCAGAAGGTGCACCCTCCCAGGCTTTACCTTCTCACCCTTTGAGAATGGGTTAATTTATTGCTAATCGCCTGAGGCGCCCCTACCGGGGAATGCCGACGGGGCTGCCCAGGCAATTTTTAAATGATCAGAGTGCTGAAATTCTCGAGCGCCGGTTTTCAAATCCCACTTTCCCGACCTTGTGTCACATCTTACCCTGTGGGAGGAAGATAACTAGAATTATTTAGTAGTAATGTTGGTCTTCGCACGTCCGTCCTCAGTTGTGGACCTCAGTCGCATGTTCGTTATGCTTGTATTATGGATCGCTTTGCACACAGCACACAGGAGACAGCACACGGTGCAATTAATTTTTAGACAGACCCTGCATGAATGAACTAGTATAATAACTTCATATAAAATGCTCAACTGAGCTTAAATATTTAGTTCTTACTTGCTAGACATTCACAATAAGAACTCGCTTTGCTAACACATCAGAAAGTGACTTTCCTTTATCACTCTAACTACTTACCGTCCGGCGAAATATTCATAGACAAAGTTTCGTTGGACATGCTACCAGCCTGTCAAACACATTTCCGAGCGATTGTATTTATGTTGATTAACATTTGGTCGGCAAGTCTAAAATCAAGAACTATTTGTAATAAAGTGATCCATCAGTGATCAATCGCATATTGTACCTATGATCTATGCTAGTATTTCTATAGCGTTCCCTAGCTTTTGTATTTAGTCTATTAAGAAAAGAACGTTTTACGGGGTGAAGCATACTGTTGAAGCTAAGCAATGGCTAAGTAAGTGCTATTAGGACTCTGCTCCGTTGGAAAATACAGAGAGCAGATGGTAGGCTGACTTTTGACGCGGTAGTACAGACGAAAATTATGCTGAAACCCAGGCATCCTAAAATTGGCAGTAGTCCCGGAAAATATAAAAAAGCATAGTATTCACCATTTTGCATTAAGATGTGTAAATGTGTGCCACGTATTCTCACAATTGGATCACAAAACTAAAATCGCGTTGACGAATCGACCCGTTGTTTTCAACTGTCGCAACGCAAGAAAAAGTGTCTTGCGTCAATATGTGAGAGTGGCTAAAAATGGATCCCTCATTTTACTCTGAATTCAAATCTGCAGTGAGTTTAGATGACAACAGCAGGTAAATGAGTTTAATGTGATCAGAGATAGAAACATCAGCAATCAAGGTTTTGGCTACATTATTTTGAGAACTTTTTCATCGGTTGCCTAAAGAAATGGAGAACAATGGATAGCGAATATTATATAGAATATTTGGTGTAGTTGACGTAATAAATCACAATCAAAACGGCCAAAAATAAAGGATAACCAATGCTCTTTTAAAAGGACATTGTAGAAGAAATATTGGAAAAGCCTTTTAAAAATAGCATTGGATTGTTAGAAAACCGTTGGAATTAGAGTATAAATCTAGACATCGATATTTGATTAAAAAGTGTTGCTTTATTAGTTATGACTCGTACATATTATGTGATGTGTTCAGATGATTTGACTAACAAATGTTGATTTAATTTTTGTTTCTTACCAGTAGTCTAAAAAGGGTAAATCAATCGAATAAAATCAAACACTAAACATGGCAGAAAAGTTATTTCTTATTTGAAAGAGTGTTGTTTAATTTGAATCGATGTGTTATTCTTTGGCCAACAATAACACATTTACTCAAATGTAACAACACTCTTTCAAATCGAAAGACATTTCTTCAAATGGATTTACATATCTGATGAGAGCCGACCACTGCTTGAAACGCGTTATATAAAATTATAAAATTATAAAATAACAAAATAACAAAATAATAAATGAATGCTGAAAATAACTTTTTACAAATGTTGGTAGCCTTACTCCTTTATATATATACTTGTTTCTCGTTAGAACTGCACTATTACTGCACTACCCTCATTATATATATATATATATATATATATATATATATATATATATATATATATATATATATATGTTCGGACATGAAACTATATTTTATGTGTGGCTTTGTAAATAGTACAATCGTTAGCGCAGGTTTCTTTCTTTATTCTCACCGACCGACTCGGCACTGGCATCACAAAGGGAGATATAATCCGTTGAAATATGAACCATTTATGTTGATTATAGATGTTTAAAAGTAGATCGATACTAAAGGCACTTCGATTTATGTCAAGGAAAACGACAATTTTATTTTCCTATCCCCCTTAGATCCTTTTTTATTCGTTGTTCCTTTGAACCAAAGCTCCATAAAAAATCCGGATTTATACCATTTTTGTCACGTCTTTTTTCTTTGTATCCCTTATCTTTATTTTTTTATTTTCTTAATAGTTTTTTTTAACGATTATTGATGTTATATATATATATATATATATATATATATATATATATATATATATATATATATAAATATATAAATATATAAAAAGACATATTTGTTTTTTGTCTATGTGCGTATAGGTTTCCTCCTCAGCATGGAGACACAACTATTCAATACTGGTCGCGGGATTTGAAACACCGATCTATGAGTATTTTACAACTCAAATCCCGACGCCTAGAACCATTTGGCCACTGCTTTCTAACACTAATTTCGGTGGCTTGAAATCATGAGAGCGTTCAGCTTAATGAAACAGTGCGTCATAGAAAATAAATCAATACAGTGTTCGGTCGATTTCAAAAAGGCACCATGATTTCATTGATATCAAACTTATAATTACTAAAATTAATACTTTTATTTTTTGGGTTTCGTTGATATTGCTATGTTGGCAAAAAAATACAATGTGTAAGAAAGTTCACGATGTTCATTTCAAATGTTCTATATATTCTGATCATTTTAATGATTAGTTTTCACGTACTTCTCTAAATTTTTTACTATTTGATTATTATCTGTATTGTATTTAATAAAAAATATCTGAACAATTCTTGTATATATGTGTGTTTTTCTCCTCGAAATATCGTCCGTCTTATTTTTTGATTCAATATTAAACGAATATTTTCAATGGAAATTAAAATAGTGTAGAATAAAATAAATTTTAAAAAACCTTTATGAAAATATTTTTGAAATTAAATCGATTTCTTCATAACAAGTCGGCTATTGTGATCATTTGTTAAAACTAAAAAAATAACTTTATGCGTCCTTACTTTTTGAGATCTCTAGGAAACTAAGAAATATTTACACTAAAGAATTGTAAGTCATTTAATCTGACTTCAAAATATTAAGAAAATCCGATACTATTCAGAGACTGAGAGTTTTGTAAACAATTTTATCCAAGTTTTTTCAATAGAGTAACAAAATATTCGCTTTATATAGTTTAAGTATACTTTTAAAAGAATTTAACTTTCAAAATCTCATTTAAAACATAATGATTTTGTAATAAAAAATCTTGGGAAGTATTTAAATAATACAACTCCAGACACAAATGAACGAAAAAGAAACCGCTTTACATGTACACATTGTATATATCAAAGTTCTGATGCAAACCACAGTTAACCCAATGTATTTAAATTTAGACATTAAACATTAGAAGGAGGACTATATCAAAGCTAGACTTGAATTACAACTTATTTAAATTGAAAGCAAAGAGAATTTATGTCGGATCACATCATCTGAAACATGATTTGAAGGTGTGATTAAGGGTTTAAATGCAATACTTCATGATTCCCAATAAAAAAGCGTTCACCCCTTCATATATATACATACACATATAATTATGAATATTTGTTCATCTACACATATATATATACATATATATATTTCATATTAAATTATATTTTAATATTTTACCATACGTACGACGTCGTTTCGAGCTTACCACACGCACACATACACACACACACCCACATATATATATATATATATATATATATATATATATATATATATATATATATATATATATATATATACATATAAATACATATATATATATATATATATATATAGGGTGGGCAAAAATAAGGGTCCTATTTTTAAAAATTCATAACTTTTTTATTTATTGATTTTTTTTTGATTTTTTTTTAGAATAAGTAAAGGACCCCTTCCGAAGTAAGCATGAGCCGTATTAGCTCTAAGGAACGTACCCTCATTTAGAAAACATTATTTTTGCTTAAAAAACTCAAAACAGTGTAAAAAACAATACTTTAGTTTTTTGTAAGTTTTAAGAAGTGTTTTTCGGCTAAAATTTGTTTTGTTTATTTCAAAAAATCTCGGAAGGGTCAGTCTACACACACATCAAGTGGGTGAGTTTAACTTTTATTTTGTGGAAGTTATTCAAATTCAAGTTATTCAAATTTAAAGATAGGACCCTTATTTTGGCCCACCCTATTTATATATATATATATTTCATATTAAATTATATTTTAATATTTTACTATACGTACGACGTCGTTTCGAGCTTACCACACGCACACATACACACACACACACACACACATATATATATATATATATATATATATATATATACATATATATATACATGTATATATATATAAATATAGATATATATATATATATATATATATTTACTCGCCTTCTGGGGCTATTACACTAGATCTAAGTATTCTTTCTGAATAAATGAAATGTTGTTGTAATTTAAAAAAAAAATAAGCTTAAGTTTTAAATTACCCTCCTTGGAAAATAATAAAAGTAATATTTTAAATGTGTTAGTTATTTATTAGTTTTTATTATTATTAAATAACTTTCATGTATTGCTTAGTATATCGACACAAATATTGCATATATATATATATATATATGTATGTGTGTGTGTGGGTGTGTGTATATATAAATATACATATATAGTTATATATATATGCATATATATACATAAGCACGAATATATATATATATATATATATATATATATATATATATATATATATATATATATATATATAATGATATTAGAATTAACGTTAAGTGAAGTATCGTAAAGTGATCTATCGCGATAAAGTAAAACTCAATACGTTGAGTAGAGCAATCAATTTTAAAGGCAGAAATATGAAGATAAAAATTGCATAAAATTATATACAGTCACACAAAATAAATACAAATTTTATTACATCGGAAGTTCATATGCAAGGAGTTACATTAATCCTTAAACAATGGTCTTTCAAAAATAAAACATTTCTCGTCAGAGGATAAAATACCACATTACAAAATGTTATCCTCTTACGAGAAGAGTTTTATCTTTGAAAAAACATGGTTTAAAGATTAATTTTACTCCTTGCCTATGAACTTTCGATGTAATAAAATTTGTATTAATGTTGTATAACTGTATATAATTTTATGCAATTGTTTATTTTCATTTATCTGCCTTTAAAATCAATATATATATATATATATATATATATATATATATATATATATATATATACATACATATACTGGCGGTTTTATATATATATATATATATATATATATATATATATATATATATATATATATATATATATATATATATGTATATATATAGATAGAAAGAGAGAGAGAGAGAGAGAGAGAGAGAGAGAAGGAGAGAGAGACATACTAGCGGTTGCGGTTATATATATACTAGTTGTTCATATATATACATATAAATATATATATATATATATTTATATATATATATATATATATATATATATATATTAATTTTATTTACTGCAAACAATGGAATATCGGTACTGTTATGGATCAGGTTACGTTTATCAGAGATCATATTCATATCAGAAAATCAAGTTGAAGAGTGTTTTATTCACATTACATTTACATTTCTGAATGTTGGTATCAGTAGGGGTCGCAGAGAGCAGAACTTGACTTCCAAATTCAAGGGACACTAAAAAAGTTATTAGAGTAGAACATGTACCTTCATCTGAGCCTATTTAAAATGAGATTTAAAAATCGTATACTGAATTGGGGATATTTACGTTGGTGGGTCGCAAATGCAGCAAGTTTGTGGGCGCATATTCCATTGACATACTTGCATAACAATCACAGGGATGCAACATCGTGGCAATGATATGTGGCATCCGCAAAGGGCATAGGCTGTCAATCAAGAGTAATGATAGGTAACAAAGAGTTATGTCTTGGGTTCGTATCGTGCGACAAGCCGAACAGTTATCTCGACACTGGTGATTCTGGAAATATGAAATATGTATGTATGTTGATCTGTAAGAAAACATTAGCCTGGACTCTCCTCCAGCGCGCATAGTAGCCACAGCTACCACTTTCCTTAGTCTCACCATCTAGCAAACTCCAAATTTCGATATTGTTGCCTGACATTTTTGTTCAAATTATCATCCCGAGGAAGTCTTACAAAAAGACGAAACGTTAATGAACGTATAAAAATATCTATTGGTTTTTCTTTTTTCATTTCCCATACATACATATATATATATATACATATATATATATATATATATATATATATATATATATATATATATATATATATATATATATATATATGAAAGACTGTAATAATAAAACGAATGTAAAGTTACATTGGCTATAAGTGTATCATAATATTACAACAAATAATTTATGCATTTTCGAATCAAAAAAATTCATCCTTTAAATAGGTAAAACGATAAATATTATTTTTATGTGTTGGCAAATATTATTAATTTGGAAAAATTATACAGTGCATTTGGACTTTGGTAAGATGCAAAACATTCTGTTATCAATAAGCAGAAAGCTTTTATAGTTATCAATCTTCAAATATATCGTGAAGTGCTAAAACATTCAACAGCTGTATCACAACGTAAACAAGTAGTGGGTTCCAATAAATTGCAAGAATAGTCAAGATAAAAAAACTATTTTTAAAAATTAATCTACATATAAATGCATCATGAATTAATGTGTCTTCCTTGGCAGTATGTTTTCATGTGATAGGGTTGATAATGTTATCAGTCGTTGATCATGTATACGCAGCTCATGCTATCTTTGATTCATCACTACAACAACTTTTTTCTCATTCATACATGCCTTTTTTGCTTCTGACGAATTCATAACAACTGTGCATGTTTTTGTAAATGATTGCTATTAACCAATGCTTTAAACATGTGATAGTCTAAGAAGTTCTTGCGTTAGTGTTATTATAAAGAAAATAGATAAAGATGAATCAAAATAAGAAGACAATAGCGTTCTCCTTCTGAGGACTAATTTTAATAAAAGGCATGGGTCAAAATAATATTTCATGAATTATTCCTCGTTTTAATATTTTCATAAACTTGGTAAGTATGTATATTTACATTGATTTATTATTAAATTCTTTCATATAATAATGATGTGTCCCCAATATTGAGCATATCTTTATCACGCTAGGATTAAATATAGAATTATTATTCTATAATACTTGAAAAAAATGTATATATATATGTATAATATGTCTATAATATATATATATATATATATATATATATATATATATATATATATATATATATATATAAATATATACAAATAAATAAGAGAAATACATGATGTGACAAAGATACATATATTACGTCTTCAGTTATTCTAAATAGTTAAAGAATATTTATTTTCACGTTTGGTATATCCTCTGATGATAAGAATGCATTCTTTGAAAAGTAATGGCTTAAGGAAAAAATAAAGATCCTATAAATCAATATGCTTTGTTCTGAATAACTTAAAGCGTAATAAATTTGTTTTTGCACATCTTTTATTTCTGCTCTTACATTTGTTTATATAATTGCTCTGTCTCGAATATCAAGCATATATCGTTTCATGATAGGTTCAGATTGAAAAGTATACATTATATATTCAGTTTATATATATATATATATATATATATTAATATATGTATAGATAGATAGATAGATAGATAGAGAGAGAGAGAGAGAGAGAGAGAGAGAGATGTGTGTGAGCGTCTGTGTGTGTGTGGGGGTAATGTTGTTCTTGTCTTTTCGTCTGTTCTCGGAATACTCGTAAGATTTTTAACATATATCCGAATAACCAAATATAATGTATTCTACATCTATATTACCCAAGATATGTGTATATATCTATTTCATTTAGATCAAAGAGATTACAACATTTTCGTAGGTTTAGGATACGCGATTAATATCCATAAAATGTAAATGCAACGTCGCACTTGCAAAGGTTTTAGATAAAGATTAAATATAACATATAGAAATAACAAGCCGCGCATGCGTGGTCCCCCTCTGTATGTGACTTGATGTGGCGAGTGTAAAATTCAATAAATTTTGCCATTTTTTACCCCCCTTTGACCCCCTGGGAGCGCGAACCAGAATGTTTCTGAGGTTAAGAATGCTCATTTTATATCCAGAACAATTGCCTCTACATTTTGGCAAAGTTTCAGAAAAATTAAATGGATGGATCAAACGTTATAGGAGAAAAAGGTCATTGTTTTCCATTTTGGGGGCTTTTGAACTCCTGGGGGCGCGAACCAGATTTGTTCAAAGGTCAGCGATACTTATTCTCTATTAGGAACAATTACCTCCACATTTTGGCCAAGTTTCTAGAGAAATTGAATGGATGAATGAAAAGTTATGAGGCAAAAAATGTTATTTTTTGCTATTTCGGGGCCTTTTGACCCCCTGGGGGGCTAACCAGATTTTTTTTCAAAAATCGTAGAATGTCACTTTCTAACCCGACCACAGTTACAAATTCATGCAAAATTTAAGAGAAATTCAATGGATGGGGGACCAAAAATAATCATACACTCTGTACCTATCCTCATTGATTTACAGGAAACGTATACTGTCCATTGGTGTTGATCTTATTAATATGCGTGGGACTTCTGACATGACACTGCATTCTAGCATATGCCTTTAAAATGCCCATGATGCTACATAAATGCATACCTCGTTTCGTAAACTGCTTTCCAAATTTCTCTGTACATAATTAGAAATATTTCGAAACTTTTTGCCTGAATATAACTCTTTTATAAGAACTTATATTTTTATAATAGAAGTGTACTCGCCCACGGATGGGTAAATCTAATTGCTGAACAGAAGTTATAAGGACTTTTTGCCTAAATATAAATCTTTTATAAGGACTTATATATTTATAATAGAAATGTACCCGTCCCAGGATGGGGGAATCTAATTGCTGAACAGAAATTATAACGACCTTTTGCCTGGATATAAATATTTTATAAGAACTTATATATTTATTACACATATGTACTCGTCCCAGGATGGGTCAATCTAATTGCTGAACAGAAGCGTTTGCACTTTTTTCTCATCGTTTTGTTTTTAGTGGGGATAGGGCATCCAATCGGATGCCAGACATTAACTTGCTTTTTCAGAGACTCCAACCGAGAGATCTTTTGGGAATTCTTACCGTCTCTTTCAGTGCAATCGTTCGGATCTATCTTGCACTTGGTTCACCGGATATATTCACCTATGATTACTGGAATAATTGAGATATTCCTAACATTACATATTCTTTTTATGTCATTCATGAGACCATGCTATTTATGTTCTCCCTCTCAGCCCTGTTTAGGCCAGCATTATTAGGGGCACTGACTTCAACTTTGGTTGCGACTCTCTTTTGCACATTTCCATTGGCGCTGATTCTCTTCATATGCCTGAGATTTCTGATATGACACTGCATTGTAGCATCTGGGCTTAAAATACACATGATGCTACATAAATGCATACCTCGTTTTCTAATCTGCTTTTAAAATGTATTTGTACATACAGTTGTTGCAGACTTTAAATACCTATATGTTTTATACGCATGACGATTGGATTTGAATTGACTGGAATCAAAAACGGATCGAATCTTTCAAATGTAATTTAGAAACTTTTCAGAATCAAATTATATATACATCATCACTTTTTTTACCTTGGAAATATTGATAAAATATAAGCCCATGAAGCGGTAATATTTTACAGGAAATCTTAAACTAATTTAGAAATATAGTTTCTAAAATGAAAACTATGTAAATAGGTTTGCATTTTTTTTTTAAATATCATAGAGCATAGACATTAGATTTAAGTCTATTAACAGAAAACAGGAAAATAATAGGAAAGATTTTAAAATAAAATTACATGAACGGGCGTCATCTATTTTAAAAACATTAATCATTTAAATACTCATAATCATATCAGCCTTATAATCAGTATCAAATACAAACACTTAAAATATATATGTGTGCTTACTAGATGCACTGAGATACATATGTGTACACAGACGAACGGACAGATACACACACACACACATATATATATATATATATATATATATATATATATTGATTTATAAATAGTATATCTACATATGTATATATATACACAGCCACACCCCCCCCACATATATATATATATATATATATATATATATATATATATATATATATATATATATATATATATATATATGTATATATATATATATATATATATATAGTATATATATAGTAAGTTACACAGAGGCCCCTGCGTTTCATTCCCGGGGGGACTTCAGGCTAAACCGCATGGAGTTAATTCTGCCAGGTATTTTTTTATATACACGGCTAGTTAGTTAACCAATCAGATGCGTTGTTGTCCTCTTAGTCAATCATTGGGCTTCGCACGAACAAAGGTCCGGTTAGTTTCACTTCCTATTTCCTATCCTATTAGTATGTCTTCGATAGAGTGGCCTATATCCGGTTTCTTTGTTGCATCAATATAATGGGTGCCCTTATTTAAACACGTGGCTCCACGTATTTCTATTGCCAAAGTTATTAAGAATCTTGATACCAGCAAGATGCTGACAACAGTCTCATAATAACGCTTACCGGAACTATCTCATATTCTTAGCAATCTGTTAAATAGTTACTTAAATACGAACTGGTCATCCCCGTCATGTAGCACTTGGTCAGTGTGCCCAATATTTTTAAAAATATCGGAGATTGGTCTTCTGCACCTTAGTACAGACCAAGCTATGTGCGTCGTTAAAACAGTTTGTTTGAATCTGTGATTAATTAAGAAGTTTTCAATCTGCTCAGTGATAAGCAATATGGATTTCATCCTACTTAACTAAACTCTGACGTGCTGACTGTAATATTACACAGGATCAGTCAATCAATTGACGTATGCTTCGTTTCAAGAACAATTGCTCTTCACATATTAAGGCCCTTGATAGAGTTTTGCATTAAAATTTGCTTGGAAAGCTTGCAAGCGATGGAATATGTGGAACTATTTTCTCACGTATTAAATTATTTTTTCCCTGATAATTCGATAAATGTAATTAATGATGGACAGCAATCTTAAGCACATTGTATCAATGCTGGCGTGCCCAAAGGATTTATTCCCGGCTCAACGCTCTACCTGGTCTTCATTAATGATTTCTCATATCATGTTCTAAGATCATATGTTGCAATCTATGCAAATTTTACAATCATCTATAGCAAACTCTTCGAAAGCATTAATGATGAAGATCTGTCTGTATCCCTCTCTTCCAAGAGTGAGCTCGCGGTGCATTAGTGAATGAATTTGTCTATTTTAATACACCTAAAACGAAGCTAATTTCTTTAATCATTTCGGATGCTCACTTTGCCCCGGTTGAAATGACTAGTTCTCTCTTCGAAGCGCCCTACCGCTTAGATAAGCTTCTACTATTGAGTTTCGCTTTAGACTCATATCAACTCAATTGCTGAAAAATGGTATGATCATTTGACTGCCCTCGAAAGTAAATAACTCCTGATGCGATCATCTACATGTATAAGTGTTAGAAACGTAATAAGATTGAGTACTGTTGCCACATCTAGAGAGGTGCCGTTAAGTGTACGAACTCAACTGAATATAACTTGGGTATGATAATACACTAACTTTAAATTGTATAATTATCTAATAAATACATGACACACTCTTATTAACTTGCATAATTATGAAATTAAAAAGAAATACACACTCTTAATTATTTGATTAGGAACTATGTCAAACTTCTTCCACATAAAGCATCCACTATATATAACCATCGACGTATACACTGTTTCGTTGCATGATAGCTCTTTCGTTCGACTAGACGAGTACGTGCCCCAAGCTAGGATCGAACCTACACTATCGTGTTTATAGTCGTCGACTCAAACTAACAGATTACGGGTGCTATTCGTTACATCTCAATGCTTTATATTGGGAAGTGACGGTGTTTTAATTTGATAACGAAGACCTGGGTGTTCCAAGTTCGAATCTAGTCGAATCCACATTATCACTTTCACTTAGGGATGTTGTCTACTTTCTTGTGGTCCTTCCCGTAAGTACCCGATGTCTTTCCAGAAAGATTTCTAACAAGAAAAAACATCGGGGAAACTAATGCTGACACCAGAATGATCTGATTCACAAGAAAGAAGAATAATGCTTTATATGAACAGTGACACCTATTAGAGAATGGTCCATCTGTTCACAGACTGAGAACACACACACATATATATATATATGTATATATATATATATATGTTTATATATATATATATATGTTTATATATATATATATGTTTATATATATATATATATATATGTTTATATATATAT
>OY744519.1:194853772-194868772 GCA_963556195.1 Sepiola atlantica | reverse complement strand
ATATATATATATATATATATATATATATATATATATAATTCAGTCATATTGTATAATCGATATGTGTTCGCGTAAATTACTTATAGAGGCGATTGAAACACAACAGGAAACGTCGACTGAGAACCATTACATCAAAATATATCCAATGTCTTGCAGGATGGCTGGAGCCTACGATACGCATGCACTTTGTGGACCTGTCACAGAATATGTTTACAAGTGTGGATGGCTTCTGGCAAGGATCGGGCAACAAGCTAACGAATCAATTGCCATCGAGAAAGAAATCAGGATATTATGATTCTTTGATTTGATCAACAGGCCTTCCTACACAGCTTATACCTCTTCAGATCAATCATACTTTATTTTCAAAAGAATCTTGTCGTCTGTAAAATCAAGATACAAGTAAATATCGAACACGGTATCTATGTCCGAAATCAAGTCATATTTAGACACTTAAGATCGACCACGTTTTATAAAATGCGAAATATATGTATTTTCACCAATTCCGGATTCTATTACCAGTATGTGAAATGTTTACTGAAACAGTATGTAGAATATTTACTGAAAAATAATACGTGATTTTTTAAAGAAATGTATCATCGTCTTCATTTATATAGTTTTCTTCATATCCCTTTTCACTCTTCCGTTTTTTCAGCATTGCATATACTAAATACTTATATAAATATATATTATATTTTACTTAAGACATGTTCAACATAATGTTATGTCACTTACATCATAGACATTTTGTTAAAGGGAACGGTTATTTTTTATAATTAATAAATATATCAATTAAAATTGTAACCATAGGGATTAGATATCATTTAATAAATATCCCCCGTCATTTTAGTTTATTTAGGGGGTATGTTAATGGGTTTTACCGAGCATACTATAGGTAAAACCTCCCATTAAAATATTGAAATATAGCAGAGTAGCATTTAATTTGATTCTGACCTTTTATACTACTTAATGAAGAGTCTCTGCATTTCAAGTTTTCTCAAGACTCTAAAATGTTAGCTTTGATTTAAAGACAATGTTTTAGAATAAATACACGTGATTGATTCGGATCGCACTAAATAATAGTCATCATCTTTAGTATCGATTTTCTTGCTTTTAATATTCGTAAGCTGATATAAAAGTGATCAAAAACGTTTATGCGTGAGTAATTTATTATACGCGTCAGTTATTATTCCACCCATAGACATATTTCAATAACGCGAAAACTTAAATTCTTCGAAATCGGAACATGACCGAATCAATAATCAAGAAATTCGAAATCCTTACAAACAAATAATTAACTTACGTGAATCTTAACACTTTGTTTAATATTCACGCCGCAAAAGTATTATTATTACATAATTTGGTTTGGGTTTTCAATAAATAATACCTTCTTAACAATCGGTTCTAACGTGAAACAGTAGTAAAATAGAAAGATGAGACTGTTTTACTTATTTACTATTATTCCTCATATAACAAAGTATTTGATAATGTTATGTCATAATGTATTCTAGTAAAGTGTGTATAACACACACACATGTGAAAAATTCGACTACAAAAGGTGAAAATCTAATTTCTTAGAAATATGTAATTACTTACGATTTACAGATTATCAAAGCCCAAAGGTCACTCGAGCATAAAGGTCAATGACTTTTTAAGGTGGATGGTGACAAAACCGTGAGGATTGGTAACAATAGTTGAAAGTGGCAAATATGATTGTTTACGAAAATGGCTCAACAAGTATTTGTAAACATTAGACCTTAAAACCACGATATTGTAGTCAGCTAGGAAGCAGCTCACTTGTATTGTGTTTAAGAGACAGGTAGTTCTGTGAGAGATACTTTGATAATAAAAGTTCCGTTTAGGTTTAGACACACAAAGGAAGAAATAACTTTATTTACAATGGTTGTAGCTAAACTAGTTTTTGTCGTGAATGTTGTACATGGGACAGCATAGATTGGAGTTCAGTTGAGAACTAACAATGAAAATAAGTGTGAGAAAGACTGACAACCTCTTTTCTGTGCGAAAG
Organism: Sepiola atlantica; assembly: GCA_963556195.1. Lineage (NCBI taxonomy): Eukaryota > Metazoa > Mollusca > Cephalopoda > Sepiida > Sepiolidae > Sepiola > Sepiola atlantica. The sequence goes on along the minus strand of OY744519.1, from coordinate 194,866,749 downwards.
AGGTTGTGAGGAAGAAAAAAGGACATACTCCAATAGATTTCGAATCCAGTGTTGTATTTTTCAAGGCGTGAATATGTACTCTGGGCGACACGTCTCCTAGATGTGACGACAGTACTCGACCTAAGGACGTATTTACTCTTATAAAAGTAGAGAACTTCGTCAAAAGTTAAATACTTTCTGAATCGGTAGAATAATACTGGAATTTTTCCAGCAATGTTTTCATGTAAGTTTTTAATTCAAGCTTAAGTGAAGGTCAGTCTTCGAAGTTATGAAAGCATGGACCTATCTGAAGGAGGAATCTATTTATTTTAATTACGGCAAAATGAGGATCAGTGAATTGGTGTTGAAAGCAGAAAAGCCTTTTTTTTTATATTCATAGAATTATTCATTATGCATTTTGGAATATATATTCGCGGAAACATAGTGAGTAACATGACGCCCATTATTAATTTTGTCAAGTTTAGCATTTAATCTGTACTCCTACTATAACTCGCAAACGCCCGTCAAAACACTTTAAAATAAATTTGATACAAAACATTTAATATGGTAAAGAACTGTTTTACATCAAATGTTTAGTAGTATAAAGAATGTATTATAACGAGGATGGGTGCACGCGCATTAGCGTAATAAATATACATGTATCTGGTGAAATAATAAACTATTAAACGTATGATTTTGGATTATCGAATAAGTATTCTAGACAACAGGGTGTGTAGCACGTGCACATCCTTTATTTGTAAGCTACATAATTTAAAGGGCCCCCCTATAGAATACCACTGCCCTCAAAGAAAGGAAAACACATTAAGATTTAAAACAAATATTAACTTCCGTACACTCGTTCCGGGCCGGATATTCTACAAGTATATATATATATATATATATATATATATATATATATATATATATATATATATATATATATATATACATATATATATATACATATATATATATATATATACATATATATATATATATATATACATATATATATATATATATATAAATATATATATAAATATATATATATATATATATATATATATATATATATATATATATATATATATATATATATATATATGATAAAGAAGGATGAAAGTAATCCGACGTAATAGGATATGAAAAAGAAAAAACCAAGATATATTTTTTATATATTCATAAACGTCTTTATAATAAGACTTCCTCAGGATGATAATTTGAAGAAAAATGTCATGCAAGTGCATCGAATTTTGGAGGAGAGTCCAGGCTGTGAGAAATCAGTGGTGGCGAAGAATCAAATAAATATGGAAAGCTTTGAGTTAGTACCATTAAGGTAGCAGTGAAATGAGGAGAGGTGAGAATATAATTGGGCTTGACTTATGGTGGGAGAGGTGAAAAGGGTATACTACTTTCCTTCATCACACACACACATAAACAATTCAGACAGTTCTTAAATTACTTTAGTTCTGATATTAGTATATTTCACCACATCGCAGGGAGGTGACGGTGGCTAAGTAGTAAACGACACGGGTGTACCAAGTTCGAATCCAGTTCGATCCACAGAAACACTTTCACTTACCATGTTGGCATTCACGCAGTCCCTCTAGTAAGTAGATGATTTTTTACTAAAAAGAAGTATAACTAGAAAAATATCGAGGAAACTAATGCTAACAATAATTTTCAGTGTTTCCTATTACATATAATGTGCTAAACATAGAGGGGTTTTGAAAATTGTCCAACAAGATCCGACACGATTACTAGTTTATTACAAAACAGAAATTGTCATATTCTTTAAACGAGAATTACATTTTTGGGTTTACTAGCGTCTTATATTGTCCAATTTCAACCCGTGAATTATGAACTGTAAATGAAACCTTTATTTCTCGATTTAGTTGTGCGATTTATATTATTTTAATTATTCGGACTACTGTTTTTATCTAGGATGTTTTCCTCATCACGTGTCGGCCGATGTAACATCGACCTTCGTGTCGAACATGTGAATCTGTAAGGAATTTAAAACAGAGCAATTTGTTTAATGTCGCATCTGGTCTGGTGCACCATCCACTGGTCTCTATCTCTTAGAGAAAGTTTTAAAAAATCGTGCATTTAATAGGTCCTTCACTATCCACTAAGCTCCAGCCCTTTGTCCAATCGCCAGAATGTCGCATCCTTGTGCTTGTTTTACAAGTACTTCAATGAATTGTGCGCTGATTAACTCTCTGATATACTCGACCAACCCGACAATCAGCTAAATCCTATCCATTCTCTGTGGGGGTCCCTAGATGCCGGAAAGTGTTCTACTCCAATACCTTCTTTTCTTCATGGTGTCGGCCTTTAAAAATGCCTCCCTGATCCATGTTTCCCCGAGTGTATCGACATGCACAAATGTTAAACTAATCTGAACAGGCATCTCGCTGCACAGCTCTCAATTAAGGATTTCCCCAAAAACTTTCACCATAATTCTAAGTAGTCCTTATGTTTACATTGGCAGCTTTCTATGTCTGGGGTCAACTATGTGAAAAGAAAAACACAGCTTGTCCATAAAGTCCGGTTGCGCTTCAAAAATGCATAACTTTATTTGTATTTGCGATATGAATAATATTTTGATAGGATTAGATACAGGTAAATCGATATTTTGAAACTTTTATTAAAATTGTATTTAACTTTCAACACGTCTTCCATCATTAGAAATACATACGGTAATAACATTTTGTACTAGGGCCTGATTGTCATTAATGTATGAACTTACATCACATTATAATGTAGGTTTGTTTGCTAACACAATAGTTTTTATATGCCCCCCATAAACAATCAAAAAGATTAAAATCTGGTGCACGCAGGGGTCAATAAAGTGGTCAACCGCGTTCGATAAATCATTTAGGAAAGTTCTGATTAAAAAAAAATGCTGTAAATTATGTGCTGGAGAATTATTCAATAACTGGTAAAGATTTATTCGTAAACCTCCATAAGTTCATCACATAGAATTAATAATTACTTAGAATATTTATCTATTCTGCAACGGGTCCTCGCTGACGAAACGAGAACTAGCTATCCCCGTGTATTAATTACAGGGTTTCGTTCGTAATTCCTCACAGGTTTCCGAGTTCAATAAGAACTAAAGCAGCAGACGGTAGTGTACAACCCGGAAGGGTGGTTGATGTAGTCATCTGAAAACCGACTGTTTAGCTGTATCACAGCTGTTCAATGCGGCTAGATTAACAGCATCCACCCCAATCCAGAGGATACAATCTTCAAGCATCTAGTTAATAGTCAGCAGCTTCTATCACTGAGCCACGGTACAGGCGCTGGTAAATGATATTCATAATTAATTTATCTTAAAATTGACAACCACTTGAACAGTACTCTATTAATTTATTTACAAAGAGCTTTGCAGCATGCTGAGAAGTGGCAGGCGATATCATTTAACGGAAGTGCTCAAATTGAGAAGGTTATATTGCAATACATTATTTAATACTGTATTTTTCGGTCGATTCAAAGTAGTCTGCGATAATATTCATCTTCGTAAATGTCAGCAATGAATTCACTATACATTTGTTTCAGTTTTCCTTTCTTTGCTTTCTGTTAATGGCCGATTGTAAAACGTGTTTTATTGACCAGCCCCAAGCGTCAATGAAGGGTACAAAACAAGATTAAGAAAGCAACTTGGCAAACGAGACTTTTGCGAAATCTCGCCACGACGTGAATTGGACGAGAATCAAAAGCCGTTATGTTAGGCAGCGAACATCGTTGCGACTCCTGTTCGTAACATCTTTGCTGGCATATTTTCGAATTCAATTAAGAAATGAGGTTGGCAAATCCAATTTTGCAGGAGGAATTATGGAAAAGACGCGAGTTTGACGGCAAGATTTAATGACGGTCTTCGGATATAATTCTATTTCCGTTGTACTGATTAGTGAAATTTGGTCGTTTGGTTGGAGACAGATAAAATGAGGAGACATTTTAACTGTTCTTTCTCGCTGAATCAAAACTTTCTATCAGTATATCCATCTATATAAGATTTAGATAAATACATTGATAGAAACAGTTGCTCTGTTTATATAAATATATATTACGTATAAGATTTACATTGAGATATTAAGATATTATTTATATTAATATATATGTGTGTGTCTATTAAACTGTATGACTTATACATATATATATATATATATATATATATATGTGTGTGTGTGTGTGTATGTGTGTGTATATTTGCCCATATAATTAAATATAAACATGTACATATATATATATATATATATATATATATATATATATATATATATATATATATATATATACATATATATATATGAATGAATACATCCGGAAGTTATTCCATTCCTCATAAATTATTACATACAAAAGGGCTCTATGTTATTTAAGTAAATAATACAAGATGTCACACGGAAATACTGTATATATACTAAAGATTAAAGATCCAAACAGAATATTTCGAGTGTCTAATTTGCATAATAATTATATAAACTCTTCATAATAAATTCGTGTTGTGTGTTATACATTTCTAATTTTTAGTCGCTATTTTTACTATATATATTCAATAGTTTTGTCGATATTAATAGTAAGTAATTCAAGTTATTTAGTCATATAAAGAATACATTACCAAAACGTTTCTCGAAATATTTTGAATGATTTTTGAGGGAGATAATTAGAATGGCAACTGTTTTTCGCAATTATATTAGTTTACAGTACGAGGACAACAAACAATACTGCGCTCGGTAATATTTGGCTGATGAAGTCTAGAGATGAAAAACATTCAACTAAGTTCTATTTGTAACATTAAAATGTGTCGTCTAATTTGCAAATTAAAATTTCTTTTTTTTTTAAATTTATTAACTTTCTAAATTTGTGTACGTGTTCATCGTCAAAAGTTATCAATAAAACACTGTCATCCTATACGATTATTCCGTATTAATTAATTTTTTTTTTAATATTTGTTACTAGATCTTTTTACTTTTTACTACATCTTAAATTACAATGTTCGGTTGAAACTACAAATTGTATGATGTTGGCTTTTTAAAAAGAGACTTTCGGACACTGAAAAGGTACACAATGTAAAAAAAACGTCCCTAAACAAATATCCTCATTTAATTGCCTCCATATCAGATAAAAGTTAAACACAATGTTGTTGTTTTTTTAATGTGGAATAATCAAGCTTCCCCAAAATGAGCTCTCTGGATTGTACTTCTCTTTCACTGACCGAGGACAGAATATACGCATTGTAATGTCAAAACACATACTACACTTTGTTCTAAATAGTACTTATATTTTTATTTGATTATCACAAGTGTTATATAATGGGACGTATGTGTTATTGACGTACAGAGAGATCGCTTAACTTGCGCGATTTGTAACGGAGTCTTCTCGTGCAACTTTGGTGTGATGCTTTCTCACGTTTCGCGGCGGGAAAACTGCAGTGATTTTGGGAGTTCTTAACGGGAAGCCGACTAGTCAAGTCGCCTTAGCCATGTAGCGATTAAATAAGATAGGAGAATTCAGATCCCAAAAAATGAGAGCCAGAGAGGGGTGGCGGCGACAGCAAGAAGAAAGGGAAATATAATTCCCGAATTGGGTTTACTGCCGTGTCAGCCGAAAGGGAGAGATTAAAGCGGGGACCAACTGGCAAGACCACTCGACGTCGCCCGGATCGAGAAACGACATATTGTCCCGTTAGCAAGCGATGCCGTTCGCTGGATCAACAAAAGAGATGTTGTACTTCGCCAGATTCCGACACGCAAACGTATCATTAAAGGCCAAATATTCCACATAAGAAAAACGATAAAATGTATCTAAATTTTAAACGTTTTGCAATGTTTTTGCTTAGTTTTATTTGTTTTAAATAACTTTGTTCCATCACAAAATATTTAAAACCTTCGCGCACACAATCTATATTTGAAATGGGTGAGTTCTTTGTTTTTCCATTTGGATAGAATTGAATTGGAAGCTTTATTCGTATATTTTTCTACTAAAAATGATGTATTTCTTCATTTGTTTTTTAATATTGCTTCACACATAATATTTATGTACCTTTACATGAAATATACTTATTTTTTAATCCAGTATCATCTAACAATGGAAAACAGTTTGTTTTGTAAATTAATATTAAAAAATGTTAACATGACAATATATTTTAACTATATGCCCCTCTTTATAGTCGATTAATGACTGCCTGGACACTGGGTACGTTTTGCTAGTATATACATATAAACCAAATTTAAATAACAATATGAATACCAATCACACAATATCATTTCATATCAGCCGGCGTACACACGTACACGCACATACACCCCCGCACCCCCATATATATATATATATATATATATATATATATATATATATAAAGATGGAAGAAGAGAGATAAATATGTGCGAATGCCAAATCTATTTCAACTTCGATTGTTCAATGCAACATGTACTCGGTACAAAAAAAGTTCATTGTTATTTCCTTAAGCCAAGGCTTTTCAAAGATTAAAATCTTATCACCAGAGGAAATACATAGATAGATATGTTGGCAGTAGAAAAAGCCAACATTCAAAATTTGAAAAAAATATAAAGTAATAGAGAGTAAGAGTGTGCGTGTGAAAATATGGGTGCTGTCCAGTTGGTGAATGTCCGTAGATAAATTGTCCGGTGAAAGGAGAATTAAAGATGGAAACTTATCAATCTATGTAATTCCTCTGATGATAAGATGTTGATCTTTGAAAAGTCTTGGATTAAGGAAAGAAAAATAAACATGTTTTTACCTTACATTATCTTTATAATTGCTCTATCTCGTATATTGAGGTCAAACTATTTGACTATAGGTTGTATCTTCTAACAGTATACTTTTAGTTTCATATTAATATATATATATATATATATATAGATACATATATGTATATATATATATATACATATATATATATATACATATATATATATATATATATATATATATATATATATATATAAGTGTTTTAAGGTTCATTTTTTTTTTAAATATATATATATATATATGAATGTGTGTATAAATTTCAGAATAAGGTGACTTCAGAACAGGGGAAATATTTTTACTACTTATTTACACTTGCGCGCCAACGCATAATCTATTGTGATCGGGCAATAAACCGACATCTTTAATACAAGTAAAAGAACAAAACCAAGTGTAAACATATCACGTAAGAAAATAAAGAAAAATAGATGTTGTACTTTTCCCGATGAAACTTTATTTTAAGTCGAAAATTAGAATTTTAAATAAATTAATATGTTCATGTAAAGTAAAAAAAAAAAATTTACTTTGGTTTCTTATTGTTATACATTTTTCAAAATATATATTCTTCAAAACAGTGGAAATATTGTAATACTTGATCCTTGGGAGAAGTACGCTTTTTTATATTTTTAGTGTTTAGTTAAAAAGTGTTCTACATACTAAATCCCAAAAATGGATTTTGAAAATAATTTATTAAATTAATTTAAACATGTTACATTTTTATTATCAAATACTCGATCAATCTATTGAATGTATTTTTATTCTACAGAATGAAAAATTATATATATATATATATATATATATATATATATATATATACCCGCACCAACCATGAGACAAAAATAAGATATGAAAGAGAAGAGAAAGAGGCAGATAAAGGAAAAACGGAATTACACGACAAGAACAATAAACAAGGAACTGAAGGAAGAGAAATTGAGACACAATAAAAAAGAGATGATAAAATAAATAGGACAAATAGGAACCGATGAATTAAACATACAGAAGAAGAAACAGAAGAGATTCAAAAGAATAAAATAATAAGTGGACGTAGAAGCAGAAAAATACGAAGAAACAAGTAACAAAAAGACAGAAAAGAAGAAACATTAAAGGAAAATAATAATAAGAATAAGGACAAGAATGATAGGAGACAACGAAGAAATAAAAACATTAAACAGAAGAAAAGAAGCCAAATAATAATAATAAAAAAATAATAAAACTAATAATAATTGTAATAATAATCAGAGGTTGAAGAAGAAGGTTTATTAAAACAAGAAAAAGAAGTAAACAAAAATAGTAAATGTTGAATGAAAATGCAATGAGAAGTAGAATGAGAATAACAGGAGGAAAAATTAAAAATTGATGATGATGGCGATGCTGCTGCTGCTGATGATGATGATGACGATGATGATGATGATGATGATTATGATGATGATGATGATGATGATGATGATGATTATCATGACGATGCTGCTGCTGCTGATGATGATGCTGCTGCTGATGATGATGACGATGCTGATGATGATGACGATGATAACGATGATGATGATGGTGGTGGTGCTGCTGCTGCTGCTGCTGCTGCTGATGATGATGATGATGATGATGATGATGATGATGATGATGATGATGATGATGATGGCGATGATGATGACGAATATGACGATGACGACGACGATGATGATGATGATGATGATGATGATGATGATGATGATGATGATGATGATGATGATGATGATGATGATGATGATGATGATGATGATGATGATGATGATGATGATACGGAAATAATTAGAACAGCAAGCATATCAAGATCATTCGAACATGTAGAATTAGAAGAGAATTTAAAAGGCAAAAAAAAAAAAACGAAATAAAGATTGGTCAATTATAATGTGGACATTCCCTCAATCTACTCCAGGCAAGGTTTTGGCTACCTGTGTAATTGCGTAGTTTTCATTATTTTATTTTGTTAAAGAAAATAAATGTATTATTCATCATCCAATTCTTTTAATTTCTATGAAGTGAGATTAATTAGATTAATATTGTCATAATCCGTTTATTAGATGAGGACTGTAAGTGCCATCTTGGCTGCGAGTAAGACCCTCAAACTGTGTAAGAAGACGAATTATTTCAAAGAAAAATTACCCAACGGACAATTAAAATCTGTCTAATTACTGTGAGCCTAAAAGCTTTGTTTTAATGATCAATTTAAATGCGAATACAAATAATAACTTGTTGATTAATTACAATTATTGCAATAAATTATGAAACTAAAAAGTAAATATAACATGTACGGTGTCCAATTAAGACCGTTCTAAACTTCTCATATTTTGTTTAAATTCAACGTCGTATATTGCTGTGTAGTGTGTTGAAAATGTGTTGGAAAATCTCATGGTTTGGATTCTTTAAAGATATATTGTCATACTTTACAAAACATAAAGTATTTGAGTTATCCCCAATGACAATACATATATGTTTGCAAAGTCACAGGAATTCTGTCATAAAACACATATTTTAATTCCCTAAAAAATCATGCCTTCTACTTTAATTGATTCCTTTATAAATCTGATGTATTTTCTCGCCTTTCTTTTGAAAATTTGTATAAACTGCCAAAGAGATTATTCTAATATTTTACTTATCTTTCTCGTTAAAAAACCCTTCCTCACCATCGTCATAGAAGGCGCAATATCGGTTACAAATGAATATTTTTTTTAATTGTGTATCTAAGACAGTGTGTTGGAAAAAATGTTCAATTAAAAAACACTCTAGATTAATAACACAGTGTAAAAACATAAAGAATAAAAAAAGAAAATAGTTTCTTTTCTTCAGAAATATCATAAAGTGTTCAAGTCATTACCCTAGACGAGGTTTTTAAATCATAAATCGTTCGACTACGAAAAACAAACACGAGGTTCGTTTTTTATTGTTCGATATGAAACACTATATATGTTTCAACAAGATTATATTTCCCTCGCTAAGAAGTGATAACTTTATCTACTAGTGGGAAACATTACGACCGTAAACAAATAAAACACGAAAAAGTCGGTAGCTTATTTTAATTGACGAAAATTGCGAGATAAAATAGTGCGGTGTTGGATAACATTAAATACCAACAAGAACAACAATTTTGACTCAGAGTGGAATTTCACAGAAAAAAGAAATAGAGCAAATAAAATATCAGAAGAAAATTTAAAGACAAAAGTTTATGCTAGAATCGTAATTTTAAGAGAAAACAGAAATGTAAAGAAAAACAATCAGAGCAAATGATACAATTTGAGGATATATTATACGAATTATCGAAAATGTTGAAGATGAAAGTGTATTTTCAGACAACTCTAGTGGAGAGTATCAGTATTCTTCCGACCCTTTAAACAAAATTACATTTCATCTAGCTTATAGATGATACTTCAATCTTTATAATACAGACTGTTCGAATTGGATCGATTTTAAAAAGGTTCGTTTGCTATTAAGAAAGTTGGGAACAGTTAAACATACCAAATTAGTCAATTATATATTTCCACAAATACAGTAACCTTACATTTGTGATCAGTAGAACGACCGATTTTTATGTTAGAAAATATGTTCTTGTAAATGTATAGACCAAGATGAGAGAAAACCAGCTCCGGAAAACATACCGTCATTGCATGTTTTTTGTACTGCAAATTATTGTAATGTATTTATTTCAAAGATACGTAATTTACTACCTCCTCTTAATGAAGTATTTAAAAAAAGACAAAAATTGGGTATCGCCAATAGAATGCCAGTAGGTATTTGAAAAAGTACAAACATATCCTCACATCAGAATTAAAGTTGACGCACTACAATCTAGATCTCCTAATCATTGTGTCTACATATTCAAGCTACTTCGGCATTCGAGTCAGCATATTACACAAAAATAGAAGACAGTTCTGCTAAATTCTATCGCATATGCGTCTTGTACTTTACTACGCGTATGAAAAAGTTACTTACAAATCGCGTAGGAAGCATTGAGTAGTATTTTCAGAGTCACTTTATTTAATCTACTTGTACACGGGATGCATTTTGTCTTGCAAATCAACCATAAAGAATTCGTAATGATTTATAGTTCAAAAAAAGAATACACAAATGCATATTGCAAACAGATTGCAGAGCTTGGAAACACTTCTCCTGTATTACATTTACAAAACGGAGTTTCTGCCATCGTTTAAAATTAGTCACGTTGACGGATTATCTAGACTCATCTTAAAATATGCTGAATATTTTCAAGATACATAATTGGCCCCCATCCTCTGTCAACTAAAATATAAGTAAACAGACATTGTGTAAGTCTATTAGGTTAGGGTTGGGGTCAGGATTAGAGTTAGGGGTACACATGAAGCAATTAAAGAAATAGAAATAAACGATGATTAAAACACATACAAATACAAGCAAATAAAACACTCGCAGATATCGAAAGTATATTTAATATGTGTTGTAGTACTTATGTTCATAAATCGACTGATTATCCCTTCAGCATTACAGGAAAATACGAAAACAATGAAAAGTCTTATGTGAAGCTTTATGTATTGTAAAAGACGGTGAAAATGCGGTGAAACTACGAAAGAGTTGTGCTCAGACCTTGGCCGAAACTGTATCCAAACCGCATCTATCGCGACTCAGTACTCACGATCGTCCAGTTCAAAACAATAACTTTCTTCACCGCTCCTTTTCCGATACATTTATTTATTGGTTCTTTCACTTGTGTTCTTAGTTAGCAATTCAAATAGAAATTAGACTTTATAATTAGAGACAAACAAAGAAAACGAAAAGAATAAATTACGAAACAGTCAGAACTTCCATTATGAAAATGTAAATAAAATCATTTCCCGCTAAAAAATCACGAATTTTATTATCAAGCAAAGAAAATAACAGAACAATGGAATAATCAAAACTAACGATTTAAAACTTCTCGGTTTTCCATTGAAACATTGCCCCCGGCAGTGTTCAAGAAGATAGTTTCAGTCAGTTCATAATGTTTCTGGAAAATGTAATATAACTTCAGTTCAGACAATCATCACATTTTCAAATATCTATATACATGTGCCCCTTAATATATATATATATATATATATATATATATATATATATATATATATATATATATATATGGCGTTGTAGAGACAATATTTATTACTCATAATGAATTAAGAAATTAAAAAGATGAAAGGGCAGCTGACCGGTTTCGTACCTCGCTCAACAGAGCCAAATATCGAGGTATCGTACAAAAAATATAAAAAAGATGCTATAGGAATTATAGCAGGGAAAGGGGTAAAAAAAAGTTCAATCAAATAGAAACAACATTAAGCCCTAGGAGATTTTCTCTTTGCTTGCAAAGAGAAAGTCTCAAGGACTTAATATAAATTCTTTCTAGGATATTGAGGATATGAGGAGAGTGCGACTTACTAAGAATGGAAAATTAGTCGTCACTAAATTTAGAGGCACAGGTACGATTATTTATGAGATGTTCACCTATCGACGAACCATAAGTATTATTCAAAACGTCAGTTGGTGAATAATTTGCATTGCGAAATTTGTGGGCACGTGTTGATTGACCGGGATGTCTAATCTGTGTGGCGTCATCCCAACGTAGTGCACAGTGCAACAACATTTGAATAAATAAATAATAGAATTATTATGATGTGGGGGAAGGACATCTTTTCGAATAAACGTCAAGATCGGTCGAGAGGAAAAAACAACTCGTGTATTCGCAGCAAAATAACATTGTTGTACAGACAAAGAGATTTGTTTGGCGAATCTATCACTAATGTTACTAAGCCAAGGTAGGCGAATGTAAACAGGGCATCTGTCTACAGAAGCTGATTTGCTTTTGTAAAAATGTAATATTTTAGTTTGAATCGTAGATTGTACAATGTCTAAAGGATAACCATTGTTACAGAGGGTCTTAGTGATAAATTTAATTTCTTCATCCAGCTTACTCTTCGAACAAATCTTTAAGGCTCTATGGGTAAGGGTCTTAATAAGATTAAACTTTTGCTTTGTAGGACAAAATGAGTCCCAACGAGTGTAAAGACCAGTAAAGGTAGGTTTCCGATATACTGATGTCAAGAAACCAGAGAAAGCTTTATTAGCTAATACATCAAGGAATGGCAGTGAAGAATAAGCTTCCTTATCAATAGTGAATTTAAGAGCTGGATAAATATTGTTAAAGGACGTAAAAAAGCGTCCGCTTCCGTTTCATTGTTTAACAGACA
>OY744519.1:194801272-194851272 GCA_963556195.1 Sepiola atlantica | reverse complement strand
AACATGTAAATAAGACAACTTAGGAAGTTTTATTCAACTACAAATAAAAAATAAGAAACAAATATATTACGCTGATCTATTCGGTTAAAAAGTAAACTATAAGATTAATAATTCAATAAGTTAATAATAAATCACTTATTTGTCACTTGCCCATTGTTTAGATAAATATCGAAAAATCCTTTTAAATAAAATTATTATTATAGTAGGGGTGTAGAATATCTTTTCAAATCGATTACAAGATGGGTAATAATAAAAACACAACTTGTGTGTCCTCGGCAAAGTAACATACAAATAGATTTGTATAGCGAATATATCCTTTATGTTACCTAGCTAAGGTAGGCAAAAGTAAATAGGACATGTATCAACAGAACTTGTTTTAGCTTCAGAAAAACTCGAAATTGTATTTTAATAGTGGATGCAACAATGTCTAATGTTACAGACTCTGTTACGAGGATTTTAATAATGAATTTAATTTCATCATACAGATTTGTCTGAGAAACTAATCATTAAGAAGGGTTTTAATTCAATAAAACTTTTGTTTTATGAGACAAAATTAGTCTCAACGAATGTTACGATCAGTAAAAGTTGTTTTCTGGTATACTGTAGTAGAAGAATGTAGGAAGCTTTACTTACTAACACGTCAAGAAATTAAAGTTAAGAATTGGCTTCTTTATCTAAAGTGAACTTGATAACTGCATGAATATTTTTGAGAGACGTGAAAAAATGTCCGCTTCAATCTCACTGTTGAACAAACAAAATGTGTCGTCAACACAACAAAAATAAATGTATGGTCATTAAAAAACAAGATAGCAAATCTTCTTCATGAAAATCAACAAAGATGTTGGCAATGCCGGCCGAAAAGAAGAACCTATAGTGACCACATCAATCTGCCTGTACATAATGTCGTTAAAACTGAATAGCGAATTTAATTAATTGCACAAAAGTATGTTCGGGAATAAAAGTGGGTAATTGAGTACGATATAATGCATCTGCACGATAAGGAAAACAGGTAAAAAGAATTGATATATCAAAGCAACACATAACGTTTGTAAGTATAGTTTGTATAAAGTCCGAAAATTAAAATGATTGGTTAATACAAAAGAACTCTAACGTTCCAAAATTGGGTCCAAAGTAGTAGCAAGCCATTTGGCTATCTTATTCTGTGACGATCCATTCATATATAATATAGATCTTAACAGTACTACGCATTGATGAGTTTTAGCTAGTCCATAGAGGCGGGGCCGGGTAGAACCGTAAAGTATGATGAAGTTATAAATACTAGTGGGAAAAGCTCCACGTATAACCCATTTGACCAGACGTTTTTAGAACTTTGGCTACATAGATATAGTAATAGCATGTGTATCAAGCGGACCCAACTGAACAAACTTAGAGATATCCCCAAAATAGTCATCATTTTATTAACGTAATCTTGGTGATAAATGACTACGACTCCTTGGCCTTTATCAGGTTTTGTGATGACGAAAAATGAATCATGACGAAGTGTTTTAGTGTTATAGAAATGATCACTTCGCCAGTTTGTCTCACAGAATAGAATAAGTGTTCTTGCGTACGAATGAGCAAAGTCATTAAAGTTCGCCTAAATATCGTTGACCTTAGAGTCGAATATAGGGGAGAGTCTTGGTAATTGAGACAAAATAGACTTTAGACTTTGAATATAGTTTTACTCGTTTCTGAATTGTAGGAAGAATGTAGAAGTCTTAACCATGTAAAAGGATATTAAGTTCAACTGCGAGGAATAAATATTAATGACTAATGCAAGGGTTCGCCGAACAGCCAAATTTTAAAATAATGACATTGTGCAGTTTATTTTATTTTTAACGGTAAACTCGAAAAGCTACGTTCATTAATTTAAGCAACGTAACTTATAAACCTTACAAACGGCAAATGTACCTAAAGATGTAAGCAGAATATTTCAAATGATATATAAAAACTTTTGAAACATTTCTCTGCCAAGGAAGCCAGGAATTGAAGGAAGATATGAACTTTTCCACATACAACAGACAATCTTAACCTCGGATTTGCCGAATTGGATATTTAAAATACCGATACAGGATTTTTACTTGTAACTCCACGGAAATATACTATAACGGAGTACGAATCCATACGGACCAAGTGAGATATTTTGAACTCTCTACCTTTTATTTGTTAAAAAACTTTCTTCAATTCTACAAACTGTTACTTTAACTATTAACTTTCTACACCATAACGTCCCTTTCGTCTTCAAAAATCATGTAATAAAATTTGTATTAATTTATGTAACTTTATGTAATTTTGTATAATTTTTTATCTTCATCTTTCTTTCTTTAAAATATATATAAATAATACATATTTACTTTGTTTATTATCTATGTAAGTATACGTTTAATCCTTTATAATCGGGACTCATCAGCATATAGATGTGACTATTCACTACTGGTCGCGCGATTCGAAACCCAGGGCCCCGAGTATTTTACAAGCCAAATCCCGACATCCAGAACCACTATATATATATATATATATATATGTTAATATTTTTTTTAATAGATATTTGAGTTTATTTCCATACACACAACGTTGTTTCGGACTGCGTCTTTATCAGTGCAGGAAGTGGCGGTTTCTAAGCTGACAGACGATTTGTACGCAGTTCATAGATTCAGAAGAGAATCACGATTTTACGACCTAATCCAGTCGGCCAACGGAAATAACCACAGACATTACTGAAAGTAATATACATTTAAGGCCAGCGGCAGGGTTCAAACGTTCCGAGATTAGAGAGTGTTTACACGGCCGGGCATGTAATATTTGCTTCCATAGCTTAACGAACTAGTATTTTTATAATTTCAGACAGTGCTCGATGATATAGATGTATTTATCTTAAAAAGGAGTTATTGGTATGAAGAGTTGTTTATTAGATATTAAAGTGTATTTACCTACAGACAACCTTGTTTCGGACTTACGTCTTCATCAGTGCAACAAGTGGTGGTTACAGGCGTACAGACGGGTTCGAACGCAGTTCGTAGATCAAGAAGACAAGAAGCACGATCCTACGCCTAAATCTCTCTCTCTTTCTCTCTCTCTCTCTCTCTACTTCTCTCTCTCTCTCTCTCTCTCTATATATATATATATATATATATATATACATATATGTGCATGTTATGGAAGCTGGGTATTGCCAATTACGGAACGTCGCTTGACACATCCATAGTTTCGCACGTTTGTTCAATTTAAACAAAATAATTATTTCATTCTTTTCAATCTGTTTTTCGTCTTTTCAAGTCGTCTTCATTTAAAGTTATTCGTTCGTCTTCATGAATTGTTCACATTCGCTACTTTTTGGTTAATTCACATTGCGCAATATTCTATATGATTGGCATTCTACTTCAATGCGGCTCTTAATTAGAATCTAAAATGATTTCGTATTCTCGAAAATATTTTTCATTGCATCTATTATACTTAAAAAAGGCGACACCTTTTATATGTCACGATGTCTTCTTGACGGTTAACGAAGACAAATCCTATAGCTGTCATACAGGATGATAACATTGTTTTCCTTTATTCTCTGTCCTCGGATATCTGTTATTCCTTCCTTTAAGAATATTTCTATTAATATTAATTGGAAGCTATATCCTTTTAAATTCATGTATAGATATCAATTGCTAGTTGCTATGGTTTATTTGATATGATGGGCAGGTGATATAATTTAATATCATGAATAACCGATTGTTTAGCTTCTTTTGTATTCTCTGTTTATTTTATCTCAGGGCAACTTCGTTATTTTCTGAATTTCTTTTTATCCCCGAAACTCTACTTTTTCAGGAAATAATTTGCTTCGAAGCTTGGTATTTGCTGTCTATTCACTGCATCCTAATAAAGCACAAAAGGATGACAGTGATTTACGTCATTTCCTTCATGGACTTGAACCAGCGGGCTTATCACTGAAGTCAAAGAGAAGCCCTAACAACATCCTAGAGAGAGACCAGACAACAGCAGTGGACGAGGCGACTAGAGAATGCCCTCATTCTACTGACATGGAAATTCTACAATATTAGGCTATCTATCTGGTTTAGAAGTATTATGGTTCTTAGTGGAAACTAAACTGTCTGAGAGTGTGAATGGGGAGAGTAAAAGTTGTATGAAAACATGCCTCAATATCACGCGAAGAAAAATAATTAACCAAGTTGACATGCTGGTTTCTGAAACTTCACGAAGTTACGCATTTATTAAATAGATTATTTAAGAATAACAACTGATTTAAACTAAATGATTCATTCAAGTTGATAAACTTTTACAGACATTGCTGGGAACTATAATAGACGATAGACTACCGAACTTTCATGGGATGATCAGATAATTCGATACAGTTCATGTTATATGACCGCAGCTCATCATAGCTCCTAAAAAATTCAGAGAAAAGGGGCGCGACTTGTCCAGAACATATATATTACGACACAAAATGTTACTATTATTTCAGGGTCGATTGTACTGTATTTATTAGTTTTAATATTCTACATCATTAGGGTTACATATCAATGCGATTGTTCAATTAGAATCGGTTATATACAATTCTAATAACATATTCTTGAATGTATTATTCTTGATGAAGTCGATAGACTTTCTATATAACTATATCCGAAAGTTTACGATGATAAAGTGGATACATATACAGACTTAAGGCATGTGTTTATCAAGTAATTATCGCCTCTGTTCTATAGTATAATCTTCACTATAGATGTTAGCAAACTTCACGG
The DNA here is from genome assembly GCA_963556195.1 of Sepiola atlantica. Classification (NCBI taxonomy): domain Eukaryota; kingdom Metazoa; phylum Mollusca; class Cephalopoda; order Sepiida; family Sepiolidae; genus Sepiola; species Sepiola atlantica. The sequence goes on along the minus strand of OY744519.1, from coordinate 194,846,524 downwards.
CGTCTCTCTTAAAAGAATCTGATTGTAGAATGAATCGAAGAAACCAATGCCAACAACATAATAAAACTGATGCTAAGTCATACGAGGTAACCTATTGCTCACGATATTAAAAACCCACTCTTGACTATATTATCTAAATATATCATAGCGAAAGTTTGTTTTCCCATTTATCACTCTTATATTACCATAAAAACGGGTTACTGTAATTTAAATCAATAGTAAAACACAGTACCTTCAAATACGGTGTATACAGTAACGATGAAAGCCCTCAAAGCCTAACATTTGAATTATAATTTACATAGCTATTTTTCAAACAGTCTATAATGAATTCATGTTAAGTGTTATTCATGTTTAATTTTGTTTTCTTTGTTGTCCTATATACATGCAATAATTCCGTCGACATTAACTGTAATTAATTAAAGTGCTTTAATAAAAAAATGGATAAATTAAGAACACAGTTTATAAAATATGCTCATTAATTCATAAAAAAGTCATTTTAACGAAGCGCATATATTTTAACAAGCTAAAAGACATATCTACAGATGCAAAAGGGTTCATAGAGAGATTGGCTAAATTACTTGACCGCCCACACACACTGTCTTTCTCCCAGTCTTACTTCTTTACTCCCCCTCCTTCCACCGCTCTTTTTGTCCCGTTCGCAACGCCACATTTTATTTTTTATTGTTCTTAAATAAGACCCCACTACGCATCATCGTTCAGGCGAATTGATTCCTTTTTATATTATTTTTTTCTTTTAAAAATATAAATAAACTTCCATCAAAATTAAAAAAATATGAACGTTTTTTTTTTCTATTTATAACTGCTAAACATAATCTATTTATATGAATAAATGCGAAATATTTTGTTTCGTGTTTAAAAGAAACCTATGAATGAAATGTCTATCATATTTAACTTTGGTTTCAAGTAGCTAAATTTGCGAAGCGATAGCGAGCTGGCAAAACCAGCTATTACTTTATACAGCGATTTCCTTTTATATGACGATATCTTCTTTGCAGCCCACGTAGTGACATCATCACTTAGAAGTAGTATCTCCTTGTTATAATGTATTACTTTTCGCTGTTAATCCCGTTAAAAAATCGTAAAATTTACTGAAACTTTAAAGATCGTTATCATTTTGCATCAATTTATTGTTTGAAATTTAAAAAAAAAGAGTCAAATATATTATGCGTAATGTTTCATGCTCCCTTAGGAACGAATCTATAAAATAATTAAAGTTTTGCAATCGTCACAGACGCCCGTAAAAATCGCTGGGTTAGCGATCAAAATCTTATTTGTAATTGTAGCATCATAGGTCGACAAACATGTTATTTAAACATAAGCCGGACTGACTTATTAAAATGTTATTGTAAATAAAGTCTATAAGACCGAATACACTCCTATTTTTTCGACAGACCAACGAATATGTTCTTTGAAAGTAAAGTCTCAAATATATGGTAACTAAACCCTATATCCATTTTCAGCGTGACAGACCGACGAATATTGTATTTCAAAGTAAGCTTCACATATCTAGGAAAATGGTATTTAAACGCATAAAAACCAACACAATCTCTTTTTTTATTTCAAGATTGCAGAATGACGAATTTCTTATTTCTAAGTTTAGCTGACAGACGTCGGAAAATGTTATTACAAAATAAAGCGTATCGAAAAAAAATTCCATTTCCAATGTAAGTGTGCTGAACCGAAACAAATATTATTTCAAACCTAAGACTTACATACATAGGAACATGTTATTTCAAAACAAAGCCTATCAGAATAAACAAAAACGTATTTCAAATTAAATCGTGACAGATAAATTAATACGTTATTCGAAATATGCTATTTAAAAAAATCTACAGGGTTGTCGCAAGAAAAGCATAAACTTTGAGGTTGTTAAATTTATTGATCACATTATTTTTTCTAAATTGTATTGCGTCTCGCTTATTCCCATCTTCGATTTGCACTGACGCCATTTTTAGCATATTTGAGTGTATTGTTAAATAAGTCTTATAAAAATTTATGTTGTAAAAATAAATTACCGTTTGACGAATTTTCTTTCCCGCTTTTCTAGCGACCACCTTGCATTTTAACCTCAAGCGTGACAGAAGTCAATCTTTTCTCAAAACATCCATGGCAAATAAAATAAGATTTCATTTCTAACAAAAGCGTGACAGAAATCAATCTTTTTCTCAACACATCCATGGCAAATAAAATACGATTTCATTTCTAACAAAGGCGTTACAGAAGTCAATTTATTCTCAACACATCCATGGCAAATACAATAAGATTTCATTCCTAATAAAAGCGTGAGAGAAGTACAAAAACTATTACAAATTAAAATGATATGTAAAAAGTAAGCGTAATCATGCTATTTAAAATGTTCAGGCTGACAGAACATAAAACATGGTAATGTAAACTAAACCTGAAAGAACAATGAACACGCTATTTAAAGAAGTAATGTAGCATAACAATTTACTAAACCAATGAGAATGCATCATATTTTTTTTTAATTTCGAGCAGGGATACCTACCCCAGACTGCGTTTATGATTATGAAATAACCTTAAACAATATACAAATGTAAGGACTTACCAGAATAACTAGGTGATACACGCAGAATTATGAAGCAGATATATAAAGTGAAAGCATAATTGTTGAGAAGTATCGCAGGCGACGAAGTGACGCTCTGTCGCATAGATGGTTTAAGCCATCCTTTTAATATAACGTTGTTATGCACGGCATAATACCGTTGACACACCAGTATTCCGCGGATTATCGACGTTAAGAAAAAAAAGTCTGGTAAATATCATATGCGTTACAATTTGGCAATACCGAGGATTGTATGTGACAGAGAGGCGAGTGTTCCATGTCAAATAAATGAGAAAACAGACAGCGTAGACATCATCCTGCTTTAGCAGGACTGGGCTCTTGAGTGAGTTTAATATTACGTAGACAATGCCTCTTTCAAACGAAGCCAGATATGTCCACCCAGGGGGAGCTAACATTAAAAGGACTAGACATAATCGACGAGGTTAAAAAGCTTTTTAGACTAAGAAAAATAGACTAGTATTTATACATGACGGATCAGAAGATACTAATATTTAGAGTTTGAGTGCACTGTATTTATTTTCTATATTCTATATTGTTGGTATTAAACTCTAATGTGATTCTTTACTTAGAATCTAACATAATCTTTAATGTTCGTAAAATCCTCTTGACTATATTTTGCATGAACACAGTAAATAGCTTTTCGATGTAACTATACTTTCTTCGATATCTTTTTTTTTACTGCAGTCGAAGTGATGTCTACACTTAAAAGTGTTGGTTATTTCTTTTTATAAAAGCAGAGACATCCTAAAGGGGTACTCTCTTATCAAACATTTGTGACTCGACCGGACTCTTTCGAGGGTTATAACTTCAATTTAATGGAAATAGAACACAACTGATCAAAATACAACGAACTAAATAAGGTCAGTACAAACCAAACTATGGGTGAGAATGCTAATGGGTTCTTATTACAAGAACAACTAACATGCAAAGGTTTTTTTAAACATGATCTAGGTAATGTTCTCGGTTTTTAAAACAATATATATATATTGTTTATGTTTTGATTCCATTTTGCTACATAATATATCATGTTTCATTAACGTTTAAAATAAACGTCAACACGTCAGGCATTTTGGGATCCACTGTTAAAATTTCTATAATTCAATAACAACAGGAAATCGGGGATAGAGGGGAATGAAGACGAAGTTCGCATATAGCAAAAAAAGGAAAAGAGGGGGGGGGAGATTCTAACGAGTGATATTTTAAGAAATTGGGTGGGGTGTTATTTAGTGCCTGAGTTATTGTGACCTTAATCTTAACTGGAGCAGAGAGTGGGATTGGTTTGGATTTATTCTATATGATAAAAAAAAAAATATTGTCGCATATCTTTGGTGGTTATCGTATAAAAAATGTTTGATAATTCTATTTAGTGTATTAAATGCCATACTAGCATTCCATTTCTATATTAATATATTAATTAGTCGTCATTATCCAATAATATTACTTGTTATGGCTTTCATAATGATATTAATAGTAGTAATTCTCGTTGTAATAATATTTGTTAATTGTAATTATAGTATACTAATAATAAAATTACTATTAATAAAATTACTATATAACAGAAATTTAGTGGTGATACTACGCTTAGTATTAATAATTATTATATATATATATATATATATATATATATATATACTTTACTGTCCTACTTACACGCTTACTTCTTATTTTGTGTTAAAATCTATTTTCGACGTCTTACTCTTGCGTGTATATTTGCCGTATCCCTTTCCAACTTGTTTTATGTTACCCGGCTACCTCCTTCTACCACACCCATCTTGCTGCCTCTTATTTTATTTACTTCTGTCTGTGTAATTTTTAAATTATATTTTTCAACGGTTCACTCATATTTTTATTCTATTTTTATCTCAATTCTCGCTTTTCGTATGGCTTGCTTTTTGGATTGATATTGCGTTTTAATCATTTCAATTTGAATTGAATATCTCCATAAAAACTTTCTCTGCAAAGTCCAATGAGATTTCCTAGTAGCGTTAAATACAATACTTACTTTCTAAACTTTTACACTGCAACCATTTTCAAACTTAATCACTTGGGAATTAAATGGCTTTGTTCTTTTCCACAATTTCAACAACTTTTTCCAACTTAAGATTCCTATATTTCCTGGATTTTACATTACTTCGAACTTGCTGCTACTAACTCTCCTGTCGCCTTAAAAGGTAGATTATTATCTATGTTTACAAAAATGTATTTCTGCATTGTAGATCTTTTATTGTATATAGTGTTTATATATTTTCAAATTATGACTTTTGATATTTTCCATTTACCAACTTACCTTTTTGTACTCTGACGATAAGATTTCATTTTTTGAAAAACCATTGTTTAAAGAAAGAATAATAAAATGTATTTTATTTAAACCTTTTGTTTTGTTTTAAACAACAGATAACTTAATATAAGGTGTATTGTATACAATCTGTATTCTTATCTTTAACTTCCTTATATATATATATATATATATATATATATATATATATATATATATATATATATATATATATATATATATATATATATTAATGGTAATAATCCAGGTGAAAAATATCCACAGGGTGGTAATCCAGAGAATTTTAACCGGGTTTATAAAAAGTGCTCAATATCAAAATAGAGCTTTATATATGATAGTTTTATTTACACAGACATGTACAAAATCTGCGACACTGGCATGTCGATGTTATCGATCAACAGTTACTATAAACTGAGATCTCATCAGGCAGAGTTAGAATCCGATCTTAACCTCAGATCATATTTGGAGAGAAATATGATCTGAGGTTAAGATCGGATTCTAACTCTGCCTGATGAGATCTCAGTTTATAGTAACTGTTGATCGATAACATCGACATGCCAGTGTCGCAGATTTTGTACATGTCTGTGTAAATAAAACTATCATATATATATATATATATATATATATATATATATATATGTCAGGTTCATATTATATTCTAATAACCATGTTTTTATTTTATTATTTTTATTTTTTCACATTACCAAAAAACGTAACATATCTGTGAGATATATTTTTACGTACCGTTTCATTTGTCTTGTGCCAAACAAATTTTATGTCAATATCGTCTCTGCAACATTACACAATCATTAGAAAAAACTACACTATACAGTTGTTCTTTTTTGGATTAACCAAAACAAAAAACAAAGAAAATATAGTATATGCTGATAGTATACATATATTGTCATTAATAATTATATATATATACATATATACATATATATATATATATATATATACATATATATATATATATATTTACATATATATATATATACATGTATATATATATATGTATATACATATATATATATATGTATATATAGATATATATATATATATAGACAGAGAGAGACAGACAGACAAAGAGAAGGAGAGAGAGAGAGAAAGAGAGTGAGATAATTTAATTTGACTCTAAGGGAAGGTTAGATATACCGTTTGAACTTTTAGAAATATTTTCTTTGGGTAATCTGGACGTTGTCATTATTTCTCATGGGATTTAAAAAAAAATTAATTTGACTTGCTCTGACCGCTGTCAGAAGCACATTTTCAACTTGTTCTATCCTCTCCTCCAATGCCTTTTGATCGAAATTTGTTCTCATATTGCTACTGAATGGATTTCTCTGATGACGAACAAAGTTAAGATAAAGACTGTGTATTTATCTTGATTCAGCTGTGAACGCGACTAAGATGTAGAAAAAGCGTTGAATTTTGAAAAACATAAACAGAAAGAAATTAAAATAATACAACATAAATAGATTAAACACATTTTGTTTGTTTGTGAAACAAAGAGAAATTACAAGTATTCGCCGATGTATATGAAAGTAGGAGATTGAAAGAAAAGAATAAAAGTCTGATAGTGCTCGTTTGATACATACGAGTGTGAACCTAACGTGAATCAAGACGACTAAACAGTATGCTTCGCCACTGATCGCACTCACTCTTTATCTTGATACATTACTTAAATATTGATATAAAATTATGGAATTACTCCAGTAATTAGATTTTTCACATATAATTTATTTTCATGATTACTGATTTCATGAAAAACACATATTGTTGACATTTTATTACGTATTAAAAGTTTTTTTTTTTAATTCATTTCAAGCGGCTGGAAAAACCTGAGGTTGTTGTCTTACTTGCGTTTTTGATTCTGATCAGCATTTGAAGTAGTATCGTTTGGGGGGATATAAAATACATGTGTGTTACGAGCTTTTGTGTTAATTGTGTGACTTTATTGAAGTAGCTATGTTTACTTACATACATAAATACACATTTACCTTCATGATACAGTGCACGATATGGTTAATATTAAGAAAATAATCAAACAGTATTATATAACAAAGAAATAAAATAAAAGGCAAACGTAGAAAATTGCAAAAGTCCGCAGTTTTTTAATGAACGCTTCTTTTTCAAGAATGAAATAAATTAAATGCCATAAAACCGAAAAGTTATGACATTTGCAATAAATCGTTATTCTTTTTTGTTTTCATTATTTTAAATAATCATTCATTGTTTTTATATTTGTAGTTGTTTGCTAGTTATTTCTTGACTACGCGAAAATAATTGATTTTTCCGAAAAAAATTGTCAACCGAAACGTATAATTACAAGATGCGCTCATTAAATTTGCGCGTTTAGTGCTGAACATATGATGCATAATTATTAATGTGACACTATTAATCCGGAATTCACCGTGACAGACCAGCAAACCTGCTATTACAAACTGAAACCTGAAGGACACCCGAAAATGATATATAAAACTTAAGCATGACAGACCAACGAAAATTATATTAAAACCGTAACGTGACAAGCAAAGGACATTACTATTTCCATTAAAACGTGGCATATTTGACCTATGTATAAACTATTGTAGGTATCTTAAGACGTATCTAAAATGAGATGTTTCTATTAAAGGTGCGCGTCACGTAATTAGAATTCTTTATTCATTTAACGTTTATTCCTAACCAAGGCATATTGCTACTGACACGAAAAGGGTTACTGTAATTAGAGTTCAGATTTATAGAAGCATCTTTGTTCACATTTCATTTTTAATTTCTAGATGTTCGTACATTTGGGGAAACATCGAAGGATTTCAAAAGGCAACCGGTTGTGAAATGAAGCTACAAGATTAGAAAGTTTTCCGGTATCTTGAAATCTCTACAGCGAAGGTAAGATCTTGTCTGCTAGTCGGGTTTGTAAAGAGTATTTACTTTAAAAGATGACAAGTGCAGTATATTCGTAGTAGCAGATAGAGTGCAAGTAGGTGTAATCAATAACAGAGGTGCACATAGCAGCGATAGGACAGAAGCTATATTTGCTAATTAGCCAATCTCAGTTTAATATAATGTGTTAAATGTTTGAATGTACGTACGAACATGATGTACCTTAGCGTATTATAGTACACACACACACACACACACACACATATATATATATATATATATATATATATATATATATATATATATATATATATATATGTATATATATAGTATAAGGGTATACTCAAAAAAGAATAAAAGGGGAATACCAGCAGAGTGCTCAATTAAATTAAATTAAGAGCGTAATATTTTTTTGAGCCTGACATGGTAATATAATATAATATAATATTTTTTTTATTTTTATATTTTATTTCATTTTACTTTAATTTCTCTTATTTTAATTTCTCTTCTTTTTCCTACTCCTTCTTTTCCTCACTTCTAAATATAAAATCTATTACATAACGGCTATTTCTTCGGTTAAAGTGTATCACCGTTTCTTCATTTCAAATTCTTTTAGCATAGCGTTTCATAACGGGTAAGGACTGTTCACAGATGTTTTTTGAAAAAATTCTATCATTTAACCATTCACAACAGTGCGGACGAAGACGGAATTGGGGATTCAACCGTTTTCCTGTCAGAAACCACTGGTCCATATGTCTGATTAAAATCTATATTCATAAATCAAATTTTTTTTTTAAATATATATATACATATATATATATATATATATATATATATATATATATATATATATATATTTATGTAAACATTGCTTACAATTACAGAATTCGTCAGTTTAATTATACGTTTTTTTAATTTATTCAATTTTTCTGATTGTATTTTATGTATTGAAATAAAAAAAAATTATGACATGTTTCATAGGTTTCAGGTAATGCGGCTTTGTTCTGTGGTGCCATTCAGCGTTGCTGAATTTAAAATCGTCAACGACTTTCTGGAACAATACGAAAACGTTCTCTGTGCGTTTCTCCGCTGTCTTTTTAAAATACTCTTTTTTCTCCAGCTTTTCTGTTCATTTGCTTTTGACACCTGAGGATGATTCTACGAAAAATCGAAAACGTTCGTAAAACTTGTGAAACCTATAGAACGTTACTATTTTTTTGTATTTCAATACAAAAAAGACACTCCGAAATAATTAAACAGACGAATTCTGTTATTTTAACAATGTTGGCATAAATGAGAAACTACTGCTTAAATACACAGACACACAACATATATATATATATTAATATATATATATATATATATATATATATATATATATATGTATATATATATATATATATTAACGAAAAAACGTCCTATAAAGTTTATGACGACGAATAATGCCATTTGTTGCGTCTTTATCACTTACAAAAAAAACAAAAAACAAACAAAAGTACAATAAAAAGGAACAAACGCTACAATCATGAATAAAAATGAATTATATCAAAAATATATATAATATTTAGGTGATATAAATTGTACATATTTCCACGGAAGGCGTCATGTTCCGGAGGTAAACAAAAAAACAGACTATAGACATCCTTGCCCAGGTTAGACATGCTGATGACGGCTGTGCGCCAGAAACGTGTCCATGTATTAGTTTTATGTCCATATAAAAAATAATATATATATATATATATATATATATATATATATATATATATATATATATATATATATATATATATTAATAAATAAATATTTATTAAATATTTCAATACCTACAGACATCGATGTTTCATGCTAACGCAATCTTCAGTGTAGGAACTAATTCTCAATATATATATATATGGTAATTGATGGCGGTATTTATCAGTATTACTATTATTATTATTATTATTATTATTATTATTATTATTATTATTATTATTATTATTATTATTATTATTATTATTATTATTATTACTATTTTTATTATTATTATTATTATTATTATTATTATTATTATTATTATTATTGTGATTATCATTAATATTCTTACAAACTTGTTATTTCTATTTCTATTTTTATTCTAATTTTATTTATATTTATCTTTATTTATTTTTTATTTCATTTTTATTAAGGCTTTTACATAAGGCGGTTATCACTGCGACTACCGTAGGCATGATTGGCAGGCGTTACCATTGGCATAATCGGTTTTGTTATTGATAAGACTGGTAACACCAGAAAACCTCTCTTATAAAATGATTCCACTAGTATTGATCTCGGTATAATATAATCACAATATAAAAAAAAAAAAAAATAAAAAAAATAAAAATAAATAAATGAATAAATAAATTAAAAAAAAAAAATAAATAAATAAATAAATAGAAATATAAAAAAAGTAGAGGGAATAAATAAAAAAATATAATCACAACAAAATTCACTACAAATAGTAAACAAAACATTAAAATAAAATAAATAAAATGCAAAAGTAGCAATTAATACCCTAAATTAAAATTATCAAACATTTTTATCCACATGATAATTACTTATTAGAATTAAAATAAAATGAGAATGACGGTTGTAACCATAATTCTCATTTTAAATTTAACTCACTCCGGCCGTCGCCCCATCCCCCTCCTCCCACCCCGGCCGAGATTGAGATTGACACAACACTGACACGTGCAAAACCTCCCACGTAATAATTTGAAACACGACTTGTTGGAGTCCCCCCCTCCCCTCTCATGTCCCATGTCGCCGTTATAGACAAAGCCCTAACTCTATCCCCCTCCCCCTCCAATGTATTTTCAATTTTCAATCTCCCGTTAGAGTGAGCTTTAAAATGTTATGCCATTTGAATTCCTTTCGCCCGACGAGTTGGTAGCTGCTCGCACCAATGAAACAAAACCTGTTTTGTCGCAATTAATGGAATAAAATCAAAAAATATATATTTTGCTCTGAATTTTCATTGAGCACCCTCATAAACCCGGTTTCAACTTCCTTCGGATTCATACCCCCTGGATATTTGTAACAAGTTAATTATATATATATATATATATGGTTGTAATATTCTTTTATATTTATAATGATATATGTAAATATTTTGATTTTGTTGTTCCTTTACATTTCCTTGTTAATAAACAGAGATGTAGGGAGAAAAAGAGTCTGATAGAGCGAGTGTGATATAAACTGTATAACAGTTAAGCACCGTTGTTAGTGAGAGTGAGAGTAATCTAAACTCAGTAAAGGTAACTTAGTAAGTAATTTGCACATTAAAGCGTATTATTACAAGTAAACCCGGTTTTTAGTCATTAAAACAAAGAATATTTAAACATATATGTTGTAGGATTAAAATATATATAGGATAAGCTTTAGATAAACAAACGTAGATAAATAATAGATACATGTATATTTTGGTTAAACGTTGATGGGAACATGTCGTCACCAACTACGCTACGACTATTGGCGCGTAAATATTTTTTACACGGTTTTTCCATTTTAACATATTATTGCTTCCAATCTTTACAATCTTTTTCTCGTCTTTTCAAGTTATCTTTTTCAACATATTTTGTCAGTCAGTATACGTGCTCACATTCGTTACTTTTTTCTATTCACTTTCCGCAGCATTCCGTATGATTGCTGTTCTTAATTAGAATCTAGCATCATTTCGTACACTAGAAAATGTATGTCATTTCATGTATTTCACATAAAGCAGGCGGCACTGTTACTACGCTACACTACTGTCCACCAAACAAAATCCAAATAGCAAACCAAATCAAATCTAAACAGTAAACCAAAGCCAAACTTTAATAGTACACTAAACCAAATCCAAACCATTAAATAAACAAAATCCGAACACACAACGAAGTCAAATTCGAACAGGAAATCAAACGAAGTCAAAATCATGAACAAACTTTAATTGAATAAGTAAACCCAGCTAAATTCACGCAATTATACATCAAATCTAACGTGTAAGCCAAGTGAAATCTAATCAGCTTCCTAAGCAAACTCCCAATAATATGTCAAATCCAAAATTAACATGTTAACCAAGCCATATTCATACAATTTAACAATAAGAATACGAAAAGTAAACTATGCTAAATAATAACAATAAACTTAATCCTTACAGCAAGCAAGCAAAAAGGATGATTGAACTACACTTTATCTAATCAAACCAAAACAAATAATATTTAAAACATTTGACCACGACAAATGCGAACTGTAAATAATGTCAAGTTTAAATAATAAACCAATGCAAATTAAAATAGCAAATTAAGCCAAATTCAAAACACTACATCAAGTTAAATTCAAACACCGAACTACACACAAGTCAAATATCAAACCAAGCCAAATACGAATGGTTTAGAACACTAAATCTGAATAGTAAAAAGAGTTTACGACGTCAAAAAAACATACTTAAACTTAAACAGAACACGATATGAAGCTGAATGCAAACTGTAAAGAAAGGTAAATTCTAACAGTATAATAAGGCAAATCCAAACACTTAACTAAGCCTACTCCAAAAACTTAATGTACGCAACTCCAAACAGTTAAACCAAAACAGTTAAAATCAAAACTGTTTTTGTGTGGTGTGTATATAGTGTGCGCAACTTACTCTTAATAAACTAGTACAGACTATTTCACTGATATATGTTAACTTCTAAATTTATACAGATTTACTTTGAGAGTTGCATAACTAGTGTTAAATATTCTAGGAAATGTCCATTTAAAAAGGTTATCACCAAGATATCCATAACCACAGAATATAGTGAAACAAAATGGCATATATTCCAACTACAACAGTACATGATTCTTTCCAATAAAAATTCAAACATACACTTGTAATAAACCGCCCCGATAAGCATCATATTTTTATGTATTTTGTTATATTGTATCCTCTCGTAATATTCATCATTATTCAACTCTCAATATACTTACCTCATTAATTATTAACGTTTAAGTAGCTTTTAGTATGATAAATAAGGACTCATTAAAAATATTATAGGTTAAAATATGTGTTGTATTTTGTTAGGAATAATAAAATAATATTTTAAAACAATAAATGTTGCACATTTACATATTTGCATGGGTCAAAAAAGTGTTCAAGTAAAGATTTCCTAATATATATATATATAAATATATATATATATATATATATATATATATATATATATATATATATATATATATATACATATATATATATATATATGGCTTAAAAACGACGAGATAGAGTCATAGAGAATCGGGGGCAATATTACATAGTCAGGCGGTTGAGAGTAAGAAAACGTTGTTTTTACTATGTTCAATAGTCAAAAAAAAATTTAACTGAAATCTAAAAGCTGTAAGAAAATAGTAATCGTAGTAAAATACAAAAACGAAAATGAATCGACAAAAGTCTAGAAAACTAGCACTCCGCAGACTTCAGTCGACACATTTTCAAGAGTGAAACGTCGACTAATAACGTTTATTTAACATGAAGTAAACTTTTGAGGTAAACAAAAATAAAGGGATTAGGTGAGTGAATATAAAACAAATGGATATCGTTTAATTTGTTACCAAAAGTAAGATGGCATCCTTTTATGCATAGAAGTGCAGAATCGATCATATATTCAGGAATTGAAAGCAAATTATTATTTAGAGCTCTTTCAATATGTTTACATTATGTGACAGCTCTTTTTGCTTGCAGAGAGAGGGTCTTCGCAAGGTTACATTTACGGCCTCCAAAACACTGAGGTGGTGTTTGTAGCGCGCCTTGTGTACAATGCGAAAACAACCATCAGCGTACGCTTCACCACACATTTTGTTGCCATGCAAATGATAGTCAATAGTTGACACATGAACTGGTGAGCGCCCTATGTACTCCGGATGTTCTTTATAACGATCGAATGCGCTTGTTAATACATTTATTTTCAACCCCTGATTAGCGAAAACATGCAGGGAGTAAGAGAGGGAGAAAGTGATGGATAGAATCGTAATACAGTTAGAGTGACTGGATTAGTATTTTTCACATGATAGTTTATTCGAACACTCTGACTTCCAAGTGTTGAATAGTACATTTAACATAGTCACCCTTATACTGACATTTGAAATGGTATATAACTAAACTAATTTGTAGTGGGGAAGTACATCTTTCTTAAAGGCTGAAGGAAGTGCTGGTGCCAAACACCAGAGAAGCTGTACTGCATAACAACAACAAGATACAACAGAGGCAATTTCATCTTGTAAAAAATTCAGTGATAGCACCAATAAAGGGAAGATTTAAATTCACCGGGCAATTAAGTGCACCAATTAATGTCATAGAATTAATATTCGCATATTTTTATTCGATGAACTTGGAAATGATGCACCCAGGGTAACCATTATTGATAACAACGTCAATTATCTTTTTATTTAATTCAGCCGCAAGAAGCGATTTAATTTCGTTGCAATTTGGGCGATATTCAATCGGTTTTTATTATCTTACCGGCTGTATCCATTTCCCTTCGTGTTGTTTTGCTCTAAATTTAACTTTATGTAACGTTATCTGTCGACGTTGCAGTCTTGAAGGCGTGTCGATCTAAAGGTACCACGAACTCTAGATTGCGAAGTTCAAGTCGAATATCTTTTTTGTTGTTTTTTTATAGCTATTATTATTTCTCTTCCTACATTTAAGTTATAAACAAGTACTCTTTAGACAAATAAATATTGTAAAACATATTGTTTATCTTTTCGTTATTTCTCCCTCCTTACTAGGTAATAGTGCCCCTCAGTTCACTTTTTCTAAAACCTTTTTTAAAGTGTTCACCACTAAATCCATCTCTCGCTCTATCTCTCTCTTTATATATATATTTATATATATATATATATATATATATATATATATATATATATATACATGTGTGTGTGTTTATGTGTGTGTGTGTGTGAGTGTATGTGTGTGTGTGTGTGTGTGTGTGGGTGTGATGTCATACAGCGTTGCTGAATTTAAAATCGCCAACGACTTGCTGGAAGAATACGGAAAACATTCTATACACGTTAATTCCACCGTCTTTTCAAAACATTCTTTTTTCGAGTTTTTTTGATCATTTGCTTTTTACACCGATGATTTGACGAAGAATCGAAAATTTCGTGAAACTTGTGAAACCTATTGAACATTTTTTAAATTTTAATACAAAAAAGACCAGTCAAAATTGAAATAATAATAAATGTATGATTAAACAGATGAATTCAGGTATGTTTAACAATGTTTTCATACTATATATATATATATATATATATATATATATATATATATTATATATATATATATATATATATATATATATATATATATATATACGAGAGCTGTCGTAAACGTATCCGACATTAGGCCAGAAAAACTATTTCAAACATGTGACGGGATGTTGACCTTAATCCTCTTACAAGTAGATCTATTGTGCTTGAACCGGTTAACCCACCGATCCATCCACTGCCGGACACACCTCTGCAAGTCTTATTTTGGAATGGTGTTTATCTACGCTGACACGTTCCGCATGTTCCACTTATGTGCACCCTCTCAACAACAGCTGCACTCCGAGCAGTTTGGCGCCTGTCAGAACGCTGGCCACTCTCTGCTGATGTGCGGCCATTTTGAATTAATTGAACACCACCTTTATTTGTGTTATACATCGCATCTTTTCTACACACCTGCTGAATCTAACGCGACGACGAAGATGAACACTATTACAAAAGAAGACTTCCAGATATAGAAGAGAGAGAGAGAGATGCAATTAAAAACGAATGTACACTAATTAAATTATAAAAGCTTTAAATAAATTACGATATTGTGAACAACATCAATCTGTTATTATATCATCTCAATATAAGATACGATATTTTTAATTTGACAAATGCCAAACAAATAAACATCTTGTTGCGTTTAATTAAGAAATGCTGTATTCTTATATTTTCATGTACTATTTTTCGTTACTGTAAATAGACAGTGATGGATTAGTTTACCAGCTAGTCAAAGATCCGCGCGTAGGAATAAGTTCATGTATGCACTACTTCTTACAGCGCCGACTTAAGTTGGTTTTCTTTCTCAGCAGGTGGAGCTCAGAAACTATCGTGGCAAGAGGTATTTTATTAATTTCTCCTACACGATATGATATTATATATCTACCGAAACGCGTGGCGACATTTATAAGGAGTGCGTTTAGCTGTTTTAATTCTTTTTCAGCACAGAATAAAATATTTTTCAATGATATTGTCTATCAAGTCACTTACAAAATGCAGATATACTTTCAATTACTGCATATAATTATCATAATGGCGACTCGATAACGTCCATCAATTGTATGGGAATGAAAAGAAATATTTAGCCAACTTGATTTCAGTTAATCATATTGAATGTCGTTGTGTATATGTAGAATAACAACGTTATACTACAGTTTTCACTAGATCATCGAAGATAAACCATGTTTAAAATGATCAGTATCGGATGTGAAACAGTTTGAGAAAAGCAGACGCTGTATCATGGAGGGCGGCTACACTTCCATGCAAAAACTGACAAAAGCTAACCTTGTCACATTTATCTCTCCAGACAGGTCTACAATCCTACTTGGGAACTAATGTGAATGTAATATTCCCCCAAAACACTTCCTCTGTAATAGAATGCTCACTAAACCTGCCTAAGATAAGTTTCGCATCAGGAGTAGAACAATACCCCATATATAGTTATCTTCTCTTTCTATAGGGTATCACGTGGCCATTTTTATATCTGATTTGTAAAAAACTTCATTTTGTGAGCAAAGTCGTTTTTATTCTAGAAAAGAGTTTTGAAAAAGTTTTTAAGTGTCGCTACAAACATAGCTCTGGGCGATATTCAACACACACACACACTTATACATACCCATAAATGAAGATATACAAATACATACAAACATACGTAAATAAAATACACACATGTAAACCTAAATAAGCACATATGTATACAGATTCGAAGACAATAACAAAAACATGGATATTTAAATAAAAAAGCATACATACATTCTCAAAACCAAACACACAACTATTAAAATACACACATATATATATATATATATATATATATATATATATATATATATATATATATATATGTATATATATATATACACATGCAAACGTAGACATACAGAAATTATATATATATAGATATGCATTCGTTCTCAAACACACAATCTACATTCATGTACACATATAAAAACGCACGCACAGACATGTAGCATTTCTTATTCAACAAAGTCATATATACATACTTAAACACTCAAATATATAAGAATACACACATACATACTCATAAAATGGACACGCCCACACAATAACACTGGCACATGTATACAGGTACACACATAACACTGCGCAAATACTTACTTAAAAGTAAAAGCATATGTATACCTATGCAATTCTCCAGACGCATACATGCTCAAATACGCACATATGCTTATACGCAACTAACTGTTTAATATTCGACCTCCAGCAATATTGCTACATACATTTTTCTGTTATTTTCTTTTTTCTTTTATATTATTTCCATATATAATTGCTTCTGGTCGTATTCATAATGAGTATAGCTGAAAGGTTTCTGTATGTTTTGATAATTACTTTCTCCTTCGATCGAGATTATTTTAGTATGGCCTTGATATTTTTTTAGGAGAAAAATAAAAACCATCATAAAACAATAACAGGTATTTTGAAGATGCGTCCATTCTGACTCCGTTTAACGATAACTATGCGATTTAAAATATAGCCGGTACAACTTAAAAGAATGGCGGACAGAACAACTTATTAGGATGCATGGACTAATTTAACGACTATATTTAATTGTAAAAGTTACCGACCGATGAGAATTTCGAACATCGACAACAAACAATTGTCGAGCTACAACTGCTGTAAACAAATTACGTTTTCTTCTTCTGTGCACCGTAGCAAAGCGGAACTCATATGGGCATATTTTCCTTCTAAGAATTGTGCATCTGGTGAAAGCAATACCACGGGGTTGCTTTCCAGCTGACTCCAACATGGTTGTTTCTAAGGTTAATGTAATCAATTGGTGCTACCAGATAATGCTGTTTAAATATATCGGCTTCCTGACTCAAGATAAACCAAGAATTGATGATTTATTGTGTCTCATTCTCTTTGCAAAACTCAATCATGTTCTGCAAAATTAAAAAAAACACTGTATTTCCCTTTTACTACCATCCCCTTTCTCTTTTTCCCTTCCTGCATTTACACAACACAACCCCATCAATACAAACCTGACCATGTGGGAAGCTTACGGCATGATATGTGTTTTACTAAAGTTACTTAATTCAGCATAGAATTGCCCTAAAGCTGTTAATGTGCTGTAAAACAAAACAAAAAACTAAACACCATTAATAAATACTTGAATATATAAAGAACTTGAAGCATAACAAAGTTTTACCAAAATGACCGGATTCAGCATTAAATAACCCAAAGGGGTTGATACGCCGTAAAATAAAACAACTTATGTTAACAATTTTTTGTGAACCGTTCTTTTAAATAAAAAATTCTGTTTAATCTATCAAACATCTGCAATCCTGAAAGATGTTGCCTCAGCATCAACCTGAGACCAACAGATTAATTGTTGTTCTTGAGTGGCTTTTGGCTTTTGATGAGCGATACCCGTCAGTAAAACAGTCTTTTTTCAAAAATAACCCTGACGGACCGAAAAAATACTATTCTTACAGGAGTAGTAATCATAAAAATGGAAGGAGAATTTTCTTTCAAAACTAGATATGAGATAGCAAACAAAAACGTAGCACATGAAAGAATGTTTATATAAATTATGGATTATATAAAATGTTATTTTAAAATTAGGTGTAATGTATCCAAGAAAATTCTATTTAGAAAACTAAGTATAAATATTAAAGAAAATGCTTTTCCAAAAATAAGTGTAGTGTATAAAAGACAATGCTATTTAAAATTAAGCATTACGTATCAAAGAAAATGTAATTTCAAACTTAACTGTTATGTATAAAAGGAGATACTATTTCTAAATACAGTGTATATGTATCAAAGAAAATAAAATTAAATTGTGAAGCATTACGTATCAAAAAGAAATGCTATTTCAAAATTTAGCATCATGTATCTAAGAAAAATTTTTTTCAAAATAGAGTGGCATGTATCAAAGAAAATGTTATTTAAACATTAAAAATAACGTATCAAAATAAATGCTAGTTATCAAGTAAGCATTACGTATACAAACAAATGTTATGTAGAAATAAAGTCTCATGTTTAAAGAAAATTATATTTCAGTATCGATTATGACTTATCACATAAAATCTTATTTAAAAGTTAAATAGGACGTATCAAAGAAAATGTTTTCTTTCAACATGAATGCCGAGGTTCAAGGAACAGTCTCTAATAATTTATAAATATAGACCGAACATAATACCATTTAATACGTTAGAATTTTGCATAATATTATGTCATATTTTCACATTAAAAATGGAATAATAACGAATGTGCTATTTCAAACTTCATCTTGGCATACTGATATAAATTATATTACGAAATAAGCAAAAAAAAATGCTATTTTTAATGTTGAAGGTTGAACAAAAGGTATTTTGTACTAAAGCATAGCAATATGCTAAAATATCATTTAAAAAATACGTATTACATACCAATCGAAATTATCTTTCAAAGTCTGGCATACAGAAAAAAATTATATAACAAGATGTTGCATGAAATCAAATTTCGATTATAAGGTTACGAAGAAAAGACCGAACTAAATGCTATTTTAGATTGAATACTCATTATATACTTAAAACAGATGGTACCACACATATGATTATCATGATAATAGAAAAGATAAAGATCTAAAAAAACGTAAGTATAATATACACAGTGTAATTGCTATTTTTATGGAAATCGCTTCCGACAACGCATGAAGCAACGTGATGGGAGAAGATTGAAATACTACTTCAAGGTTTAAACAAGCCCATAGTAAGTGTTAGATATATAAATTCCCACCCGGAAACATGGCTTGTTGAATGTGAGGACTAAAGGACAAACATATAATGAGCGATGATTCTGACAAAGCGTGCAATACTAAAGCAAATGTTATTTTTCCAAAATAGAACGTGGCTACGCGTCCGTCTAATAGAATATATTAAATGCATGATAGAGTGCAGTTAAAATAATATGCGTGCATTCAATATATGCGGTTACTGACTACACTTATATAGCAAAAATATGAGGGACAAACCAGTGAACAGACCGAACTACATAGAATGTTGTGTAAGATAATGAGGGTGGTGAAAAGGATTAGAAACCTTGGCGAAGCCGCATATGCTCGACACGGCGTATAGATAAAGAATATTAATTTAAGGTAAAAACAAAAATAAAAAAATAGAAATAGTTGTGATGAAAAGAAATAGGAAAGCAGAAACATTATTTGTCTATAGGTCACAAGAATTGAACAACATAAATTTATCGTTGAGAAAGCCGAGTGGTTGCACATAAGGACCTAAATGTAAACGGTTAGAATCGATGGCAAGTGACGTGAACTGTAGTTATTTAACAGGGAACTATGGATACCAGATCGAAAGCTTATTTGATACAAACAGAATCGTCGGAGTTAATAGGTTACGTAAGTATTGTGAAGACTGTTTATAATTTAGTGAAAGAAATGAACGAAGAAAAAACGATTTTCATGAAAAAATAATTTGTCTTGTAATACCTCTAAAGAGACATAACTCATGCCCCGACAAGAAACAAGGATATGGATTTGATTATCGCTCTTATAGCAGCAACTTTCGTTTGTGGGCAGACATACAGTGGAATTGGTATAGGGACGATATACACTGATCGAGACTAGAAGACTCATCTGTTCCACGGAACGGGGATATTTTGTGGGGTATTCAATGTCGAAAGAGAAAACACAATGAACGACGATTGAATTAAATAAGACAAACAAATGTATCCCAAAAATGTGTATTAGGGCGAGATGAACGAAATCAATGTTATAAATTTTACACATGAAATTAAATGTTAAAAATAACCATCAGAGCGGATACGTATTCCGGTTTGTTTGTATCTTATAATGTTTCAATGAGTATTCTGACAACTGATCAGCTGTTTCTTATCTCACGAAAATGATACTGAAAAACCGGCGTCTACCAGTAAAACTAGTCGTTGTTGCCTGCTTGACGGGGAGTATATCAATGTATTATATTCGCTTCAAGAAGGAAATGCATACCTATGCTGAACACTTCTAAAAGTTGTATCTCTTTTATAACTACATGTACCAGCGTGATTAAGCTCTCATACAAAATAAACAAATAATTGAATTCTAATCTATATCGGCAGTAGAAAAATTCCACACAGTTTTTAACAAAGACAAAAAGATTACAATATATATATATATATATATATATATATATATATATATATATATATATATATACAAAGGTATGAAACTAAAATAGGATGCCTACTTTAAGAAGTTTAAATCTATCGTGAAAGTATTTAAGCCCAATATACGGGATAGAGCAATCGTATAGATAAATGAATAAATAGAACTTAAAATGTAAAACTGGCAAATCTATTTCATATTCAGTTGTTTAATGCAATATTCAATAAAATCATGTTTATTTTTTATTTCTTTAAGCCGGGCTTTTAAAGATTGGAACGTTATCATCAGAGGAATTACATAGATAGATAAGTTGGACGAGACGAAGCCAAAATTAAAAATTTGAAAACATTCAGAAGATTATAGGAAGTTAATGTACGTGTATCAGAAGGTTGTTAAAATGCTGAATATGTCCAGATATAAAAATGTACAGTCACAAAATTCCCAGTGAGGTAAAGGTTAACAATGGAAATGAAATAAATTCACCGTTAAACACTTATCTATCTATATAATTCCTCTTATGAAAAGATTCCAATCTTTGAAAAGCCTGGCTTAAGGAAAGAAAAAATAAACATGATTTTATTGAATATACCTTGCATTGAACAATTGAAGATGAAATAGATTTGTCATTTTTACATTTTTCATTTCTCGTTTTTCATTTATCTATATATATATATACATATTGATTTAACTGATTTTCTCATTTAAATGTTCTCTTTCTCAAAGATCGTCCTTCCAAATCTATTTAATTTTTATGCTAAATGTATTCTTATTCCTATGTATCCAAACCAACTCCATCTTATTCCACTCCATCTATATTTCTTTGTCTCTTTTAGTAAAAGTTTTCTTCTAAGAATCTCAAGTTTTGAGATTAGTTGTGGAGATTTACCTTATCAACCAACTGCATATTGCGTTGAATATTGTCATAGGGCAGCCATTTTTCATACCTGTTATGACACAATCAAGAAATGCTCATTTGGCTGCTCGGAAAGATTACTTGTAGCGATGAAAAGGCGTTGTTCTATTTAAATAAATAAGGAACCAAGACGCCTTCTCTGCTAAGCTTATCCATCTTTTTCAAAGTTGAGACATATGGTGAACGATACAGTATTGAGTTCTTCTGCTAATTCACTAGTGTTTAGATGAGAACTATTCTCAACTGATATGTGTAAAACATCTTAACCGATGCCCGATGACCACCCAGCCCTAGTCTAAGCTTCCAGGCTCGAATCTCTGGAACAAAACATTGTGAACCAACTACTCCAATAGTTTCTACTATATCTATCACAACCATTACATAACTATATTTATTTACCTCTCTCGATCGCACGATATATCGCTCAATGTATTTTATCTACTTGCTTTCTTTATAGCTCTTTCTTACACTTAACTTTTCCTGTGTTTTATATTTTAAATCACGTCATGTCTTTCTTCTTTTCATTATTCCCGCCTTTTCCAAAACACTATTTTGTACCTTGCCGATCACTCCCTACACCACCATTACATCATCTATCGCAGTTAACATTATGCCTTGTTTCCTCTAACGATTTATAATCATCAGTTTGTTTCTGTATTTCTTCTTTTCTTCACTCAACCCAATTCTCCAAACTGATTCCATTTTTTTTTCTTTAGTTAAACGCCCAGCTAGAATAAATTCCAATTAAATGGATTATTCATCTCACTCTGCCGTCATGATCGGTCGATTTAGGCCGGTAATTTAATTACATCTCCAAATTTGATTGAAATCAATTTTCAAAATCGAATTAAAACGAATTGATTAAAAAAAATCTCATAAAACTGAAATGCACTTTTTTCACATAACGCGTGTCAGGTTGTTTTTTTACAAAGAAATGGTTACATTTGCTTACGTGGTAAAATAAAAAAAAACAGGTTAGCGTTGAAAATAAATTAAATACTACATATCAAAAATCTAGCTAAACGTTGAAATGAAAGAAATGTGTATCATGAAGACTCTTATTTCAAAGGTGTCTTAATATCGATTTGCATATACCTATATATAAATGTATATTCTTCTAAATGTATCTATATTCTGCAATATTTCACTATGAATGCGTCAACCTATACGTTCATATATATATATATATATATATATATATATATATATATATATATATATATATATATATATACATATATATATATATATATATATACTATTACATAAACACTATTATAGCCTTACGTCAATCAACCAAAGTGTCAATGCCTCCTTTGACAAGATGCGGTAATACACATTTAAACGTTGATTGATTGACGTAAGACTATAACATTGTTTATGACATTTTATAAATGCCACACTTGGTATTGACCACTCTTGAAAAACTTTTAATTTTCACATTATAAACACATTTGAACTTGATATAAAGAGAGAGATAGAGAGAGAAAGAGAGAGATGATTACAGCCTCGGCATGACACGCATGTGTATATGCGTCAATTTGAAAGTTATATTTATTATGAATAATTGTTCAAAGCTATCGTAAGTAAATTGACGACAACCCGTCATGTATAGCGTGATGCAATACTCTAGGCTCCGTCTATTTAGTTTTGTTAGCCAGCTTGCTAATATGCAACATTAGTTTAGCATTGAGATTTTAATTTACTCTCCCATTTCTCAGGTAAGGCGTGGTGGACTCAACAGTTAACGCTTCAACCACTGAGTAAATAATTACTTTCGTATTAGGGTTCGATTGTCTCTTACGATAGTGATGATTGCAGGTTTAGCATGAAACACGTGTGTGTATTTGTCAAGTAGAAAATAATATTCATATATATATATATATATATATATATATATATATATATATGTAGTATGAAAAGATATATATGAGAGGTAAGCTACACGGAAACTTCCATGTTTAATTCTTTCAGGAGACAATCAGAATCATGCCGTGGGTGTATTCCTTGCGAATCTTGTTAGTATTATTACTCCCTTGCACCCTTAGTTTCACACCCCTTTATTGTGTGAGGTATACTGCGCTCCCTACTTTTTAGTGAGTCGAATTAATAATTGACTTATAGACGTATAGAACAATATAGTGCTTCATAGTCAGCAGATCCACACTCAGATCTAAGATAATGGCGACATCTGGAGGATACTGTACCAGCCAGTGTCGGCTCATTATACTCAACATATAACACTGGTACAGTGGCGCACTTCCACGCTGGAGTTGCCAATACTCGGTCTTGTGCTGCATATTGCTCTTTCGTTGCATGATTCTTGTCAATGGGATCTTATGTTAAGGTTTTTTATAGTTTCTATAATGGACATAAGATTTCCATTTTGTTCCGGTCAAGGTCATCTGTTTGTCTTTTTCTAACGTTGTCTCTACTTCTGTTGTCATTGTCCTTGCTTGGTTTTTCCGTGAATCCAAATCGGGTTTTGAAAACTTTTTTTCAATGTATTCTCGTGCTTATATTATAATAGAGCAATATTGTCCCTGCCATCGGTTGTCTTCGCAGTCTACAATAATATTTCTGTAATGTATCTATTTATTATAAGGAAATCCAGAGGCTTTTCTATATCTACATCGATTTTCTATTCTCCTTTCTAATGTATATCTGTCTTTGTCGCATTTCTAGTTGTTGTATTTATTACTTTCCCTTTTTTTCAAAAAAATTGTCTCCTCTAATTTTTTAATCTTTGATATTTTCTAGTAATCGATTTCATCCAAATTCTTTCTGAATAGTGTTTTTATGATCTTCGCCCTGTTTTGTGTCGCCATGTACGATTATCTAGTACTTGTGGGCAATGTGACACAATTTGCTTCACTGTTTCTTTTTTGCATTTAATTACATTTATTATTTTGGATCTGCTGCCAATGTGTTATTTTGCTGGTGAATGAAGTACAACATAAGTCGATATTATCAAGAATGAACACGCCCAGATCTCATTCCACGCAATCTTCGTCGCTACAACTATCATCTCTTATTGCAGACACTGTCTGTGTACATTATTCTGTACCAGTTTTACTTTCCGTTCTTCATTCATACTCTTCCGCATTTCTATTGACGACAGCTTTTCTCTTCTCTACATCGCTTCTAGAATAAAATGGTTAAAAACATCTTCCTCCAAATCCTTCCCAGTGTATTTGTACTGATCCGATGATATACCTTTGTTATAATTGGCTGATAGCTTCATCGACAGCATATTCTGCATTTTATTTTGTCGACGTCTTAACTTCAGGTGGATCTACCTTGATAGTTCCATCTTTAGACTATCTAAGTGCTATTACCATTCGAACTTTTCCAGCTTTATATTCGTCCACTATTGATGCAATAGGTAGATTCAATGAAACCGGAACTCCTTATAAAACTGTTGTTATTAGCATATTTGGCAGTGCTAGCCATTTTCGGATGTAACAGTTGCATGGTTGTTAATTTTGTTCAACTCCTGAAGATGCAATCTCGTACATCATCATCGGTCATGACATTATTGGGTACAACACAAACTGTAGACACAAACACTTTAATCGTGATGTGTTATTAATCGCCTTCAATCTATGTTCAGTGATGTGTTTATTTTTACCATCGCTTCTATGTCTTGTGTTGTTTAATATAATTTTCCAAGACTTTTCATTGGCTTTTCCTTAACAGTTGGAATTTTTTCATCTCCGATCGAATACTTTCCTTCCTTTTGAACTTCTTTTACAAGCTTTAAACTCCTTGATTTGTGCGCCTTAAACTTCATTCTTGACCATGCAATTAACTTATACAACCCTTCTAAAATCTTTCTAGTTGTCTTTTGCCTTTTCGTTAGTACTGCAATATTATCCATAAATAATCCCATGTTGTTGCCACCAGGGTATGATCACATCTACAAGATGTTAATTCTATTTCCATCACTAGAACAGAGGACAATAACTGAAATCGTCCATCCAGCTGCAATGCTGACTTCTAATACATATCACTTTGTTGTATACATTCCCGTTGCAAATATAATCTCGAACAAATGATACTACTTCCTCACAATAACTCTCTCTTCTTTTAGATCCCTAACGAAATATATTGGTTGATCTATAAAGACATGTTGCACTGACATGTATACGTTGACAAGGTCAAGCCATACTACTGAGAAATTGCTTTTGTTGTTTTAAGCTTCATTATTTAGTTCTGTATGGGAAGAAACATGTTCAACGCATCCAGGAATACCACGTATATATTTCTTTCTGATTATATTCATCGATATATTCGTTTGTTTTTAAATGTTATGATTCTTATAGCAAGGACTTCAAACAAGAGCTTCCGTCGATGTTTAATAAGATCAACGGTCGGAATTGTCCTAGTCATTTTGATTCCCCCTCGTGCATTCTGACTTTCTGCTTATGCTTTCATCAAATAAAGTTTTTGAAAACATGTTCGAATATTTCATCAATTACCTTCGAATCTTGTTCTTTTCTATTTTCCGTTCTGCTGTCTTTTACTCCCGGATCGTCTCTCTGCGTTTCTTCTTCATTTTTCCAAAAATAACATTTAATTCTTCAATTCCATGAGTCGACTGTGATCTTAATTTGTTATTTCCCCTTTTCACTTCATTGGGTCTTATTGTCTTTTGAATGTATTTTCATAATTATATTCATTATTTTTCTTGTTTTTCAACCAGAATCGTTATTCACCCTCTTCATGAATTGCCCCGCTAGTTTTTTTCGGTTTTTTTAAAGATATTTCACCCCAAACAAGGCAGGACGCTACTGTAGACGTAAGGGGCTACTGAGAATTAGAGAATAGGTCTTGAGTGTTATCCCAAGTTGGGAGCTGTGTAGCAAGATGTTTGTTTACATTAGTTTTAAACCTCTGCATGTTAGTTACGTCGGGGAAATAGCGAACAGGGATGGAGTTCCAGAGGTCGGCAGCACGAGGAAAGAAGCTGCTGGAGTAGAAGGCTCTCCGGAATCTGGGGACCTCCACAGTGAATAGGTGGGACCTAGATGATTGTTGAGTTGTTCTAGTGTGACTTTTCATCAGGTATTTCTTTAATGTTTCTCACAAGATTATTTAATTCATCGTCAAATTTCTTCCAAAACTGCAGTTTAATTTATCTTAAGCCACTTATTTTTTGGTTGTATTTCGTTAATTGTCTTTTTTGCTACCTTATCTAACCTTATCATGTGTTCAATCGCATTATAGTTTGACTCCCGTAGAATTATTCCTTACGTTTCACAATCTGTTGATCTGTGTTGCTGAGCATCTTTTCTATTGCACGTTTTACCCTGATGAATTTCGACACATCTAAGTGTACAAAATGCCTTCCAACTGCAATGGAATTCCTCTGATGGTAAGATTTTAATATTTGAAAAGCCTGGTTAAGGAAAGAAAAATAAACGTGTTCTTATCGAGTACACCTTGCATTGAACACTCAAAGATGAAATAGATTTGTAATCCGTACATCTTTATCTCTCTTCCTTCATTTATGTTTATATATATATATATATATATATATATATTAATAAAAATATATATATATACATATATATTTTTATCAATATATATATATGTATATATATATATATGTTATGCTATGTTTCTGCTTAATACTGGCTTTTTTATTTTTTCAGTTATTCCAATATTTTTTTTTAGTTCCTAAATAAAAATAAAAATGATGAATAAAATTCAATATGCATCTCTATTTTTCGATACTTCGTAAAATCATTAATAGGTGACAGAAACAATAATGGTATAGCTGAAAAAAATCAGAAAATTCCGTCAACGTCGTATGCGAATCCGATAGATATCAGCTATAAGCCGTTATAGTTCTAGAAAATAGCTTAACGCAAGTAAAAGTTACGATGGAAAGCTAATTCTGTCCTACCGGAATATATAAAATGTGAAACACTTTTCAGGAACAACACTTTGTATTTGGTCCTCGCTTTCGTAATGTGCATCGTTCGTGAGACCTCCTGTATGCTTTGTTTACCGGTGCAATATCTGTTTATAATAGTATGAGATTTTAAAAGATTAAGAAATGTTCAGAATACATTGATTGTGAGATTGACATCAGTTAGATGAGGCACATGACGAACATAATAATTCCAGTAATTGTCGGTTTACTCAGTCGACTAAATAAAAGAGTCGGTAAATGCAAGGAAACACAAGATATATGTCGTGTTTCTAAGAGAAACTAACTCTATCTAAATGTGTGTGCCGTATCGCACAGACGACTCCTGCCACGTTATGTTGCGTCTATTATTGATCCCAGATTGCGAAAGGTTTCATAGCTGACAATTTAGTATAGAAGTATGTTGACCTTCTTACTTTAGAGATGCCGCGAACTCCTAACCCTATGCTGTAAGGAGCAATGGGCAGAATGGCAGTCATTTTAATTGCAAGTCAAGCTCTTAGTTTTGTTTCAGATTGTTCCATCGATCAGTGACGTTATTTTGAAAATAAATTCAAACATATCCATGTATCACAAAATATTAAAACTAGAATGGTTATATTTTCATTATGGCACTTCTGTAGTATATATGAAGCAGCAGATTTTCTGTCCTTCTACTTAAAATAAAGGAAGGTAATTCAACCGGAAGTGATTTATTTACAACATAAAAAAAATGCAAGACTGATTTGTTTTTTGGTTACAATTAACAATTTATTTTTTTTATTATATGAAGTAAACAAATTTTAAATTAAAAACCCTAACCCTAACCCTAAACCCTAAACCTAAACTCTAACCCTAAACCTAAACCTAAACCCTAACCCTAACCCTAAACCCTAACCCTAAACCCTAACTCTAAACCTAAACCCTAACCCTAAGAAATCAGATGGTGTGCCTGTAAAAAATCTATTGTTTTTTGCGGGTGGTTCATTAAATTACCAATGTCTCGAAGATTAATCTCATTTAACTCCATTTTCTAAATACTAAATTCAACTTCCGGTGAATTCTGAATGAATGGTACTTGGAGAAAAAAAACGGAACTCTTCAATTTCGATTTCTTAATCGGCAGCTGCTTCATATATACTACAGACGTGCCTTCATTATTGTCTCATCCATGAAATTATCAGAGAAATCACAGTCGCATTCAAAACTCGACGTCTACCAACACCAGTAACGCGTATTTCGTTACCGTTAGGTTATACCTTTTGTTAACTACGCTCCCTTTTTCGATCCCCTTTTAGTACTTCCGATACACTTTACAAACTATGAACACACCTGATTAGTAAGTCTGAGATCATATCATCACGCATTTTATGTTATCTACGATTTATGCGATGACATGCAACGCCATATAATCTTATTTGTTTCCAATTATAAATTGATAAATCGAATTACAGCGAGGAGAGTAAAAACCATCATCGATTGCCCTTGAAAACCCAAATGATTTTAACGGTGTGATTTGTTTACGTCGTCATTTTTTTAAAATTCACCTTGAAAATCTGAACTTAAAATGATTGATTTTGGCAAAAAAATAAATAATGTTTCACACTGCGCCCCAAAATCAAAAACAGCACTTAACGCTGACAGTTAAAATTAAAAGGGTGTGGAGCAATGTAAAGATAAATCTATAAACTTATTTTTTTGTTATGGAAAAGCACCTAAGTATTAATTTAACAATCTCTCTATCTATTTAACGAGTGTGTTTGCTACTAATGTGTTAGTATGCCTGTCTCTCTATCTCTTTCTTTCTCTACACACACACACACACACACACACACACACACACAGACACACAGACACACACAGACACACACACACACATGCATGCATGTTTGATTACACAACATGAGCAATTCTTGGTTGTTTCTTTTTTATTCATCTTTTCTATGTTGACGGATCAATGATCTAATGTCCTGTTCGAGTGTGAACAGGAACTCGCCAAAATTGCTGACGTTTACGACTCCTGTGAGTCTTCATCAACCACGTGAGGAGTTACGCAAATACTTAAATGCCTTTAATAAAAACAAATTATTTTAATCGAGTTTCTTCATAAATTCACCAGTTTAATTTGCGTAACTTCTCACGTGAAAACCCATGTATTAAATATCAGTCAATTATACTCGTTGCTTGATAACTTAATATATATGTTAATCAATAGTTCATAACAAGGGAATTTATATCAGAAAATTAGTTTACTATTCTTTTCTTTAACCATGACTTTTCAAAGATGGCATCATATCGTCAGAAAGGATTCGACAAATAAGTTAGTAAAATAAATTTACCAACTATGAACATTTGAAAAGGTAAAAAAACATATAATAACATAACGTAATGCAGAGGATGTAGGCACAATTTCACCGTGGAAAAAGCATAACAACTTCGTACGAACAGACTCAAATATTCTGGAGTAATATTCTGGGTGTATGTATGGAATTGCAGCCACAGTTGTTAAAAGATCAGATTCTTAGATGTAAAAGTAAAATCCATCCCATAGGAAAAAAGTTCGTGTGCAGTAGTATACACAATGTTTCAAAGCATGTCGCGAGATAATCCGTCCTGATGAAGATTGCGGCAATTTGGAATAGTTAAAAAAGGTTGCATATCTATAGCAATCATTACAAACAATATTCCTTGGCTCAATGTAGA
This sequence comes from Sepiola atlantica, assembly GCA_963556195.1. NCBI lineage: Eukaryota > Metazoa > Mollusca > Cephalopoda > Sepiida > Sepiolidae > Sepiola > Sepiola atlantica. Next base: position 194,815,802 of record OY744519.1, on the reverse strand, counting down.
GGCAGTTTATTTTTTAGTACTCCAGTCCTGAGTAGATTGTGATTTGAATTACTTCAAGCAAATGTAGCAAGAAGTCAAAAGTTGAAGGGGGAAGTGAAGTGTTGGGTTATGAGACAAGGCAGATAAGAGAAAACATCGTACCGTTTCAGTAAAGTCGAGCACATGAGAATGACAGTTTGCAGGTTGATGCAATAGGGGTGCAGGTGTTATGTTGAGGAATGAGCTTTACAGTAGTTCGTTGGCGAGCTAAAGAAAGGAAATAAACCTGATATACAGGTCAAAGTGGTCTTAGGCTGTATAACTATATATTTGATATGTTTATATATATATATATATATATATATATATATATATATATATATATTAATTCTGGCCGTGTAGGCATTTAATCTATTTCCGTATTCGTCTCAGAGCTATTCAACTTCATTAAATGCTTTAATGCAAGCACTTCTATGTTCAGTGAACTCACGATTTTTCACGATTATGAGAAATAAATTTGAAATAGAATTGACCTTTATTTACCGAAATTAAAGTCAGCTCACTAGGTTCTTTGAAAATCTAAAATTAATAAGCATAGTATTCAACAAATTAAACTAGTTTTCGTTCAAAAGTTAAAGTGCATAACTATCGGTTTACAGTTCAGCACGAAATAAAATCGTTCTTTAATATTTTTTTTTTCTAGCAGAATAGATAATTGTAAAATACCAGAATGATAATAAGCATCATAACATGTTGCCCCTAATCGATACAGAATATTATATGCATTAACTCCCGTTAGTTAGTATAAGAATTATATTGTATACTGCATATGATATTTTTTAGAGCAGCATTAATATATCACTTATATTGCATGATATCACTATTTGTATTTATTTTGAAGAATCGTAGTATCATCACTATATTGCATTTTACTAATGATATATAGTTTGACAACTCGGGGTATAACCATAAGATTTCATATTACCAATTAATTCATTTTAATTAGAAATTTCGTGGTATAACCATCATTTTGTATGTTGCCAATGGTATATATTTAAAAATCCCGTGGTATAACGATTATATTGCATAGTTTTCAAAAATATTTAAAAGAGCAATCGTTGTATAACCATTATTTGCATATTGCCAATAATATGTATTTAGAGCTCTTATGTTATAACCATTATATTTCATGTTACCAGTGTATAGTGTATAAGAATTATTGTAGCATCACCATTATATATATATATTTCATGGAAATTGAACGAAGCCTCTGTATGTAAAGAGGTAAACAAATCCACTTAAACGCCTTATATTCCCCAACGATGAGTGTTAGATAGATAAATTTCGATCCAGAAAACAACAATTTTTTCAACGTTATCAGAACATCGCTTGTTGAATTTGAGGACTAAAGGACAAAATAAGGAAAGCAAGAATTACGACGCTGTCGAAAGTAACCCCGAGTCAGCTTTTTACTCTCCATAATTGAATATTACTGATGATATTGAATGCTAGCAGTCGGGGTATTAACATTATACTGCATATTACTAATGATATTTTAACAGCAGTCGCAGTGTAAACATAATATTGCATAATTACCAATGATAGTCGTATAGAGTCGTCGTATTATAACACTTGTATTGCATATTTTCTTAGTTGAAGTGCAGTTATGGTATAACCATGTTATTGCATATTACGTGTATATGTATTCAGAGCAGCTGTTGAAAAATATTATATAACGTAATAATAATGATATTTGCACACAACTCTTTGTATAATCATTATACTGAATATTTATATGATGCTTATTTAGAGCCGTTGTAGTAAACCTATTATATATCATATATATATATGATTATAAACCTATTATAATGGGTATAATATACCTATTATATATCATATATATATGATTATATACCTATTATAATAGGTATAATATACCTATTACTAATGAAATGTATTTGGAGCTGTCATAGTATACCCATCATACTAGTTAGCTGTAATGAATGTGCACTCCTTAACATAAAATCTATTTTAATAGACACAGGATCCATGTCTATTTATGTGTAAAAACAAAATAAATAAAATGGATTTCAAACCAAAGACACTAAAATTAGCATTTGAATCAAACGTGGATTAAAAAACATTTTTTACAGACTGAGAAGAATTTCCTTTTTAAATGTAACCTTTTTGTTGGTCGGAATTACTTGTGGTTTACGGTAATAACACGATAGACACACGTATTTATTTACAAACAGCAGATGCTCTATTTGCAATTAGGCGGAAGGAGTTCACACGGACTGACTTGGATCTAGGAAAAACATTAAATGAACTTTTACAAAGTTGGTAATGTCTATAGTTTACCGTCATGTCAATCGTCGGTGCTTACAAATCAGGGCACATAGGTAAAAAGGAGTTTAAAAATAACAACTAAGTGTATTACGTATCAGGTAAACATAAGTATCCTCATTAAAAATTAAAAAAAAAATATCGAGTAGAATTTTAATAAAAAATAAAAATCAGTGGTATTGTATTTCCCCCACAGCAATTAATTGTTTACTTCTTTTATGACAGGCTGAGTAATGGACTCCTAGTTTCGCTTGTATTAATGTCTACTCAGCATTTTGTGGGATCTTTTGATTTAATTTTTATTCGCGTTTTTGTCTGTGCTGTTTTTGCACTAATATATTTTAAATACCCGTTTTAAAGTTACACATTACGATATGTGTCAAACTTTATTTTTCTCTTTCCCACCGCAGGAAGTTGTGACAGTAAACCGGAAGCTGGGGATAGAAGACAGCACTACCGATAGACAATTTGTCAGGCGATAAGCAATGCCACCTCAAACAGAGAGCGTAATACCTGGGAGAGTGCATATTCTAAGATTGAACCAGAACATACTCCACCCCTTCGAAATAGGGGCTGTAGAAGCCACGGCAGCCTTTGGTCTGTCAAGTTTAATTGCTGTTAAAGTTCAGTTATCACTCTTACGTCCCTTGGTATGTGTATTGAGTTATGCTCCATGTTTTGTGGTTACTAATTTTACTGATTAAAGATGGCGAATAGACAAGCCTGCTATATTTTACTGTATAGGCTACTAACAAACTAACACTGCTAACAAATTGTAAATTTAACAAACTTATAATTAGATTATAACTCATGATGAAAAGGTAACATTGTTTCAAATATCTCCCAAAATGTCTACTGGTGTTATACCATGCGGATTTGCTGAGATTTTTTAAGATGAAAGAAACTTTCTATTTTACAGTTTAATATGTTCGAATTTTATATTTATTGTGAAGGTCCACGATGGAATTATTCTTTGTGTCCACAAGAAAGAAAAAGCTTGGTATGTACGAAGAAATCAAAATGTATTCTGGAGAATTTAATTTAATAATTAATTTATTTTTATTATTAGATTCTTAAAATGTTCGTTTTAGATATTTACATAGAAGTGAGATAAATAAATGTGTTCATTAATCGATAGGATTAATGTAAGAAAAAAAAATTAATCTTGTATTGCTAATTTGGCTTATATTTCAATTTTATTAACTTTCCATGCAATACTTTGAAACTTGAACGATAAACCACACATTTTACTTGACAGTGTGCCAGCGCATTTCTCGTTCGACACCGGTTTTTGAGTCCTAGCCGCCATCTGTAACAGCACGGCGGTGGCGTCGTACCATCAAAGACGTTTACCAAATTAACAAAGAAATAAGTTTCTATATTCTTTTTTTTTTATGAAAAAAACAAAAATGACTCAATACTGGTCACCCCTGAGGAAGGAGTTTTATTCCGTAATCGATAGGATTAATGTAAGAAAAAAAAATTAATTAATCTTGTATTGCTAATTTGGCTTATATTTCAATTTTATATATATATATATATATATATATATATATATATATATATATATATATATATATATATATATAATATACACACATATATATATATATAGATGTATATATATAATATACATATATATATATATATATTACATATATATATACAATATATATATATAATATACATATATATACATATTATATATATATATAATATATATACATATATATATATATAATATACATAATATATATACATATATATATATATATATATGATATATATATATATATATATATATATGATATATATATATATATATATATATATATATATATATATATATATATATATATATATATATATACTGTGTGTGTGGGGGTATATTTAGTAAAATGAGAAAATGATATATTGATCACGTTTTAATACCGTTTCAATACCGCAGGGAATTATCAGACGAACGCTTCTGTGTAGCTAGCGCTAAATATATTTTCATAAATTACTCTAAAGATCTACGTTTGTATTGAGTACTGTTGAATTAAATACTGGAATAGTTACACAATGTATTGTTTAATTTCATAATAGTATACATGACTTATATATATATATATATATAATTATGTATGTATATTAATAACACTAGTACATAGATTAAAATTATCCATATAAATTTTTTAACAATAAATAATTAAAAATGATCATGAATACAAGCAGTAAATAGATTTACATCAGTGCATATACAATAAATAAATGTATTTGGTTACGACTAGGTAATATTAGTTATATAGTCGCTAAGCAAAAATGCTTTGTTGCTTCCAATGCACGAGTTTTTTTTTTGTTCTATCAGAACGACTTGAAAGATGTTCTTCCCATAATTAAATTATTTACTTACGTAATTTCAGTGGCAGTTTCCATGTATGTTGGAAGTACTTCACAAAGATGAGACATATGATTCAAACAACACGTACTTACATAAATTCGTAAGGAAACGGTTTCACCGAAGATGTTGCGTACTATACATACGAGTCTTCCATTGCTGATGATCAAATTAGAACCGTATATGTGCCATCAATGTTAGTGTTTAGTTATTCTAAAGGTCAAACTGTTGCTTTAACCTTAACATTCGAGAAACTATTAGAATCGTATCTGTGTCATCAATTTTAGTGTTTGGTGATTCTAAAGGTCAAACTGTTGCTTTAACCTTAACATTCGAGAAACTATTAGAATCGTATCTGTGTCATCAATTTTAGTGTTTGGTGATTCTAAAGGTCAAACTGTTGCTTTAACCTTAACATTCGAGAAACTATTTGTATCAAGTTTTTGCGACATTCCTTTGTAAGCAAATAGAATATCTTCTCGTGCTTAATGTATTTTCTAATGTTCCTCCTTTTCATCGCAGTAAATTTATTGGCATCATTTTTTTCTCCTAACTTCACCTAGCTTTAGGTCTGTTTTGTGAGATTAGAAATTGTTTAGAAAGTCTTTTTATGTTTTCATTATGTTATATCATATTTCACCTTAACACTCTAGAAACTATTTATATTATATTTTACGACATGCGCTTCGTAAGCAAAGAGAAAATAGACTTAGACTTCATGTAGTTTCTATTTGAGTTTCCCTTTTTTCTAGCTGTAATTTTCATGGCGTCATTGTTTTTCTTTTAACCTAACTTTGTGTTGTGAAGTTCGAAACTGGTTAGCCTGACCTTTCATTCTTTTATTATTTTTATTCATTTTGCTTTGTAAAAATAAAATAATAATAATAATAATAAGAGTTTTACTACAAAAAAGATGTGCATATATATATATATATATATATATATATATATATATATATATATATTCATGTATATATATATATATATATAGGTATATATTCATGTATATATATATATATGTGTATATATTTATAGTTTAATTAATTTTATACATACATAAAAGTAATCATGAACACATGTTTGTATCACCCACATAGTTAATGCATTTTATGTAATTATTTTTATTTGTGATTGTAGCGTTCGTTTTTTGTTGTTTTTTTGCTTACTACTATTTCGATTGTTTAACTTATTCAAATGCAGACAATTGCATTATTATATATATATATATATATATATATATATATATGTATATATTCATGTATATATATATATATGTGTATATATTTATAGTTTAATTAATTTTATACATACATAAAAGTAATCATGAACACATGTTTGTATCACCCACATAGTTAATGCATTTTATGTAATTATTTTTATTTGTGATTGCAGCGTTCGTTTTTTGTTGTTTTTTTGCTTACTACTATTTCGATTGTTTAACTTATTCAAATGCAGACAATTGCATTATTATATATATATATATATATATATATATATATAATATATATATATATATATATATATATATATATATAATATATATATATATATATATATATATATATATATATATATATATATATATATATATATATATATATATATATATATATATATATATATATATACTTATACATGCTACATTAACGACTACGGAGCCTTGTCTTTTTGCAATCCTTCTCGTTAATCTATTGACGAGACTAGCGAGTGTTCGGTTTTCAGGTGTTAATTGGTATATAGTGGCACCGAGTGTTATATCATCGACAATCCATCAAGCGATTTCTAACGCCGTATCTGTATTTTATAAATAAAAAATTATAAATAAAAAATTAATAATAAATAAATAAATAAGAATGCATATATATATATATATATATATATATATATATATATATATATATATATATATATATATATGTATATGAAGCAATCCAACAAAAGATATAAGCGTCAACTAATATCTTATAATTAGTGAAACATCCGGATAAAAAACTGAAGCTCAATATACTGGATAGAGCATTAATATTATAATATAAAATGAAGTAATAAAATAAGGTGTCAATCAAATTTTATTAGAATTCAAAGATCATGCAAAGCATCCTTAAGTCCTTAGCTCATGAGTTTTCAAAGATAATTCTTCTCTTCAGAGAACCATTACCGCAGTTATACTACTACAGGCAATAAAATTACGCTTTGAAAATATATAAAATTATATACAAATATATAAAAATACATAACATCAAACATATCAATCCAAAAACATACTTTTGTTGAATCCATACAGTCCATCCAGGTCATACAAGTTGAGAAGCATAATCAGGAAGGACATTACTCCAAGATACAAACAGCAGTCCAAATACGTGAAATTGAAGGGGCCGGCAAAGTTATCCAGTCGCGAAATGTGTCCATATTCAAGGTTAATGAAAAATAAATCAATCAAAATAATATAAAGCGTCCAATCAAAGTTCCGAAATCCCAACACGTGCAACTCAAGTCAAATCCAAATTCGTTGTTTAATTAGAAAACCCGCTAAATCCGAATTGAGCAAAATAAGACGGACTCCCATCACATCTAGCCAGAAGAGCGAAAATATTATAATATATATATATATATATATATATATATATATATATATATATATATATATATATATATATATGGGTGTATATATATATATATATATATATATATATATATATATATATATATATATATATATATATATGTAAATGAATAAGTGTATGTACGAATAAATATATACTATACGAAAGCTGATACTAGCGATAAGACACAACCTCCTGATGAAAATCTAGAGATCGAAATCGCTCGCTGACCGATGATATAACACTTATTGCCACACAATACGAATTAACAGCTGCGAAAACTTCCTCGCCGCGTCGAGAGATTAAAGAGAAAGATTGCATAAAGAGAGAGCTCCGTGGTCTTTAACGAAGCCTGTACAAATAACGATTTGCTGCCTGAATATAGACACACACACATGTATATATATATATATATATATATATATATATATATATATATATATAAGAGATAGATAAAGAGAGAGGGAGACAACCAGACAGACAAACCGACATACAGACAGACATACAGAGACACAGACAGCAAGATGAGAAGGAGAAGAATCTTCTAGTATAACTTTTTAAAACTCAGCAATTAAGCGATAGAAAAATGTAAACGTGTCCGAACATTATACTCACAAAGCCAACAAAATGTCAGTTTCTATATTCAACAACCATGCAACAACCAGTTTAACTACCCCTTTTCGATGCTTAGGAATTCACAAGTACCAAGCCTCTTCATACCAATAAAAGAATATATATATATAAATGAACAACCTTCGTCCAGTAAGATTTTAATCGCAAATGAGCTGCCCGTTCCATGCTGTCGACTGCTCGTTACGAGACATCACGTTTCCCCCGGAAACGAACGTCAAGTGTGCAGTTTCGATGACCTAACGAGAGTAAGGATACAGGGCGCCGCAATTTTCTTGACAGATTATCTATTGTCGGTCTACTGATATGCACCTACACCATGCTAGATGTATTGCCAAAAAGTTCTATAAAATTACGTATTGATTTAATAGTTTTTCGAAACAACAATGGAACTATATATACATAGCTATATATACATATATATATATATATATATATATATATATACATATATTATTTATTTATTTTTATTTTTAGAAATAACAAGATATCTATACCTATGCATATATACGTATTTATATATAACAAACTAACCTCAAATTTAGATCAATTAGTAAACTCTTTTTGAGTGAACAACAATGATCAATGATCAACTTTAAAACACCGAACAACTCAATATTTTTTAAATACAATTGTATATATAAATATATATATATATATATATATATATATATATATATATATATATATATTCTTTTTCAAAGATTTAAATCATTTTCAAATCATATTCCAAATGAATGTATACTTAAATGTATTAACATCATTTGCAACTGTTTTTATCAATCTTTACTAACAGTCATGAAGTGTAACAAATATTGTTCAAATAGCGATTTTCATCAGAACTTATTCATGTGTATACCACAAATATTACCTCCAAAAGAAGAAAATCTGTTTAAACCATTCAAGACACACATAGTATATATATATATATATATATATATATATATATATATATATATATATATATATATATATATATATATATATATATATATACGGAGAAAGGTTTTTTTACTTAAGTTCCAAATAAATAAGATACAGCATGTAATTATAGTTGTTTGTAGATGTATCTAAGCAGCATTTACCTTAAGTCATACACAGAATCATAAGAGTATATATTCTAATTCACTCCGAAGAAAGCAATATTTTTCAAATAACAAATATTGTAAGTGCGATGCAAAATTAACACATTCCGTATACATGTACAAAAAGTTCAACATCGCAATAACAAAAAGAACCAAATAACACAAATAGTATTTCCAATAAATAATGTAGTAAGTATCTTCAGTTATTAAACTCAATTGTACATTAAAATGCATAACGAATCAAAACGGAGATCAAATAGCACATACGACCGCCATATAGGTATAGATATGGTTAAAGCCAAGAGAATAACTACAATATAAATGAGATACCTCTTAAATCAAGAAATAATCTCTACTCAGACAATGATCCATACTTAGTATATTAAATATGCACAACACATAATATCAAAATATATATAAAATAAAAAGAACAAAAATAAACACGTAACATAAATACATATTATATATATATATATATATATATATATATATATATATATATAACAACACATACACTCACACACACACACACATATATGTATATATCTATATATATAAATATAGAGATATTTACACATACATGCATATATATTTATTTATATACATAGATATATATAAACATGTATATAAATACATGAATTTATTAACATATATACACATACATGGGCATGCACTAAATACACACATGCACATATATATATATATATATATATATATATATATATATATATATATATATATATATATACATGTAGCATAAAGCAGAGAGAGAGATTGAGTATAAAAAAATTGTGAAAATAACTGAAAAATAATAGATATTTCGGTTTTCTTCGTTACAGTGTTTTTAATTTTTTTTAATTCCACATAGGTGAATAACCGAAAAATATATATGTAAACGAATGGATAAACATGTATTCGATTTAATATGCATTGTTTTCTTTCAGGAAGGTAGATATAGAGTTGTGCCCATGAATATGTGTGTATGTTTAGTGCAACGATAAAGTTTACTAAGCATTCAAAAACGTTTCTGCATTATTTTTAACACGGTTAAATTAATGACACTTTTACTGCTAACAATACTTATTCTATAGTTTAACAGTTGTTAAATATCCAGACCAGGTGTACCGAAAAGTTCATAGTACAGGAGTACGCACTCGACACTGACATGCACCTGGCCGGAAAAAAATAACATAACATGATTTATTGTCGAAAATAAAATTATCATTGATTGAAAAGAAGCTACCTGGTCGCAAAATCAAATATAACACATTTTCAGTAATAAAACACATGATTGAAACCACCTGAACATTTAACGCGAGATGGAAATTCTCCGTCGCTGAATATAACACTTTTGAGGCGTTGCTATATTGACAGCAAAGTCACACAGTAGGTGTTTTCAGGCGGAAGCGGGTATTTTAAAATGGTTAAATTATAATAACCTGAAATTTATATAGTCAGTCGAGCGGTGATTTGAGCCCAGGGGAAAAGACCACGCCGAATTCATGTGCATGTCGGTTCCTTCCTCACAAACGCACAGTCAATCCCCACCACTAACAATAAAGTTATATCATTGTATTTTTATAAATATCAGTGTTTCGTAATTTTTGCTAGTACAGCAGAAATACAGTACAATCAAATTTGACAAATATAATTAGTAAAAATATCTGACAAAGAAAAAACAATATTTAATAACATAAAACAATTATAATGCATTTATCATCTATTGTGTAACCGTTTTGCTAAAGGCGGAATGTAGGCGTTTAAAATTTTTTGCATGTATTTTGATTTATATTTTTCTATTCTAGATGAGAAATCTCCCTAGGTTTTTGTAGGTTTCGTCCGTACACATTCTGTCAAATTTACAAATGTCTATGTAAAATGCCAAACATAGATTTGTTTTATTGATATGTGTGATTGTCTATGTTTAAAACCATAGGATAATTGTCAAAATCTTCAACATTTTCAATACATCTTAATTTAAGGAGCGATAGTATCTACCCCTGACCATACTTAAATTAATTTACATCATCTCAAACAGAAATGTTGATCAGGTAAATGTATTTTGATAAGAAGTTACGATAATTATCATTTCGTCCGATGTAACTATACAATTCTCTTTTGTAAAAGCCAGTCTACCACAAACATGTTTTCATTTTAAACGTTTTTTTTTCTCCTAGAGTCATCGAAAAAGGGTGCTATCGAGGCAGTTAACCACTAATTGTGTGTGTACTTAATGTTAAAATATATTCTCTTCTAGGATGAATGTAATCTTGTTTGAGAAGATAACTTACAGAGAACAAAAAAAGGGAAGTAAATGTTTTCTTTGTAGTCATTTACGGTTTTTTTTATTGAAAATCTTCCAGTGTTCACTTTTTTTATCGGTTATAGCTCACTATGACACTTAACGTATATTTATGCATCGATTCAAGTTAAAACGAGCGAGGGAAACTCCGTTCGTTACACGTATCACGCTTTATGATCGGAAAACATGATAGCTTTTATCTATGGAAAACATAGTGTACATCATTTACTTATAGCTATTATAAAACCCTGTAACGCAATAATATATACACACGCACATCCACATGCCCATCCATTGTTAAAATAAAAAAATATACAACGTCTGCATGATACAAGTAAAGACTGAGGATGGCACTGTTGGGTACTCGGATGGGAATTCTCTTTTTTTGCACAAAGCTCGTTCGAAAAATAATTTAAATGGTCTCGAAACGGTTGCGAATTTTCTACAACAACCATCTATGTACATAAAAAATAGTGCACTCACAATGTTGAACTTATAGGTGTACATTAAGAACTTTTCTTTATTTTTCCTCCCGTTTTAAATTTTTATTTTTATTTTTTTACCCTCAATACTTATTTATGTCATTTTGACTACGTTTTGAATCGTGATTTCTCCCTCGTTGTCGACGACTACCTTGAAAAGGGTTGACTCAAAGACGTTTAGGTAATTGTATTCTCTATCCCCCTTTTCTAATAAAGCTCAATGATAAGGAATGCATGTTCAACAGAGTCCATCTAGTATTCTAATGAGTTATATATATATATATATATATATATATATATATATATATTATGTAAAAGTTATGGACTTTTGAAATGTGTTGCTGTGCATATAGAAACACTTAATTGGTTTACAAGAAAGAATAGGCAGAGTACATATTACTTCTGCAGAAGTTTTTACGATGCTAATATACGTGTTTTATGAATGTAAATAAATACAAAATAATATAATGTAATAAAAAAATACATGCCTGTTTATTATACAGTGTACTTTTTATATACTGCCATAAAATAGACATAAAATATATGCAGTATTGTTTCAAAGCGGTGCATCTATGTTTCTAAACATATTTTTAATGCAATAAGTAAATATATACAATGTAGTTATTAATTATATCATACTAAATATTAAGTAGGGTATTTTTTGGCAAATAGTTCATTGCGTACTAGCTATAAAGCGGTAGCAGCAATTATTTACATGGTGAATACCGTGTTTGGATAGAAGGGAATGAGTTAAACGGAAAGACGATTCTCTAGATTGGAACAATGTATAAACATACCTGAGTCATGTTCATCACAAACTGAGAACAGGCCCAACTTTGTAAGACCGGAACAGATACTACTGTTTGTTCTTAGCTAAAAAATAAGAGATATTGAAGGGATAATTATACAGAACATTTCCTATTTCTGTAAAACACATTTTATATTCATACCATTGTTTTTGCTCATTTCAAACACATATATGTTCATGATATCGAAATTATCACTGATATTCTTGAGGAGGCTTCATCAGTGTATAGTAAGGCAACCACATTTAAATCCATCTAATATTAATTTAATTTGTTCATATATGCTTTTCACTTAAAATTAAATGTAAACCTTATTTAACATTTTTTACATCTTGTATAGTGTTGATTATATCTGCTTTCTTCCCTCTTGCTTCAATTGCTCATATAAAATTGATAAAAACCAAATTCAAAATCAATATATGATAAACAATTTTTAATCGCTAATCGTAATTATCAGTAATGAAACATTTTTCTCATTTAATTTATTAATTTGTATATATATATATATATATATATATATATATATACGCAAATCTTACCCTTTCGCCAACATTTTGCTCCCTTACATATAACCCATACCTACTCCACCACTGTTTCTCATCCCTTCTACATGTAGTTGCATGTTTCCTTATACGCACCACGTTTTCCCCTCAATTGCTCCCCCCTGCTCTTCATTTTATTTCACACGTCACTTCACACATACGTCCCGCTTTCTCCTCATCTTTCTACTCACCCATATCCACTCTACTTACTCTTTCCCCTTCATATACCTTACACATGCAGTCTAAAATTTACTTATACCCAAACCTGCCTCCTCCCACTCTCTGCTTCTTTCTTTTTTTAGTTTCTTTTTCTTATCACTTTTGTATAAATTGCTGAGTTTTTAAAAATAATGATTTTTTTTCAAACGAATATGGTCGCATTCATCGACCGAAATATCCTGGCCCAGCTACAATGACATGTACTTGTTTCCTCTAGTTTGAAACACCGCTTTTGCACATTCGCTTTACCACTTTCACATTTTGTCTAAAACTTTGATTTACTATTTACTCTCACATATAAGCGTTCACTTAGAGAGAGATTTTTATACATATTTGGTTAAATTCCAGTGACCAATTTTTTATTCAGTTTTCTGTTCATGTTTTTCAATTCAAAACTTTCATAGATTATTATCGACAGTTCCGCTCATAGCAGACAAACCGAAATTAGTATATAAATTCTGAATCTTTCGATTATGGGCTCCTCATGAAATGAACATTCGCTTTAAAAAAAACTTTGTAAGGTACCAAAAATAAATACAGCTCACCTCGATTAAACTTTCTATCAAGTAAAAACTGAAATATTGTTATACATAGAGCAACCGTCTCACCTTAGAAACCCATGAAAAATACGTACAATATAGTCCATATACAACTTATGAAATAGTTAATTTTTAATTGGTTAGATGTAAAAACTGAAATATTGTTATACATAGAGCAACCGTCTTACCTTAGAAAGCCATAAAAAATACATACAATATAGTCCAAATAAAACTTCTAGAATAGTTAATTGTCAATTGGTTGTATGTAAAAACTAAATTCATGAATATATAAATAATAATTATATAATATAGTCAATTATTAGTTATTCTTTTTTTTAATTCAAAGTTTAGAGATACGAAACAACACGTCATTAATTACAGCTAAAACTGATAATATATGATTTAAAAGATTTATTAAATACTGTATTAAAATTATATTGCAGGGATATTATATATTATGAAATTAACGTATTATGTTCTTTCAAAGAAATATAGTGTCGCTGTTGAGAGAGTTTTATTTTCCTTACATAAAGAAAAAACGACTCAATGTATTTTTCTTTCGTGGGTTGAGGGGAAAATATGAAGTAATGTTTACATAATGTTTATGTATATATATA